>CM077795.1:27863313-28098313 GCA_039737535.1 Lagodon rhomboides
ATCACGCCGAGTTGAGCCAAGCCGCGCCAAGGAAAGACCCTTCCCACAGTGGGGCTAAAGCACGCCTGCCCTGCCTCCAAGTGGACTGTGGTGATTTCTCGTGACCACAGCCAACAATTGGTGACCTTCCTTCCTTCCTTCCTCTGTCCAGAGAGAGAGAGGAAGGTGTTTTTTTAAAGTGCCTGTGTTTTCCCCTCTCTGTACTTTTATATCTTCAAACTGAATGTCTGCGGCTTGAAGTGGAGTTCCTGCATCCCTGTTTGTCTGCTTTATTTAACTGTTTCATCATGTTCGCTTTCAGCTGTTTTGGAAGTCCTTCCTGCCCGTGAAAACCCAACATTTCCTGATTTTGCTGCACCTCAGTAAAAGCTTTTATATGACGAAATAATGGGGGGCTTTTATTGTGAAGAATTAATGTTAACGATCGAAGTAGTGGAGCTTTGTTCACGTCCATTCTTCAATAATACCGCATGAATATTTACAGTGGTTCCTTCAACCACTTTTCATCAGTTAGAGACGCACCTTCGAGCAGGTAGCCCTGTTCTAATCAAGCCGAGCCACCACATGTGTGTAGAAAAGCCCCATATCTCATCCATACCAAGCCTTCCAAACACTCAACACTGTTACTTTGTTAAACTTTACTTGAGTCACTGCCATACAAAGCATCCCCTTTGTAAATAGATGCTGAAGTGTCTTCCAAGTCGAACGCTGTAACATTAGAACAGCTGCACAATTATTTCCTCTTGATAGCCTGTCTTTTCTCCACACCAAAGCTGCCTTCAGCACATGATAATAGTCTCCTCCGTATCTCCTCCAGCAGTAGCCACACTCCCCTCTGAGTGGAACGTCCAGTGTGTGCAGCGGAAAGTGTATCCGTGTGTGTGTGCGCGCACGTGTGCGTGCGTGCGTGTGCGTATGTGTGTAAGCTTATGTTTATCTCTGCACTGCCTTTGGTTCCTTTTGATTTCCCTTAAGCCTTATGTCTTTTGTCATGTTCTGGTCTTCTGAATGCTTGCTTATGGGTGTCATTTGTTTTCTCCCCCTGCCCTGCTCCCCACCCCCCACCCCCCCTTCCCTGCCTCCCCCTTCCCCATTTCTCCTTTATTTGCATGCTGTTCCTCCTGTTCCACACCTCCCTCCTCAACTGCCATGTCCTCTCCCTGTGTGCTCAGACACTGCGCCCAGCACTGAACCTGCAGCTCATGGTTGGTATCTTTACTTTCCTCTATATGTCTCCTTTTTTTAACTTGTATTCTGTCTCTCTGCAGCATGCCTACTTTTACTGTTGCACACAAGACATTGTTGTTGGAAATGTCAGCTGTGTGCGCGCTGTCAGTCAGTCGCTGGTTGTACTGACCCGTCCTTTGAGGCCACAAAGCGCCTGCCAAGGAGAAGCATTTGATTTTTGTTGCATTAATTGTGCCACAAAGATGTTTGTATCACTTTCCTTGACTGCAAAGAGCCAGGCAGAGCATAAACATCCCTTTTTCCTCTTCTCTTTGCTGGAACTGCACTTGTGAAATGGTTGCACCAACTAACCAATTACAGTGTTTCCCTGAAGGTGCCACAGAGGAATAAAACCCACTCCGAGGCCAGAACTGATTATATCAACAGCATGAGATGATTTTGTGTGGAGGCAAAAATAGACCTCATTTACTCGTTCTCATTAATTTGAATGAAGATGATATACATCATTTTCTCATTTTGCCTAATTTGCATCCCCCTTTTTCATTATTTTCCCCGGCTCCGCTTTCATAATTTGTGCGAACAAATTCATGAACGTATGGTCACAAACTTTCGATTAAGCATGTGCTCAGTTTTGCTTCATCAGGAAACTGACTCACTTGTTTGCTGTAATGGTCAAATTCGGGGCCTATGAAGCGAAAATGAGCCAAAGTTCCTTCATAACCATCCTCCTTGTGGTCATTTCAGTTGAACAAAATGTATTGACGTCTCACACAAAACAAGACAAGCACCAATCAAAGTACAACAAAACAGGAGACATAGTTTGGTCCTCCTGACCCCAGGGCAAATGTCAGCTTTGCCCAGAAAGGTAATCCAGCCTTGCCACCATAAAAAGATTATTTATTTATTTGTTTCTTTCTTTTCACTGGATTGTCATATTTTATCAAAATAGAAGACTGGGCCAGATCTGGACTTGTTGAGGTGTGTGAGGAGTAAACAACTGAAGTGTCTTCACGAAGAAGCAGCAATCTTATCGTCTTAAACAATAATTATGATAATTACTGAGGGCATCTGTTTAGTTGTGAATGTGGTAGAGACTGGGGAAGTTTTTGCTCTTCTCATGAGCTATTTTTACATAGTATTGCATGAGTCATCGCACTTCCTGCACTGAAGATTTTACAATTAAATCTGCAATCAAAGTTTGAGTGCATTAGTGAAAGATCCATTTAATTTACAGTCAGAGGCTGATCTCTGTTGATGGTTTTATCATTCAGCGCCACAAAACAAATGTCACGATAACTTTAAAAACAGGAAAGTCTGTACACCTACCTTCATCATTAACTGTATTATGAACTATGTTGAAATGGGATGCACATTGAAATGGATTTCTTTAGATGCCGCAAGGTGAAATATATAAATTAGCTGACTGGAGGACCAAACTGTTTAACCTTTCCATGGCTCGTGCAAGTTTCTTTTACAGCCAGTGGTGTTGAATCCCTCTAGGTGTTAAATATGCTGGGACTGCAGGTTGGAACTGTTCGGCCCCAGTGGAAAATGTCAGTGAAAGATCTTTGCATTTGAAGGTGCTTCACCACCATACTCATTTAGGTTACATGTGCACACAGCATCAGTTTAAATTCAGCCCTTCATTACATTCTGTTGCATCCTAACACCACGCACAAAAACATGATACGATATGTTGAAACAATACATTTCTTCATGTTGCAACTTAACATTTTTCGAGATGTAGCTTTAAATTTTATGATCACAATTGCGTGCTTGTGGTCTGGTTAGGTTTAGGCACAAAAAACACTTGGTAAGTGTTGGGAAAGGATCGTGTTTTGGCTTTAAATACCTGCTTCGGTCGCCACAAAAACAGCTGAAGCTGTCCCGAATTTGCGTCAAAAATATCCGTTTTGTACATATTGATTTTTTTAGTAGATATAACTACTCGTTTAACATTGTTGCTTTGGTTTCTTTTCCAACACGTCCAGCTGTCTGACTTTGTTGCTTTCCCTGAGGGTTCAATTGGGATAATGGTGAAAACTCCCAAAGAATCCCAAATGCTGTCAGAAATATCCCCCAACTGGGTTTTAAGTTGACTTTGCATATAGTTAGGCAGCTGTTTTCAGTGAAAACTCTTAAAACCAACAGTACACTGTCTGCTCAGTGTCACACGGACACAATGTAGCGACTGGGTTGTGAGCACAGTGGAGCATTTAGCAGCTCCAGAGCCAGATATTGCCCTCAGGAGCTGGTAGAAACCAGAAGCAAGAAAAGAGTGAATGTGACATTTACATTCTGTGTACAGTAAATGTAAAGGAGCAGGTGTCAGATGTGTCCTGTTTCAGTTGCTTAAAAGAAAAGGTGGAATAATCAAAACATTGATATTCAGTTGCAGTATTTCAGTCTCATAAAATATTTGTAAAGGGCAAAAGAACATGGGCTACAAGCAGATGAATGGATTTTCACGCTGGATTGATGGAGATTGGAGTTCATTAATATGCATACACATTTGTTGAATGAACATTAGCGGTGGGTTCAGGTGTTTTATGGAATATTTAAATATAATTAACACTCACTTATTCCACGAGGCTCATGCTGATGTGAAATGAGGTTTTCAGTATTAGGCGGTTTGTTGTTTGCAGGAGTTTACGAGTCATTTCAACTCACAACGAGCCACACACATCAGAGCCTTCAAACAGTTCTCAATGCAGATATAACCTTAAATACAAGCTCAAAACATATTGATCACATTTGAAACCTTTGCTTATTTTTCCTTGAAGGTTAAACCTACTTTGTTCTGAACACAGCACAGTGTCTTTTCCCCTTCAGAAGACAAAACCATAAATCCAGCTGCTTTATGGAGGTTATCAACAATGAACAGGATGTTGACAAGATGCTATTTACTTTAAAAGTAATCAAGGTCAGCATTTTAACATACATAATACAAATGTAGGTTTGACAGTTTGAACTAATCTCTAGCTCCCTTACACACAAAAAACACTAAGTTAAGGTTCAGAAAAGATCATGTTTTGGCTTGAAATACCTGCTTTGGTCAAAAAACAGGACAGGAGATTTCCTGAGGTCACGTTAAAAACACCCTGTCCTGTCGCCACAAACACAGCAGGAGATCGACCTCCCTCATATAAAGTCAGGTCATAAGCATGTCATGTGAACGTGACCCGACGTGTGTGGTCTAAATGTCAATGTGGTACGTATGACACATACGAATGTGAACATATCAGTGGTTTGCAGAAAAGGTAAATGCCAGCATTTTATCCTGGCACCTGACATTGGCGTGTCACCTTCACACAAAATTGGACTAAGGTGTGTGAGGTGCATGTAAAGTGAACGTGTAAAGTCAAGGTATTTGTACGCACATTGTCATGACTAGAAAAACACAAGCTAAGACCTACTTCATTTTAAGAAACTAAACCATTTTATAAATTATTTGAAAAACTAAATTTTTTAAAACGTACTTCATTGCTTATACAATCAAGGCTTCAGTTGTGTAGTTTTAACAATGTGTCAAATAGCAATGTAACGATGTGAAAGGGGTTGCTTCCCCCGCTCGGATTTAAAGAGCTTTCAAGTTACTTTCAGCTCATTGTTAAACTGTCCTGCCCACAACTCTACTGTTTTCGGACACTCCTATGGCATCATTTCACAACATTTCACACTTAAGAGTGATGATATATCAGTTTTGTGTTCACAACTTGTTTCCTTTGCTCCCAAGTGTCCAAAAAATAAAATCAGTTATTGTGGGTTCAGTAGGTGTAAAACAAACAGGCGAGTCACAGATATCAAGCAGACACAGTCTGTACACAAGCCCACACAGTCCGAGGAGAGGTCTGATCAGACAGGCACCCATGTGGGTGTCCAGCCTGAGCACAACGCAGACAGGAGCTCAGTAAATAGTGAATCACTTTGTAATGACTTAAATCTTGATTCAATACATATTGACAGAGATGAGTCAGTGAATGGCCATGATAATAGCATCAATAACATACGTCCCGTTGGCAGAGAAAGTTATGAATATAAAGAACTGAACAAAGTGAGCAATACCTGTATTCAAGCAATATTAGCCGAGAGGGTGTGCTTTAACGTCATTTGAGCACGACAGTGATGCGTTCAGCACTGAAGTGGGTAATAGAAGAGGGTTATATTGCGATTATACAACTAATACCAACAAAAATAAAATGTATAATCAAAATATATCCATGTTGACGGACAATTTGCTCTCAAATTTTAAAGTTTTTTGCGAGTGTGCGTCGCGTTTCCATGGAAACACATGGTGTCTGACCAAAAACTGAAACAAAATCAGTCCTGTCAGTAGACTGATATGTGTAATGGAATGTAGTTTACCACTACAGCAAATAATCCAACCCATAGTAACGACCGAGCAACAGAAAGGATTTTCTAGTCCCAGATGAGTGAACTCTGAGCTGACGTTAATGTTTTATCGCGGTCTCGGAATTTCCCGAACTAAATCAATACTGCACAGATAAACAGAAAATGCTTATTTTTATCGCCCAAGTTATAACAAAGATGTTGATTTTTCTCTTTTATATTTTTTATAAAACGTTTTCACCGCGGTCACAATCCTCCTCCAACCATTCATCCAAACTGAGACCGCCAAATAAATCAGAATTAAAACAAACCGATCCATTTTGTTGCCTATTTTTCCGCCGTTTCCTGCTCCAGCTCTGACAGTTACACTGTTGCCATGGAGATGGATACAATGTTGCCACAGACTTGGCAGAGTAGTATTTTGAGTAATGAGTCAGGCGTGCTTGTTATGCTGATTTGAGCACGTTCTAAATTTCTTGTTGACCAATCAGATCGCTTGGTCGGAACTACTCATACTTATAATGATCAACTTTTATCATATAGCTGCATTAATTTGCCTATTAAGGGATACATGTCACAGAGGTCTGATTACATGGGATCATTATAAGCGTCTTATAAAGTAAGTTGATAAGGTACATTAACAATAATTAATATTACTAAGAATTCTAGCCGACTTAATTAAAGTAATCAGCGGCGTCTGTGGCTCAGGAGGTAGAGCAGGTCGTAGTCACAGGGTTGGCGGTTCAATCAAGTGTGTGTGTGTTTTATTAATGTTATCTGTAGAAACAGCTTTATAGTCATATTTTTAGGCTGCGGCTGTTTCTATTATTCTGTCAAACCAATTTATATCAATGATTTTAGGCTGAATAACAGATAAAACTCTCAGTGTAATGCTATACAGTTCAGCAGCACCACAAACTACACCCTTTAATATGATCAAACATTTAAACCAAAGACCTTTCGACAAAAACTAAACATAATAACCTTCATGAAAGTTGGATCATTGCAGCTACTGTAGGTGTACCTGAACTGAGAAGTGAATGTACGTGCTCTCTCTCTCGGCCCCATTCCCCAAAGGAATCAGGCCTATGCAGTCGGAGGTTTTGTTCAGACCAACTTTAGCTCTGGCAAATTGCAAACTTTTGCTGCAACACAATCCAACATCATCTGGTCATGGACAGTGTAGTACTACGGTCTAACAGCATTATGATCAAATGATTGCTCGTAATTACTTTCCAGAGTTATAAAATCCTTCCTCATACTATTATTCAACACTGTGCTTCATTTTGGCAACTGATGATCCTTCAAACTCTCTATAAATTATTCAAACCGCTCTTCCAGAATTGGATTTTATTATCTCACCTGTACCGGGCAAAACACGCCCGCACCAACCCAACGTATAGTCGCTTTTAGGAGCTTGGTTGGATCCGGTGAGCACCGTCTGCCTAAGTTCTCTAACTCTTGAACTTTTGGAGCCCCAAAGGCAGCATAGCAAGAGAAAAAGGCTAGGATTTAATACACTGAGTGCTCAAAATGCTATTTGCGGGTACACAAGATAAAACTGATTCCAATGTTTTGGTAATATTACTGGTTAACCAGACCATGGATGAGACAGTAACTAGGTTGACACAGAATTATATGCCAATAGAGGCCTCACTTTTTGCTGTACAAAAAGACAACTTTATTACTTGATTTTGGTGAAACTGGCTGATATTTTTTTAGTTTTTTTTTCTTTTTTATCTTATTCTCCTGTGGCTGTTCTGCCTGAACTCTCAGTGAGATCCTGATGGACAGGTAGCTTTACTTGCTGCTAAAGTAACCGCTAACTGTATCTGTCAGTGGTCCTATTAGCTGACTCTGCCCAGACAACGAAGCCTGGGCCCAGAAACCTCCTTCTGGCAGACCCAAAGCTCCTGTTCTAGAGGTGTAAACACCAGCACTCCTCCAGTGCTCCAACCTCTGATAATACATCTATTTTCCAAGCTACTCTGTGGCCTTTGTTTTGTCTAAAGTAGATCGGAAGAACGTTAGACACATCCTGTTCTGCCGGCTCTGTGTAAACTTATCTCGGCCCATGGCTCAACCAAAAAGGTGGGAACAAATTGTATGTCATGCACAGCCAATCAGTGTAGTCGTGGCCTTTGTTTCTTTCTCAACAGCCAGTCCGAGTCTCTGTAAATAGAAAAAAAAGAATAAAAAAGTAAACTTCACGTGTTCATTATTTTGAGCTAAATCAATTCAGAATGTTAGGTGAACTTAGTTTAATGCTCCCCTTGATTGTCTATCTGAACTTTTTATTAATAATTTAGCCGTCACCAGGGCAATTTTCAAAAATCTTGATGTATTTAGAAAATGCTAATTCATGTCTATATTTCCATGCCCGGCGTGTGACACCAAGTCAGAGCCTGTTAGAAAAGCATCAGCGCTGACCGCCTGGCTCCCCATATCCTCGCAAATGTTGTTGCCATGGCGATGCCCCGCTTGTCGTGACTAAAAGAGAGAGGAAGCTGAGACACTATTGAGCTGGAAGGCTCTTCCAGAGATTGTCCATTTCCCTCTAAAATAGGACAGGTACATGGGAAGAGGCGTGGAGGGCAGGAGGAAACAAATTAAACATGCGGCGGAGAAAAAGAAGAGGCTCTGAGATGAGGTGCCAGTGGACGGGAGAAGTAGGCGTTGAAACGTTTTGTTCTTGTAAATTAAGCTTTAAATGAGAGTGACCCAGAAACTGGAAGATCTGAGGGAGAAATCTTAGTGAGCAAAACTCCACGACAAGCGACATGTAGTTTGATATATTGTGTTGTTGTAAAGTCGCTTTGGTTAAAAACTGTGTACGTACACATCTAGCAGATGTTGCAACATTAGAATTCATTTAGGGTTGTGATTTAGAAAAGTCAATCTAAGCCTAATATTCACTCTGCGTATACCTCTGTTCACCAGCTGTTCATAAGAAGTATGATATCTGGCTCTTTAGCTAACCTAACTAACTAAAACTCCACCAAATTTCAGCCCATCACTATATCTGTCTGTCCACAGTTTGGTGCTGGGCCGACGCTATACACTCGAGCTTTTTCGATGAAAGTAGCTGCCTGCTGAGGCTGGAAATGAGGTTTGAGTGTTTCCGTGTTCCTGACATTGAGGGGAAGACTTTAAAAGCACATTTAAACCCTTGTGTGTTGAAATAAAAAATCAATTCTAGTATAATTAAAATGCTAAAAAATAGTATATTATGCAGGTTACACCTTACAATAACGTTAATTAATAAATGGTAACTGTATACTTATACTATATTAAAACTATTTAATTGTTATTTGACTGTAAACAAACAATGAAATGCTTTGGAAAGCATTAATTAAGAAATTGTTTAACGTAACGTGCAACTGATGTTTATAACACTCTGGAAATAGTCAATAAATACTGTGTAGTTCATCCATAAACATTATTTGGATGAACATTGCAAAGTTAAAACTGATATTTATAATCCTTTCCAATGCTTTAATAAATGGTTTGTAAAGCCATAACTATAACTATTAGAACTTTTTATACAAGTTAAGTAAGTATTAATTGACCATTTGCCAATGGTGGACATTATGAAGTTTTCACATTATTACATTTCACATTGTAAAACAGTTTTTAGGAAGGTGGGATTGCACATTGAGCAATTTTTAACTTTGCAGTGCCACAAAAATAAGAAAGAAAAATAATTATAATAAATTATAATAAAATAAATAAATTGAAACAAGGTGTCTCTTGCTTCAATCTGCCAGTGGAAATAATTGTCTAAGAACAGGAGTTCTATATCTCACTGAAATATTACTACTATAGTACAAGGTGATTGTGTGTTATATCAATTGTACTGAAATATCTTGAACTAGAATTGAATGGTTATAGAAATGTATTTTTAGACCAATACACTGGGTACAATTTTGAGTTTTTGCAGTGTATTGATTTCTATTCTGGCCCTTTGGCAGATTATTAGTACAAACCTAGCATACACTGTTTTTTTGTGTGTTAATAGTGCACTGTTTTGGCATTAGCATAGTACGCTAACATTCTTGCACCAACTGACATGAACACCGTAACTTTAAAACACAAGAAGATGAAACTTCCAGAAGAGCCAGTTTCACCACATACACTAGTTCTGTCAGTTTTGTTCAGCTGCATTATGTGACAAAAGGTTCCCGTCAACAACGCACTCAGTAATCAGAACTTCTGAGGGATATGATTTTGTTGTCATGTTAACTGCATGAGGTAAATCAACTTCCTGTAGTGCTAGTTTGTTTCTTAAAGTGTTCTACAGTTCAGAGCCATAATTTTGGTGTTGGATGTTCATCCAGCATTTGCTTCTCTCATCCCACTTCCATCTCCTCACTTTTAATGAAAGGGCATGTTGGTGGAAGATGTCAGTTGCTTTAGCTGATGGCTAGCTGCACTGACTAATTTCCCATCCGGAGAGGTGAGCGCGTCTGGAAAGGACACACCTGCCAACACGGCTGTCAGCAAGCGTGTGAAAGTAGTGGTATAATTGAGCCGCTCTCAGAGATCTAATAGTGGAGAGGAATACAGCGGTATAATGGCCACTTTGCTCAGAGTGGGATTGCGGCAGGTGAAGCACAGGACTTTTCCCTTTAATCCAAGGACCAAGCTCTCAAATTTGGATGTCATTAAAGTGACAAGGCATTCAATACATGACAGAATCACAATGTGCCTAATCACCGTCAGGTATTGATGGCAACAAATGTGGTGATTTGTCCTCGGGCTCTTGATTACAGCTGCATGGGGCAGCCAAGTAAGAAGCATTTTTTGTGAAGAGAAGCCTACATCTGTGTGTCGCTCTGAGGATTGACACAATTGGGAAAGATGTGTTTTAAAATTTGGCTGAATTCCAAATACTATCCCTTTGATTTGAAAACTGAGTCCTCGCAGACTTTGAGACAGCAGTGCACAGGTGATCTTGGGTCGTCTGACTATCAAAGGGACAGATGGCGTCGCCAGCATCACTGTCTACATGACATATTGGTAGGTTAAAAGGGACACGGTGGCAGCTTTTTGACAGCCACAGCGGTAGTTTGATGATTGCGTGCACACAAAGGATTTGCTTTGATGAAGATGAGGTGGTTTTGGCCTTGGTTGAACCTTGTAAACCTCAACCCAGAGAGTCTAATTTCGAGGATTAGCATAATTAAAAAAAAACACCCCATCCTTCTCAGAGTCAAAACTCAGTCAAATCTGAACAGAGAACCTAATGGTGAAAAATAGAGGAACCTACAACCTCCAGGGATTAAGTGGCAAATGCTGTCAATTGGCGATAAACATCCATACATTTGTTAAGAAATGTAAAATAAACTGCAAATTTTGCCCTGTATTCAGTAGACACTTTCTTCAAGATCAAATGTAGCTGGTTACAGTGTAAAAAACATCTAGTAGCTATTTCAGCACGACTTTCCAGAGTGCAGATTCGCCAACATGTTTGTGTTTATGTTACTTCAGTAACTTAACGTACATTAATTACGTAACTTAAGTCACTTTCATTATGTGACGTGAGCTACTTCACTTACATAACTTCCATTAGGTAAGTGAATGAGGCCATGGAAGTAGGCTTCGGCCGATATAAGATGTTATAGAATACCGTCATGTGACGACATGTGCAATATTTTTCACAATATCCATTTGAACAGCTGTTACTGCATCTTTGAGCTTTGATTTTGAAAAGATAATACACAGGAAGTTGTCGTGGCAGGGGATGCAATGCACATCGATATATAAGAAGTTATTTGAGGTTAATTGGCCTGATGTGGCGGCATGCAGGCAGCACTTTAACATACAGACAGGGAGGATTTAGTTTCTATGATATTAATAATATTGTGATGAAAAATATTGGATAATGGACGAGATCAAAAGTAGTTAATTCAACACAAACTGCGCTCTTTTCCTAAACCTAACCAAGAAGTTTTAGAGACTAAACCTGACCAAAGTGCGACCATTTGATAACGTTTATTACAGTCCAAAAGTCATATAATACGTCATAATAGTGAAACCGTTGCTTTAATCTGAAAGTTTAGCATATTACCTATTATTGCTAACTTGGCCGCAGAACCCTTCATGTGCAAAACTGGCACTACAGTGTAAGTAGAGCGTCATACTTTGAAGGCGACAAACCAAGCCGCCAAATTTGACAAATTGGGAGTGAAAACATGTTGTCCATTGACATTTTTTTTTGTTTCGGAACATTTTAACTCTCCTCTCTCCATTTATAACGATACATTTGTTGTGTGTTAAAAGCCTGCGCGGAAAAAACAATTTACAGCTGCGTTAAACTTTTTCTTTTCAGTGCTGATTAAGATGACATACGATTGCATTTTTGAGTAACATATTCTGAAAATAACAATATTGACATGCCACACTAAGACATCTATCGACTGTCTATCGAATACAGATGAGACTTGAGATGTTGGTTCAATACATTTTGCAGAAGCTGTCTTTCCTGGGTCCCTACTGGTCAAAAAATGTGAAATATCTGGAAGATGTGCTTCTGAAAGGGAAGGACACAGAATGTGATGAATTCTCTTGGGAGGGCACGGATGTCAAACGGGGTGGTACTCCCGGGTCGCTGGAGAAATTTTTACAAAATGGAGTTTGCAGTTTGTTTTCCACACTCACTCCATCATGATTTTAAGTGAGTGGAAAAACACTTTTGCCCCTTTAGAAAAGAAAAAAAATATGAAGCTCAAAAAAGCTCCGGTTTCGTTCCGTTATGGAATTTATTTAAGATGTGTGTGTGCGTTTTCTGGCTGGCACTGGCTGGCTCGAACCTGCATTTGAGGCTCGCTTCAATTGAGGCACATATGCTGCCTTAATTAGTTTCAGACTCACAACTGAATATGACAGGTGACAAACAGGGGTCCCCCCTCCAGAACCTCTTTCTCCTCTCATAACTCACCACCTGCTGGAAGTTAAGTGAACCTCTAAGGTTCCGTCTGGCTTCCACATGATGAAATAGACAGCGAAGTGTAATCAGTAGGGATTTTTCTCCTCACCTGTGACACAAATCTGATGGTTTTAATCAGTCTGAACAGCAAAAGCTGCTTGGAGTTTATTAAATAGAAGATTATTAAACAGGTCAACAGGTGGCTCACATATTTTGAACATTGTCTTGTTGTGGAGTCACACTTTAGGGTCCAAAGTTGTTCAGCGGACCTACTGGCAGTTGAGCCATCAGAACCTCTGTCCAATGACAGCAGCAGGTCAGTTGCCATACGCTTCAAAGTATTAAGCTGTAGTTACGTCTCTGGCCCCATTTCGGGAAGCTCCCCACTAGGGGGTGGTGGTAAGGGTGGATGAATGGTCCTACACAGGATTTTCCCCCTGGAGACCAGAATTTGAGTCCTGTATGTGACCAAGTGTTGAGAACTTTTTCATGCTTTTATCTCTAAAATGACTCCTCATTTCATAGCTGATGCCATTATCCCTCTATACCAGAGATCCTGAGATGGCAGCCATTTGAGCAGATATGAGCCTGTGAATATTCTCATTCATCCAGGTCATAGTTATCTCAAGGAAATTGAATCGAATGCAACTGGATTTGGTTTTTGTCTTGAAGATGTTTCACCTCTCATCCGAGAGGCTTCATCAGTTCCTGCTCGCTTGACTAGGCTGGGACTATGAGATGTTGAGCAGATATGAGCTTATATGCCCGCCCTAGAGCCTATAACAGCCAATGAGTGACCATGTGGTGACCCACTCTTTCTTTTTATGCTCTCTCCTCAGCCATTTACACATCAGCCTCCAGATGATGGATGCATCATGTAGCCAATGACATTTTCAAATCCAGCAACATATAGTTTATGTCAGTTTTTAAAGAAAGTGCTCAAAATTCCTGGATTCGTCTTGTTATCCAGATCCACACCAAAGGTTAATGGGGTTTATTCTTGGCGGAGACCCATCCTCTATCCAAGTTTCTCCGAAATCTGTTTGGTATTTTTTTTGTAATCCTGCTGACAAACCAAAGAACCAACAAAAACAGACACAGGCAAAAACATAACCTCCTTGATATGTCATCAATTTTGGTCAGCAAACTTTATTTTGACAAGTCTAATCGAACTTTGCATAATGTGTTATTGCCAACTTAACTTTTGAGCCCTGCATATTCAAAACTAACCCTGTATTTGACGAGTTGAGTGAAAATGTGGTGCCAGTTGATAAATCCACACATACAGGAGAGTATATAAATGTAGTAAATTCTCAATAGCCCAGATTTTAAACCCCACCTTCCATTACAACATCATGCTAGATTTTTATCTTAATTGCATTTTACAAATGACCAAATCAAAATATGAAAATATTGTATTGTATTATGTCTGCGTGCATTACTGTTTTAAATATTCCTAAATGATCATACTTTTTAGTTAGAAGAGGTTTGTTTTTTTTTCTTCATAAACTCATTAGGAAATATTCAAATAGCGTTGTGTGTGTCTTCATAATTTTTTTAATGTCCTTGCTTTAATCAAAACTGCTTGCACGAGGCCACCAGATGCAGACAAACTAGTGAGACAATTTCACATTAATCCAAACTGTCAATCATCCTCATCTGGCGCCCAGCGCTGCTACCTGCTGGAATGATAACACCTGCTCCATCTGAGCAGTCTCTCACCAACTGCTGTCACATCATCTCCATCACCGTCTTTAAACCTCTCGCTAACAATTCAGCATGTTACCTATGGTGATAATATATAAAATGACTTTGAAAACGTCAGTGTTATTATCAAGGAAAATTCATAGTATTCCTATCTTGACACTTATCTCCCCAGTTTTACTAGATACACTGAGAGAAATCAAGACACAACTGTTTATTTTGTGTTTTCTCACTCATTTTAGCCTGGGATCATGTTAACTGCTCCCATAACCTGTTTTGCCTTGGAACCTATTAGCAGCTGTCTTCTTAAACCAGCATGTGCCCAAGTGTAGATCGAACATAAAATCTACAACTGGATATCTTAAATAAATTAGGTTAAAAAAAAATGCATATCAGGCATGTGCAAACGCACAAAGAATGCACTGCAATCACATCAGTGGACCTACATCTTGAGGTGTGATTGATTTAAATTGTCTGTACATCCTGAAGAAACAAGACTGGACAAGAGTTGTTGCCATACTAACAGTTCTGTGAGACCACTTTTACACCAAAATTAGCATGTATATGCAAGATGAGTTGGCCTTTCTGTTCTATTTCTTTTGTCTGGTTTGTCACCTCGCTTCTTTCTCATCTCTGTTGAGAGTTGCACATGTGTAGTCAGTCTCTCTTTCGAACTCCAACTGAATGATGTCTGAGTGCTGCTTAAACAAAGACGGATGGAAAAGTATTAACAAGCCAGCGTCCTTAAGTGAAATGCTTCAGCATGTCCAGGTGTTCATCACAGCTGATTGAAGCTGTAGTAGAGGTAGAAGTAGAAGTGATGCTGATGGCAATTGCAATTAGTTTTGTGGACTTTTGGTTATAAAGCAAAAGTGTTGGTCAGAAGAAAAGTTAAAGGACCACCGAAGCAACTACAGTTGATCCTCTGGGGATCTTGAATGTCTGTCCCAAATTTTACGGCAAGTCGTCCAATAGTTGTTGAGATAATATCGATCGAAGTGTTGGACGGACTGAACAGCCTTATGGTACTTTCACATAATGTTAAGTTAAGCTAAGGTTACATACATTCTGACAGCATTAGTAACCTTAGCCTTGTAAGTGAGGCAACAGAAAAGTAGCTAAGCGATGACTTTGGTTGACCCTGTCTGTCACACAACCCTCGCCTTGCACTTTGTAGCAGCCCCTTGAGAATATCCCTCATTCCTGTCTTTGACCTGAGAAGCATTATGTTGACAAGTCCGCCAGCTTCGCCTGTCTAATATGTATATTGTTACAGAAGAACTGAGAAAGGAGAATGCTCAGTAATAGCAGCTGTTAATGCAGAAGCCCATGGTCATGTGTCATTCTCCAGATAATGACTTCAGATACAGATTACATGTTAATACCAGGTGGAAACGTCAACTTTTCATAATGTCGTCGATATTTTAAGCTCCGAGCAGGCAGACGAAACAGGTGGTGAGATTGAGGCTTGCATTATTTCTCCCGAGGCATGTGACCTGCGACTGCCTTGTTTTTGAATGCACTTATTATAATTTGCATTTAGGCTCAATGTTGCCATGACAGCAGCGAAGTCTTACAACTTCTATCTGAGACAGTTGTGCTGTTTCTGTTAGCTCGGATGGGCCGGCGTTGACATGGAGGACACCGAGGCAGAGAAAAGAAGACATATAAGGAAAGACCATTCAGCCATAGTATGGGATATGGGTTACATGGGTTCCTGAAATCAATATGATCGGACTTTAGTTGGAAATTGATTGTCAATATCCAGTGCAAATGCAGCCCTCTCTCCCCTCTTCCCCTCCAATAGCCGTTTTTATTCTGGGCAGTAAGCCACCAATCTGCCGTCCTTTTGGTGGCTCGCTCCGCGGATTTAGACAGAAGGCGTCAAATTGGTGGTCTGTTTTGTTCCACCAGTTTTGCCCTCGGAGGGTAACGTTACACTTATTTGCGCCTCCATTGCTCTGTAAATCCGAGGCGGCAATGTGGTGGCAAATGCTGAGATGGGCGGAGGTGTGGATGACGTGCACTGCTGCGCACCCACAGCCGGGAGTTTTAAAACCAGGAAACAGCTGATCACAGCAGTCAGTTCGTCACTTTATCCACGAAGTTGAGCAGCTGGAAAGCCGCTGAGATCCGGGAGATGCTAGCGTCTCCTCGCTCTCTGTAGCTGTCTCGGTTGTCCGCTTGTTGTTGTAGCGGCGAGCTAATAGCGGTCGCTACTTTCAAATTAAAAGCCCCCCGCTAAGAACCCAGTTCTAAACTTCGATGGGGTGCCATGTAAAGCTCTTATTTTGAAGACAAATTCGAACTGCTTCTCTTCACGCCCAACTTCCTGCTTCACGTCACGTCACATGTTGACGCCTACCAGAGGAGGAAAAGTGGAGGCTTTTTGGAAAAGGAGGAATATTACACCTCCCTTTTAGATAGACAAGGCGGCACATTGCAGCCTTTACCTTGCTGCAAATGTGCCACCTTTTCTATCTGTGAGCTCCAGCCCCCTAAGCAAACGCTTCCTCCTGAGGCTTGGTCACTCTCTTGTGCCATCTCCTTCCCTTTTGTGGTCCTCAGTCTGGGTGTTGGCAGGCAAAGCTTGAGTAAAAGTTGTCCCAGTTCGGTTCCATGAAACTACAGCCAGAGATTTGTTATTGCAAAGATATTTGTTTGAAAAATCTATCAATGAACAATACCCTCAGTATTACCTGTTAGACAGCCAGTACTGGAGATCCTCCATTGTCACTGGCTTTACTCACTTTCAGCAGCACTGATACAACTTCTGGCTATAATGTGAGCTGTATATGGAATAGAGGAGATTTTCTTTTCCCTCCTGACGCCATCCATGCATGTAAGCTGGTCTGAATTTCCTTTGAGGTGAGGCTTGGATTAGAGGCCGACACCATGCAATCGGCCCCGCTAAAGGATTTTATTATCACTGCAGGTTTTTGTCAGCGTTGCTACACCAGACCGAGATTGTGCCACAACACTGCTCCTCAAAGACGGCCAAAATAGCATGACAAAGCAGGCGCGCAGAGACCGTGATAATGTAGAGAATATTCTGCCAGGCCTCCTTTACATAATGGCTCCATTTTATTTTTTTTCTCTCTTGACTCTGCAACATTTAGCAGCCACAGGTCTTTGTGACAAAGGTCAAACGTCACAGTGTTTTTGAACAACCACTCTGCTGGTTCAGTATAAATCAAGACCACGTCCTCACTGATTTGAACCACGTTTAACACACATTGCAGTTTCTCTTATTTAAGTAGCTGTGATTAAACGATGGCATGAAACTTCAATTATAACGGTCCTTTTGAGACTTCCCTGACATTGTTTACATACATCCTTGTTTTCCCTGGTGGGAGCTAGTCTTTATGTACAGTGTGTGTGAGAGCCTGCAGTCGAGTTGTCTACAGCTGAGCACTATCTATAGACGGTGCTGCGCCAAGAATATGGAAGAGCAGATTTCATCCGCACGCCCTTACAAAAGAAGTGGTGTTGAAACCTCAGCGACGTAGGGACTACTTGTGGGTCCTGCAGTGGCAATCGTTGGTTATGGCCGGTGCCGGTGTAGGTGAGCCCCCAATTTTAGACTCTTCATTTCAGCCTAAACAAGATAAATTGCAGTCGGTCAGGATGCAAGCCCAGTATGCTTTTCTGGTTAGTCTGACCCACAACAGCAGCAGAAGACGTGTCAAAGTGACTGAGCCACAGAGAGAGCAACTGTTAGAGTGCATCAAAAAGGGACCCAGACGCAAGATACTCAGAGGCGTGCTCGGCCCACAAGCCCACAAACTTAACTAAACACAAGTGCAGGTAACACACGAGGCGAAGACAGAACCAGGGAACTAATGAGAAACACAGAAGATGCAGGACTCATTGTGGGAAAACAAACTGACAAAGACTACGGAAAAAAACACGGGGCTTAAATTCACAGAGACTAATTAAGAAATGAAACGTAGTTAAGCAGGAAGAAAGGCATGGAAAAGGACAAAGAAAGGAAGTGAAGAGCAAAACAAATGTTACAGTATTTACACAATCAAACAGGTAATAACTAAAGCAAGAACCCAAACCATGAAAGCAAAGATAGGGGACAGCACATTCAATCTGCATTCCCAGTCACAAACTTTGGGTTTAGATTCTGCACTACAGACTGCGGAGGCTATATGAGCGAGCGGGTCCAAGGGGCAATGCATTCTGCATGGATCCGTGCATACTTTATAAAGGCAGCTGCAGTATGTATGGAAAGTAGAAAGAAAATGCATGCAGTTTGTGCCGTAGAATCTGCCAGTCTTATTCCAACCTAAGAGCACATCGAGGGGAAATAACCAAGTAGTTTTTAACCTTGACCGGTCTTTAACCGTAGTGGTGTCGGATGAGAGAATGCTCATACGACACATCCTGCGTTGTTGTTTATGAATGAGGACCCTGTCGTGTTGTTCCCTGCATGCTGAGAAGGGGAGTGAAGGCGCAGATATTTACATGGATTCTTTCATTTGTTGATTTATGTAAATGCGTACAGTCAGCGAGGATCAGCTCCGTGTACGACCTTGACCAGAGAATGCACTACAGTCTGTTTACTGCATGTATGGAAATGCGGCCATTGTCTCCGGCTTCTTTTCCAGGATTAGTCCCTCATTTCCTTGGCACAGTTCCTTCACCCAGGGCTGTCTGCTGTGTACACAGATCTACACAAAGCCCCCGATGTCATTTCACTGATACTATTCTGTCTCACAACACCAGGATACACACAGTCCCCTCTGTTGTTATTATCAATATAGCAAGAGCGGCGGAGACACAGGACTCGACTTGAGGGAGTCAATTTAATCAGCGCCTTACATTTCTGTGACTTTGACCTTGACGGCATTTCTCTTTGGATCACTTTAACACAGTTTCACGTATTTACTTTCTGCTTTTTGACGATAGGTAATGTCATGTTCTGTCACTCGCTTCTCTATAATGAACAAATCATCAATTGTCAGTCGGTTGTTTTCGACCTTATCTCTGTTACAGTCAAGAGATGATTAACACGAGGGAACGCTCGGATCTCTGGTGTCAGGCAAAAAAATAAATAAATAAATAAATCATTCAGCATGATCACACACATACACACACGCAAAGCAGGCTTCTGGCCACATTTCACAGCCACCAGCATAAATCCTGGGGAGTTTTTCAGCCGCTGTTGAAATGACCGAGGCTGGAGGCAGCTCAGTGACAGCGGGATGGGAGGAGAGTGTTGGCGGGGGCGTGAGGAGGGGGCTGATAATCACGCATGAGAGAAGAAAGGGCAGTCTGGTGGATGGAGGGAAGCTCCAGTGGGCCTCTTCTTTTTTTCCCCAAACACTGTCCCCATTAATAGGACTGATGTGCATCTCTGCAACAAGCTGCAAACTCATTTGGCCTTGGGAGCCATTGAGAGTCCTCAATGTGTTGGATAAGTCACTCCTGAGACCACTAAAAGCCATTATTAGAAGGTGTTTATCGAGCTAGCCGTGGCCTAGATACGGCGTAATATCCTGAGAACAGTTATAGCCCATAATTATATTACATTTTGGATGAAGACCGGCTGTGATTAGATTAATGATGAATAGCTCCATCAGAAATGAAAACAAGGTTCCCGGGGAGATGATGGACTATTGGCTTATTTTTGCAAGAAGCGGAAACATTTGGCCTCATTGTTTGGCATCAAAAATTAAATCAATACGTGGACAAAGATTTATATTGCATGAGGAATACCACAAAAACAGGAATACCAGCTTACTTTGTATCACATTGTCTACCAGCTGTAAATTAACCTAATATACAAAAGTCACGCTTGAGTCAAAATGAAGATGTTAAAATATTACTTTGGAAAAAAGTCATAGTCACCCATCAGAATTGTACTTGATATTAAATGTACTTAAGCATCAAAAGTACAAGTACTTTAAACATGTATTCACTGTAGTCTTGTTCAGACTCATTAAATTAGAGCAAAATAATTTTATTACACATTGAACTGCCCCAGATTTAAAGAAATTAGCGCTCCATTGTTTTTTACATTTCAGGAAATTGAATGTCAGTCTTACATTGCTGCCCTCGATCTACATCACTAATTGAGGGCATCATCAAAATCTGTATGGCAGAGGCAGCTGATAGTAAATTATTTTATTTTTATTGGACCGATCCATCGACTCTGATAAATAGTGTCCAGAGCTTCCAGGTCTGGAAAGTGAATCCAATGTGGATGTGACTTAAACCTGCAGATGGGGGCAATTCCACTTGTTTAAAAAATAATTCAGATTGTGTTTAAGCTTATGGGAAAATTACCCTTCTTCTCACTTGATTTATTACCTCAGTTAACAGTTTCGTAATGAGTTTATGGTCTCAAATGTCTTCTTCAATACAACACGATGTTCATTTTGTCAATTGTGGTCCCTTTTAGGGTAAAATAGACGGTTAAGTAGAGTTTGATTTCAGGTGTGGCTACCTTGTGACTGACGCTGCCTATCGAATCTAAGGATATCCTCCCCAACTCCATATATGGTCACTTCTTTCTCCAAAAAAGGCTTAGGTTGAGGCTTCAAAACAGTACTCCACAAACTAATGGGTCAATGATACCCTTAGAGTTACGTAAAACCACCCTGATAATCATCATGCTTCTAAACTTGGAGTGGATTATTATGAGGAGAATCTGCTGGTTGCATTACGGGTATAACACAGTTTTTGGAGCTCGTCCCACAGGATATTTTGGCCAATGCTGCACTGATTTGATCCATATTTTATAAAATACCTGTCTCTTGAGAGCCCTTCAATTTTCTGCAAGTGCAACTCTGAATCGCAGGAGTACTCTTTTAACGTCACACATTATGTGGTTGAAATCCTGAAGCAGAGGTGCTTTTGGTTTTTACTGTTACTGTACAAGACATCAAAAATAATGAGGCCTCTGAATCACAGACAACACATTTCAGAATCAGTGATCGGGCTGCAAAGTTAGAAATACCTCTTAAATCACTGGTTATGTCAAAATCTTATGACGTTGGTGTTTAACATTTCATTTTCAACTTTTTTTGACCCCTTAACTTCTGTTTTCTTTTTCTTTTTTTTTGGCCTGCTGTTTTTTATTGCTGTCTTCTTAAAATGAAGAACTTTTTGATGTTTTGAAAAAAGGCTCCATAAATCTGAGGCCAGGTTGCTCTGTATGTAAGCGGTGTAGTGCGTTACCCGAGAGGCAAAAGATTTAACTGACATTTTTAAATAGGTTCAATGAATAGGTTCATTGGGACTTTAATTACATTCACTCTTTAACCGAGAGTGTTGTAGGCAATGGAAGTGGATCTTGACAAGCCAATGTGCTCTTATGACACCCCACCCACATAGCGCTGCTGTATTCCTGATTGTCCCTCTATCTGCAGGCAGCGCGGGCACACCAGTAAAATCACTAATGCTTAATTAGCAGATTAGAAGATCCAATTAGCAGATCTCCTCTGTCTCAAATCAAGGCTCTGTCAACGTCCTATGAAAATGAGATACTCTACGTTCCCACTTAAGGTGGGCGTTTCTCCCCCTGCCAAAATGACCACTCGTGATTGACTCCTGCGTGCTTTGTTTAGCCCCGTGGACACTTTGTTTGAAGCCCATTTGTGATTAATCATTTATAATTCAGTGAGACTGAGCTGCCTGTCTGTGTTCAGATAAGTCCAGACAGCCCGGACGTAATACGGAAATATAAAGCTTGAGTCTACAAGTGTTTGGTTCTGTTTTGGGTTTTAAAAAAGGTATAGAATTAATTTAGGAATTTGAATTTGATTATAATTATGGGAATGACCCTTCATCGTGATTATACCTTTCATTTAAATTTGTCTTTCAGTTTTATTTAGAGCATAGTTGCTTGTGATGTATCATGATCCATCATTTGGACATTTTGCTTCTTTTTCATGATGTCTTAAAGCATTGCCAGATCTGTTAGCTACGGAGCCCCATAAGGGTCATGGCGAAAGAAAAAAATTACCAACTACTACTTTTGCATTCCCTGGCGATAATGCTTTTCTTTTCCTTCTGAGCCGTTATTATGGATCAAACACATCAACCTCTTTCGGCCATGGATTGCAAAAGCATTTAGAGGTTACGCAATAGAAATCCTCACCATGACCTTTATGGGGCTCCGTAGATAGCAGTCCCATTCTGAGATGAATATCTTGGGCTGCAGCAACAAGGAAACAAAATGTTTGCCACAGCAGATTGGTGTTCACTGGACATGAACTGTGTGTGCTTGTTGATAATTTGAAGAACCAAATAAAAAGACACTCTGATCTTTGTTGTAAATAATAATAGTCGCTAAATCTTAAAGTTTTGACTCACCGACGTTTCTTGTATAAATTATAATCTTTTAAAAAGCTATGTTAGACTGGGTACTTCTAACTTCACTGGAAATCCTCCTCATGATCGCAAAATTCATTTTTATTCTTTCAAATAGATATTTTTTCACTTTCGGTTTGCTATGTAAGATGATAAAGAAAAATATAGGACTTAAGTATTTGACTCTACAAAAGTAATCGCTCATAAGTGATTCTTACCGATATGACGTGCAGATTGCCTTAGATGTTGTCACTGGGTCTGAGTGAATTGAGAAACTGACAGCAGCTGTCATCCAGACGCTCCTTTGACCTGACAAGCAGGCCTCTTTAAACCCTTTTTTATTTGATCGTTGACTTCATCATCTCTGCAATAACTTTCATTGTAACCGTCTGGCAAAGTTCACGACCCAACAAACAAGTGATCACTTTGATTTTGGGTAAGACAGCGTGTGGGTGTGATGATTGAATCAAACTGTCATTCTTATTCATTTTCTAATCAAATCCACCTTAAAGAAGACTTTGCTGCTATCAAACTAGGAAAAGAAAAGAGGATGTCAGTCATCTAAACACACACCACCACAGCTAATTCTACAAAATCATCCTGTGAAAACAATGAATATGGATTTTATTTAAAATGATTTTTTTTTTTTTGCACATTCGGGGCTGTTAGGATTTCAGGAGGTGTTTGCGTGAGAGAAAATTATTTCTGTTTTAGTTATTTCTGCTGTTCCCTGTCATGTCTGGAGAGCGAGGGGCTTGTTTTTCAATACATGTCAGACCACAGGTTCCTGAGTTAATACATTATTTCTTAGTTAGTTGGGTACAGACTAAATGACAAAAACATACATGTTAATGAACTGTCAGCTCCTACAGAGAGAAGACAGGAATTTAAACTATTTTGAATTCCCATCCAGCAAATTAACAGAGTATGCCTGTTAATACAGGATAAATATTTGGATAAATATACAGTACATATCCTTTAGCCCACTTGTTATTATACCTGAAAGTCAAGCTAAAGGATATTTGTTCATGCTGTCCCTCAAGAAGCTTAAACAAGTGAGAACTTTCCACTGCAGTCACAGTCACTCATATGATTGATATTCACGGTTCCAAGAAGATGATTCCTGCAGATTTTGTTGACCTATTTCTTGACCTTTGTGTCCATCTCCATCCTCTTGTCAATCCTCCTCTTGAAATACATGTGTCGCCTGAATGTTTGAAAATGAACCTCTTTATTTTAAATTCCAGGTTCATTTAGTTAACATTCTACAAGACAGGATTGCATAAATAATTTTTAGTAGAAGTTGATTTTATTCTTCCCACAAAACAAAAATGATATAGAATGATGTAGTCATAAAAAGGATTTTCAGGTGTCAGAAGTGTCTCAGCCTGAGGAAGGAAGCTGCTCTGTAGTCTGGTGGTATGGCAGCAGATACTTCTGGATCTTTTGCCAGTCGGCAGCAGGGTGAAGAGATTGTGACTTGTAGCTCTTTTAGCATCCTTTCGGCTCTTTGCAGACCTCTCACTTTACCGATCCCACTAATGCTCTGTAGATGGCTACGGATGATGTTTGAATCACACGCTGTAGACCCTTTCTGTCATAACCAGTGCCAGTTTGTGATGTTTCCAGTCAGGATGCTTTCTATTACTCAACTAAAGTTAAAGTTTGAAAAGAACTTGGAAGAATTTTGCCATCCCAACAACTTCTAGCAGAGATCAGAAAGTTTCCAAAGATACAAAATATGTCGGCTGAATTTGACCTTAGGACGTCTGAAAAACATTCTGAAATGGTAAAAACCAAGAACTCTTGATTCGAACTTTCCCTCTAGCACCACCAACAGGCCTGACTCCACATTTATAGCCAGTACTGGTAGAGCTCTCAAGGGCCAGTCTTGTTTGCTCAGGTTAGTCAGGTGCACAAGGCAGATTCATTATAGAATGAAGCAACCTATGATATGATGTTTAGACGTGTGTGCTTCGGAGACCTCGATGTTCTCTCCTCCCTCTTAAATTAATTTGAACCTGGGGAAGTTTGAAATAGACAACCCGAGAATGATTCTCTGCAGCCCTCCGAGCCACCCCCACCGCCCTGACCACACCACACACACCAACACACGCTCCGTCACGTCCCCCAAAGCCAAAGTCCACATTAACATCGTAATAGGAAAGTGTGTTAAAGCACAGTTTCAGCAGCCTGACAAGACTGAATTGGATGTCAGAAGGATTCCTGCTCAGTTTAATTGAATCTGCCCAGGACTAAAAAAGAAAATCTGAAGTCAAAATAACCTATTAGATCTATCAGGTAATGTTTTGTTGCGTTTGACAGATAGCTCTGCTCTGCCTCCCCCCACCTCTTTTGTTCCTGCAGGTTTGGTAATGCAGGAGTGTAGAGGTGGGCGGCAGCTGATGTTATCCATGATGTTTCTCTCTGTTTCTGTTATTCGTTAATAAATTGTGGCCTGCTCTTTCTGTTTCCTGGAGCTCACTCAGCAAATCCCTCAGGTGTAGAACTAGGCTGGTGGAGCGTGTGGAGGGGTTTTACTGAGTTACTACAGCTAATGGATGGTGGGAGCTGCGCCACGTGATCTGATTGCTAAAAACTGTCTGTTTGTTCAGTCCACTGACTTCACTTTTTCTTCCATTTCCTAGTTTCCATACAACAAGTCTTTAAAAAAGACATTAGCTCGAAAGTGAAGGTCAAGTGTATGGCATAATGGTACCTTAATAAGCTAAAAGCACAAAAAAATGCATTAGTAATGTATATACATTACACTGCTGAATTATTTCCAGCAACTTTCAGCCACATGAATCACGGCCCCTCCACTCATCCCACTCACTTTCCTATAGCATGTGTGGTGGTACTGATATAATCAAGTGCTCCCTCGGTGTGCTGTGATGGACCAATGACATCCACAAGCGCAGAGTAGCTTTGTGTTGTCATGGATTTCTCAACCTGATCAATAGCTTTCAAATAGCATTACAGCTGCGAGCATCAGGGGCTCGTTGTCCAGTCCCAGGCATTTTTTTTTACTTAAGGTTTTCCAGCTCAATCGCCAGGATAAAATGTTGGCACTTAACGTTTCTGCTAACCACTGATGCATTTAGATTTGCACGTCGTAGGCCACGTACCACACTGACATTTCAACAAAAATATGTCATAACATGATGTTAGTACATGTTTATGACCTGACTTTAACATGGGGAGCTGGAGGGGACGGTGGTGGAGTTACAGGAGGGAAGGCTGCCAAGCTGGTGACCACAGTTTAGGACTGAGTTTCAACATTTGCAAACTGGATATTTGACAGGAAGTCGGAACAATTTCTAGTGATGTTTGTGGCTAGAAGTCCGGATGTTTTAACGAGACCGTAGAACATTTCCAGGTGTGTTAGGAGCTAATATTTTTGCCATTGTCTGTTTGGTTGTTGGTCTGCGTGTTGGTTGGTTTGTCAGCAGGATTACACAAAAACTACAGAACGGATGTCTATGAAATCTGGATGGAAGATGGATCTTAACACCCCATACACGTGGAATTAAACACGTTCTATTTGATATTGGATTAGGCTTGATTGAATTTACCGGGACTGTTGGGCCTCTGCAGAGGTATTCACTCTTCTGAGTGGCATTTAAGTTTCTTCTAGCTTTTCATTTCTAAACATTAAAGTTGAGGCAGGAAACATGTTAAATAGATTACAGACTTGTGCGCCTCTTTTTCTGACACAGATGTGACGCCTTCTTTCCGAAACACAGTTTGTATAAATGACAGTTTGTGTGTCGGCTGCGGTGGTACACCTCTCTCCTCATCGCATTTAAGGGAGGACCGTGCAAATAATGTGAGACATGCTAACAGAGGTTGATTATGTATTCCACTGGATACACTGAGGTCAAGCTATTTGCCACCATCAGTTTCACAGAGAAAATGCTCCATGTCTGAAATGGAGGCGTAGACATGGTGCTGATGAGCCACAAGGAAGGCTGTACTGGGAAAAGAAAAAAAAAAGGATTGTGTATAACTTAAAAACTGATTTTTGGAAACCGAAATTAAGCAATTAGGCTATTATTAACTAACACAATATCTTCTGTAAATGCAAAGGAATAGTAGACAGATGTTCATCTGAACTTGATCAACAATGAACTTTAAAATCTCTGCAGGCTTTGTTTTAAGTGAAAGTGTACCTAACATATGTTGCCTCCTCATGTATTAAGAGTTAGATAGATGCTGAAGATTATAATATAATTTTCTGAGCAATAGTTTTCATAGTAGTTACAGTTTTTTTTCTCAGCTGAGCTGACCAAAGTAATTATTTAGTCATCAAGATCACAACGTTATCAATTCTTTTCAGAGCTTAGTGATCATAGAAACTCACCTGCGCTGGCAGACTGCATAATGAGCCCCTGCTTTAGTGAATCAGGTGCTGGATACACACAGATTGCGGCCGCAAACGTAATAAAAACGGCAGCCCACAACCGCGCAGCGCCATTTTCTTAGTAAATCTGACCCTGAGTGATTTCTCCCAGTCCAGGAGGAATATGGTAATTCTGTTCCTGCTCAGTTTAATCAGTTCCTGATTGCAATCTAACCCGTTATTGTTGTGGCAATTTTGCAGAGTGGTTATTAAAATGTCAACCAGATAAAAAGGAGGCAAACTGGTCTTCTGAGAATAACTTCTTGTTACCTTTTGTTAGTTGGAAATCAAACAAACAGTACCAAAAGAACACATACAGCAGAGCGTGTATTACCGTATTTATGAAGCAGTGAATGCAACAAAAAGTAATGGAACGGAGCAAGAAGTCAACCTTTTAATAAAAACAGTCCAATCCAACAAGCACACATTTGGCTAAGACGAGGAACAATCAACAAAATGTAAAATTGTTGTCTTGATGTAAAGTCAGTGGTTCTCAAACTGGGGGGGGCAATTTCATATTTGACTGATTAGTTGACTAATTATCAATTTCATATTTACTCCACATGAAGCCCCTCATTCACGTACTTCCCATTCCCAGATTAGTATAATCTGCTGAGGGCCAATAATGTGGATTGTTTTTTATTTATTTGTTTTACAATAATTTTAAAAAAGCCCTTAAATCACTTCTTCTATCCAACTAATACTTTCAATATGGTTTGCAGACATAAACCAGGTCCTGTCTACAATGTGTTTTCTCTCAACCTCAGTTCTGAAGGCCTTTCTTGGGTATTGCTTGTTTTCCTTTTGTGCAATTATTTTTTATTATTATGTTTAATGTTTTACCGTCCTCTTTTATCTTTCTTGTTTAACGTAATCTTTAAATTATATCTCATATATTCCATTAAAGGTAGTGTTTGTGAATACTCCATGAATTAATTAATTTGAGTCTGATTCATTATACTTGTGTAACAGACGGGTGTTTATTGGATAAATCATTCTGTCTTTTACTATGCTCTAAATTTAATTGAAATATATTACTTTAAGCCTCCTATATCTTGTAATTGCTGCCTTGAGATGCCACTTTTCAAGCCCCTGGAGGGTTTTTAGGCAATTGTCATTGTCATTCTTTCTCATTGTACATTGTCTATTTTTATCTTTTTATTTTTGGAAATAAACACAAACACAACACAGTTATGACTCCAGCAACAAGTCAGCCACATGGTGACACATCTTTTCAATCACTTAAGTAAATGGCAGCGACATGTTTCAGTGTGGACAAAGCAGCAGTTCTCAGGCCCTGCAGCTCCGAATTCCCTGCATTTAAATAAAGTCTAATCTACATCTCCATCACATTTAACTGTCAGACATCTCAGGAGGGATGTGCTGGCTGACTGCTTTTCCCACAATGTCACACTGAGTGCTGTTATCCATCCACATTGAGTTTGCTTTTGCTCTGCTTTCAGATTCACGAGCCGGAGAAGGAGCGCCCAGAACAGTGGACCACGCGGTGATCGGAGGAGTGGTGGCCGTGGTCGTCTTCGCCATGCTCTGTTTACTCATCGTCTTGGGGCGCTACTTTGCAAGACACAAAGGTAGGTTGATTTTAAGCTGCACTGGGCAAGATTATTGTAGAGTGTGCCTGAAGAGAAGTGCATCCAAGCGTCACTCCGCCCGTCAGCCTTAATGAAACCGTGGACAGTAGCCGAAAAAAATATTCACCATTCACACAAAGTGACAAAGTAAAGCAGCAGTGAGAAAAGAGTGTTGGACTCACCAACATTGATTGACAGATATAAACTGGTGCAATCTGCCAATAACACACCATCCCACCCCCATGCTTTACCACCATGGTACTGTAGTTTTGGAAAACCTGAGGTGGCTGCGCTATGAGGATACAATTGGCTCTGCTGAAGTTTGACTAACAGCCACCTGGCAAATCAAACATTAGACAGGATGCACAAACTGAGTTGGGACGATAAATATAAAAAAGCCCAGGGGGACACTGTACGACTTCACATATCAATCTGTTATTGACATAGATTAAACCAAATACAGTAAAATTGGACAGAATCTGCATCTTGAATGAATTCACTTTCAATTTTGGATGAATTATCGCTACTCGCGGCGCAAAAGCATCCAAAACTCATAGGCATCATAGCCGAGCCATATGCCATGCAAAACTGAAAAACGAAAAATTCTCACAAAGAAGAAAAAAGTTAAAACATTAAAACTTATGGCCATATCATAAACCTGTAGCATCATTAAAGCATGTCGGAGACTTTCTCACTTCTCTGTGTTGTGATCTATTAAGGTCATCAGTAAATAACAGTGGATAAAAATACCGCTGGCACCAGCTGTTCCTCCTACGTTGCAACTCTGTAGACTTTATCCCTCACTTTGTGGATTAAAGTCTCTGGCCTCAGCACACAGCATAAACCAAACAGTGAAATAAGATAGTTAATGGAGCATTTACTTTAAGGAAATCAACAAATAGCATGACTTCAAAAGAAAAAAACATGTGTGTAGATGCATGCCGTACAGCATAGCCTGACCCCAATGACTGTAACTCGTCTGCTTGGTAGCATGGCATTTTCCAGCTTTCCTTCCTGTGCTTAGCACGGTTGTAATACAGGGGACTGTGACCTGTATTTCCCCAATAAACACACCACCCTCTTCGGCTGTTGCGGTCCCGGCCTGGAGACACAGCTGCGAGCCGAAGGGGTAGGTGTGTTTACCGGGGAAAGTACAGCTGGCAATCCGCTCACCACCACCAGCAATGCAGACAAGCTAGCAGATATATAAGTGTGCACTACGGCAACCATAAATCAGCCTTATGTTTCATGATGTACTTTGTTTTGGGAGATGCTGACAAAACATTCTGTTCAGTCATTTAGGTATGAGAATGTGTTAGAAACAAATATGTTGTTGGAAAATTAAAAATAGTCCTCTGCATTTCTCAACATTTTTTAATCTAATTATATTTTTTAATGCAACACCTTGACATTTCTAAGCAGCATGCTGCTTGGCTCTGAAACACAGACTGATCCATCAGGCTTTAATCTTCTTTACCTTGTTTCTGTAAAAACCTCTTTTTAAATCCTTGCATGGGTGAAAGCTAAATAATGGAAAGACAGTTATTAAGGCTACGGGTTACTGATGGTGAGTAAAATTGCATTTCTCATGCAGTCCCGCTGAATACTATAACTCGTTTGCTGCCCTCATAACCAAGAAATAATTATAATCTATAACAAATTTCACACTTTGATATTTCCTATGCGGGAGGAAATGGAAGCGGATACATTAACCAGTTTAGAAAGGAAATAGTTTAAATGAGGCAATTTGAAGGTGTAGAAGAAGCATTTCTTATTTCATGGTGATGCTGAACTCAGTGTTTCGCCTCAGGCTTCTGTCCAGAAGATCCATGTTCAGGTAAAAAGAATGTGTGTTGTCTGCTGACTGATCTTAGTGGAGAACCAAACAGTTGAAGGTGTGATGAGGTTCATGATACTTTCATCATGCGTCCAGTGACCCTGACATGATTTATTAGCACTCCAGGGCTAAGGCACTGCCAGCTGATGAACCCACATTCAGGAGCAGTTCTAGGGTCAGTGGTGATCCAGGACTTAGCATGGAAATCTTTGAATGAGTCTGGGGTCACATGTTGATTGATAAATATTACAATATATATAAGCACTATGTGAATAAAAGAAAATTGTGAATTGTTGGAACCAGTCAGGGTTTAATACAAATATACCACCTATAAAGATCAGTAAAGATTTGCAGATTTTAAAGGATAATTCCAGTTTATTACAACTCTGATATTATTATTACCTTCTTACTTGGATCTGGGAATGTAGCAACTCTGCCAAATAGAAGTATAACAGGTCAAGAAACATAAGCAGTCAAACCATCAGGTAAGCCAAACTTACTAACAAGCAGATGGGTAGTCAGGTAAAGTTTTGTAGTCCACAAGAGATTCACAGAAACAAAGCGGTGCAGCATTCTGCTAAACAACAGAAGTAGATGGGGACTTGTTTTAAACAGTAAGAAAAATATCTGAAAAAACTAAATTGTCTTGAAACGACGTTCTTCACACTCTCGACAAGTGGACGAGCTTGTGCACCCACTTCAGACGAGGCGCAGGCTAATGCTTTTAGCTCAGTGACTAAAGTCAAGATACGACTCAAAAAGGAAAAGATTGTTATCTAAACTGTTTATTCTAAATCTCATATCAAACAGTTTACAGGCCAACGTGATGGTTTAACCTTGGCTTGTCATACTTTCCTGTACAATACAATAGTCTCACCACCTATTAAGTGGTTTAGATAATATGGGTGAGCTATTTTGTGCTCATGTTTCTGATTTTATTGTAGCAATATTACCGCGTTTCCAGATCTCCGCTATTGTTTTGGACGAGCATAAAGTTATCATAACTGATGAAAATGGTGGTCAAAAGCTTCTGACTCGTTGTCACCGTGCCACTTTTATATTTTATTCAATATGAAGTAGCAACAAGATGCAAACACACAAATGAAATGGAGGCCACTTTAACTAATGGCACGCTGTGAGTAGTAAGCTGTTAAAAGTGCAGTAGATGCCAGATGAATATTCATAAAAGGGCAATTATGATAGCTAAGAAACAAAAGAGAGATTTTTATTTTATATTTGATCCAGAGAAATGTTGAGATGTAACTGTGGAGCCGGGGTAAATCACTGAGAAAAAAAAATTCAAGTAGAATTTCGGGTTGTTGAGGGTGACTTTTTACTCAACAAAACACTCACCTGAAGGAGAGTGGTGGCTACGGGGGCGGATTACAGCATTATTCTGATATGACTGTTCAAACCGAGGTTGCATTGCCAAAAGTCAGCAACAGGCATAGGATGATGGCTGCCCAAATGAATGTGAAAATGTCAGATTTTTTCTACTATTCTTACATTTCTGACATTGAAAAGGGAAAAAATAGGAATTGGCTTTTTCCTTACATGTGATTCTGACACATTGCATGTCATAGAGCACCACTGAACACCGTTTCCATCTATTCAAGCAGCATTCATGCTTTTATTTTCCCCCACATTTGACAGCGCCCTTCCTCATCCTATCTGGAATATTGCCTTCGTTATCAACCTCTGAAACACTGATACGATGTGAATAAATCTCGTAAATTAAGTTTGAAGTGCCTTTGCTGGTTGTTTTTTTTTTTTCCCGCTGAACTTGACAAGGTTAATTTGAAGGTGTGAGCCCCGCTCTTCCTCGCACTCGAGATCATTTCAAAACCCTGATCCTCATGTGCCAATCTGGAATGAAAAAGAGGGAAAATTATGTATAATCTGAATATTACAGCCTGCTGGTGTTAGGTCTGTGCAAACGGCCACATGGAGACGGATTTGCATAATTAGGTGGTGTGGGATGTAGAGCCACACTTTAATCTTTTGTATCATCTAAGCAGCAGGCTATTATCCAGTCCGTGACACTGTCCTTCATCCTCTCCTCCTCCTCAGGTACCTACTTCACACACGAAGCCAAAGGAGCAGATGACGCAGCAGACGCGGACACAGCCATTATCAACGCAGAGGGTGGCCACACCAACTCGGACGAAAAGAAGGAGTACTACATCTAATCAAAACAGGACCCCTCACTCACTCTAGTGTCCTCTTTGGGACACCGAGCTGTTTTTGGAGCCGGGGCATGGTAGAGAGAGGAGGGGGGGGGGGTCGATGATAGAGGGATTTGATGGTTCAGGATCACGTTTAGTGTGAGTAGAGGGGTCGAGGAGTAGAAGAGAGATGGGGTTTTACAGATGGTTTTAAGCCGTTGTTTAGTCTAGTCTGCAGATGTAGATGGAATGTTTTGTGTGTAAAAAAAATCAAAAATCAAAAAAGGACAAAAAATGGGAGGGTTTGGGGTTTTTCGGTACACCGGGACGGGGTTGGGGGTGGGACGGGTGCGCCAGACGTTGCCAGAAATCACTGTAGAGAGCTTCACCATTCAACACCTCCCTAACTGCTGGTACGAATTTTATTTAGTTCAACCATTTGCAGAAAATTCTGTGCCTTGTTCTATCCATACTTTGGATTTGTGTTGATCCTCATTTGCATAACCTTGTTGCTCCCCTTTTTTTTCCCCCCCGTTTCATCTCTCCCCACTCGTAATTATCAATGTGCTGTTGGCTTTTTGTATGAGGGTAAAACTACACAGCCACTTTATTCGTTTCTCCAAATGTGTCTGCACACACGCATCCTCTCCTGCATAACAAAAACTCTTTCCAGTATACTGTGATTTGTCTCAAGCCATTACTTCCCTCTCTTCTCTTTTTTTTTTCTTTCTCTCCCTGAAGTTTTGACAGCTCCAAAAATGCATGGAATGCTTTACATATCATTGTACAAAGGACATAAATGAGAAACAGGTTTGATGTACTGTATGTGCCCTCCCCGCCCCCTCCCAAACACAACCGCATTGAAAACATAATCAAAAAGAAGGCAGCAAAGGATAACATGAAATGATTTTATCGGGCCAATTCAGTTAATTGATGTTTTGCTGCCTCGGTTTGTCTGTCCAAGCAAATATACTACTGCCTCTTAGACAATTATCTTTCTTAGTAAAGAGAAGTAGTACATTATTTTTCCTCGCTGCGTTGCCATTTCATTATTTTGATTTTCCTCATCTGTTCAGAGCTATTTTTCTTTTATTTGGCTGAATGGAAGCCCTGTTTTCCCAACGGCTTTTATTAGTAGAGTGGTAATGATGAGATTCAATTGAATTCCATCTGCTCGCACTCTAGAATATTTTTTCCTACAAATGGGAAAGTAACAACATGTAAATTGTTTTAAAAATGTTTTTTTGGCAGACGCTCAGTCAAGATGCCTCGGTAATAAAAGGCTGTTGGAAAAAAAAAACATTTGGAGTTAATATTGGCCGAGCAGCAGCCGGAAGATGCTGGTGTACTGTACATAATTTTAAAAGAGAAACAGCCTTAACCAAACTCCAAACAGACGACATCCAATTTATTTTAGGAAATACACAAATCCATAAAAAAAAAGGCCATGGCAGTCCAGGTTCTCCCATCTGAGGGTTCATGTTATCTCATAGACACACAATCCAATGTAAATCAAGCCAACGGAGTCACAGCTGTATTGTACACTAATCCTTACTAAGAAATATTTTTTACAACTTACTAGAATTACAATGGAGTACCTTTGTGGATTTTATCGTATCACGCTCATTGTGAGTTTTTGTCGAGATGTAACACAAGCAAACGTTTGGGGAAATCTTCAAACCGAAACGGGAGACAGGCCAGTCTTTCCACTTCCATCACACCTTCTTCAGTGTATCTTTTTGCTTTGACGCAGCAGCTTGAGTGCTTGATCATTTGACGGTTTTCTGCATGTGTGTGTACCTGCTGAAACCCATTCTCTTTGCTTCTCTATCCTGCTTTATGTATCACCTGCCAAAACCGAACGAGCATCTGTTTTGCTGTGCCAGCTGGGGAGCACTGAGGAATGCCAAAAGTAATTAATTGTTTGTAACTGAACTTAATACACGTGTCGTGCTCCGTGGTGGTTAATCCCACGGGCTGCATTAATGCCCTGGCTTCTTATCGTGGCAATGAGGGTCTATTCATGGCATTGTTTGTCATTATTATGTGTTCACACAGCAAGCAGCTTCCTTAATGAGTCTTTGCTCTCTGTGACAGGTGTGGGTGGGCTGAGTCTACATCTTCAAGTTGTGAAAACCCAAAACTAATTGGACAAACATGAATCATATCAAATTAGTAAAGAAAAAATGTTGCTTCTTTCTTTTACTAACTGCTTGTAGATGACTTATCCTGGCCCATAAGTTCATTGGCCATTTGTGCACAATAGTTTTGGGTGTACATTAAAAGAAGATGAAGTGCATTTGCAGCAAAAAATCAAAACCCACAATGGTTTATTCTTTAATAAAATGCATCACGATGTTCCTCTCCATCGATAACAGTGAGTTTGATGAATATGAAACATTCCATATCAAATATATAATATCAATACACTAAATGATAACTGTTTGCATTGCATATTAATGCTTTTAGCTAAGTTTCATTATGAGTGTCCAAATATTAGTTACATTTATAATTGTATTTCAACTTGTTTAGTGTACAGCTGCCTTAAAAAATTGGGCTTTTTTATGGTGGCAACATAGAAAAACACAAAAAATGAAGACATTGCATTGAGCTCTCTCAGGCACTGTACTTTTTGTTCAAACAATAACCTTTGATTTGATCTGACAATACATATCAATGTCAATTGTGTCCCATGATTAAACTCACTTTTTCTGAAAATGTCACCAGATGCCACTTTACCGAACACTTTGGGAGATTAATGGACTCTTTAGGACTCGGGTTGCTTGCTCTGGGGACACTTACATCCAAGATCCAATACTTTATTGACATGTTAACGCATTTGATTGGAATTTGTCAATGTGCAGCTCAGAGTGCAACACATTAACAATGTGATAGCTTTAATATCATAGTCATGCATGAAGACAGCATTCAGTCTTTCCATATTGAGGTTTTGGGGTTGTTCAAAGGCAGTTCAGAAGGTTCTTGTGAAGTGCATTACGCATATTTCACTTTCCTGAGCATCTGTGCATTTTTAAAGTCGTTAAATATATTTTCTGCAGGTGGGCTGGGTGGGTGCTGTGGACATATTTTTAGCTTTTCCATTGGATGGGGCCGTTGTAGATGTGAGCTGCAGGAGTGACGTTGCAGACAAAGATCAAAGATGCTGTGTCCAACTCTCTCTAACTGTTTTATTCTTCTGTGAAAAACTTAATTTAAAAAAGTTCTGTACTCGCAAAAGGAATTACCACTAAGTTAACACTGTATGCTGATGACACTGTTTTGTGTTTGTTACGTGGACGGGTGGGGGTGGGGAAGGGTTTCGATTAGGTTAGATGTTTTACGGTCTGGTGTCTGATAAAACTATTAACTGACTTGTTATCGTTGCTTTATGAATCACAGAGCAGATGTCACTTCATTTGTAAGACTGAGATTGTGTGATTTGTAATTTACAGTGAGCACTATTTCGCTTCAGTGACATGTGGCAGCTTCCATTTAAATCAGACTTCAAATTCTGTACTTGCCAATAAAGGAATAGAACTGAATATTGTCTTCTCCCTTAAGGCTGATGCATTAATATTTTATTTGTGAATATTGAACCTTTTGTAGGTTGGAACGGCAGGAGTGTTCTTCCAAATGTTTTATTTACAACAAGAGTTTTCACTCTCCCAAAGTTCTGATTTCTGAGCAAAGCAACATGAAAACAACATTTGAAAATGGTAAGGATTCAATTTGAAGTAAATAGCTGAATGATATTTTAGGTTATTGTATGTTTTATTTTCTATGAAATGCCCCGTAAAGTAAAATATGAATTTACAGTGTAAATGATGTAGTTTTCTCCACATTAAATTCTTTTGATATTGTCCTGTCTCTGGTTCATGCGTTGCTGACCGATGTGACTGCATCTCAGGTAGAATGCGAAGTTTAGGCCCCACCTATAAGCGACATAGATGCAAGTACAATGCATCCTCATCGAATCAAGTGCAACACGTTATTTTAGATCCAAGAGGCAAAATTGTTGATATTTTGCATATCTGTTGTACATGTTTTATGTATTTTCCTTAATATTTGGTGCACTGTAAACGATGTGTTGAGTATTGCTTTGTGTTGACATAGGTCATGAAGAGTACACTGTTTATTGGAATGACGCAGGATCAGAAAATTGTTGTGGCTGTACTACTATCACCTTCAATGCACCACCGCCTTTGGAAGCTTGTTTGATTGATTCCCGAAAAAGTTTTGATTGTTTCACCAGTCATTGTTTTTAGATTGATTCTTTTTTGTCTCTCTGCTGTTCTTGGGAAATGTTAATGTGTATTAATGGAGAAAAGGAGTTCCACATTCCCATACACATTTTGTATTGGTTCATAAATAGACATTTTTACAAAAACAATGAAGAGTTCTTGTCTTAATAAAAAAGAAAAGATATTAATGTCCAAAATAATCAGTGTTGGTATTATTTTTCACTTTAAATGTTAATATATTATGGCGATGCACTGCAGATAAATGGGACAAATATGGACTAATATGAACACACAGAAACTAATCATATATATTTGTTTTTAATGTTCAGTCACCTTTTGCAGATATGAAGCCTGATTCCCTAAATAGTTGATTAAAAAATTAAAGAAGTCCTTACATTTTGAAATAGTCTTAGAATCTGTGAAGTACTTGGTCAAAAAGCTGATTTTATGGATGATAGAAATCACAATTTCTGAAGTCAATCCAACCCAACATTTTCTCTGAAACTTTTCACTGCCTCCTGCTTTGACACAAAATTTTAAGGCAGTCAACACATTTTTTTGGACAGGATATTCTCCTGAGACTGACCCCCTGAACCTTTTCACTGCATTGGACTGCGACGTAAGACATACAGATTCTTTGGGAGTTTTTAAGTTTCACCCAATAACATTTAAAAAAATAATATTTGTGATTGTTGTGATCAAGTTTTTGAGATTATGTAGATCTCTTCCCTAAAGTTAAGCTCAACTCATTACCAGGGTTGAGCGAGATTGTGTCTCGTCTGAATAAAATGAGTCAATATTTGTACTTGAAAGGAAGGAAATTTTTATTTTATCTTTTAATCAAGAACATTGATCTAAATGTAAATTACACCGTTTATAGAAATTAAAAAATATCAATGCATCAAAGTGCATACATAATTGTGTTAATGGTATTCTAGCCCTTTTGAATCTGAATAGAATCTAAGTTTGAGGTGCTGATCTATAGTCTGAATGGGCCTGGCTTGAACAGGAAGTGGGCACGGCCAATCCGCAGTTGTTATTTTGAGCCTGAGATTTCTATGGGTTGATCAGAATTTGCTATACTCATTATTTGATAGAAACAATTTACAGAACAACCTCAGAATTTAGGTTCAGATCAATGTTTTTGATCACAGGAATACAAGTTTTTTATAAACTTAAACTTAAAGGTTGTATCAGCGATTCTGGGCCGAAACATAAATGATCACATTCATCTGCCTTTTCTTCACGATCCGCTAGCTGCCCGCCCCGTAAGCATGCCGTCAAAAAACGCGTCTCTGTAGGCAGCCTAGGCTCCGAGATCGCACACAAAAACAAATGGTACTACCAACAACTCAAAAGTAAAATAAACAGTGTTCCAACCAATCACAGACAAGGGGTGGGTGTTGTAGTGTTTCACGCTCGTGCACGCGAAGTGGTCGCCAAAGGAGGTCAGCTGACGGTGTTATCAGAAGCTAGAATGGCGGAATCAATACCCAAGAAGAGAAAGAGTGAGAGAATACCAGCGTGTATTTTCCAAGACCAGAATAAGTATCGGGAAGGCCATGGAAAGATGGAAGGAAGTAAAAGAACTAAGAGGATTTAAATCGGATGCCGAGCTCGCGCTGTTTCTTCTGGACATGTGAGTAGCAGCCAACTGCTAGCACTGCTAGCACTGCTAGCGTGTTGCTTGTTGACTTGTTTGGATGTGAATTTGCTTGTTGACTTGTTCGGATGTGAAATGTGACCGAAGCTCGTCTAAATTTGGATCGGTCTAGCAAACGTAGATGAAGTAATGCTGAACAGAGTGAATATCAGATTTAGAAATGTGAGTTGCGTTTGTTAGTTGCGTTTGTTAGCTAGTAGCGTTCATGGTCATGCACGTTCATGAAAATGCGCGTCCATGATCATTTTCAAAACACGGGAGGGAGGGAGGGGCTAGCTGGCTCTGTTTGTTTGGGATCTCGCAACGGACGTGAAGGCAACCAGGATCGCTGATACAACCTTTAAGTATGTTACCCAATGAAACGCAAATTGACACATGAAAAGTAGGCTACATTATCTGTACCGGAATACTCATTTCACCCAGTCTTACTGCCTAGAGGCTTCTACCCGTATTGTCTACACAGGCTCAGCTTCCATTCACCGTATTGTTGATCATGAGACAAAGAAATGTAAGCAGAGAAATTGAATTGGTATATTAATCCACTTCCACTTATTCTCTTTTGTGAGTGTGAAGAGAACCTTTGCAGGCGCGGATGTCATGAATTCTTTATCACATGCATAACCCGGTGTGAACATGCAGTATAAAACAAGCGCTTCTAATTAACACAAATATAGGGTAATATCTTGAGGAGCGCCGTGAAGGCTTTAATAAATTCGACAAGATTTATCCTCTGAAAATCAATCTCTGCTTCCCCGCTCGATGAGCGCGGTGAACCTTTTTAACCAGCATCTTAAATAAATGGAGATGGTGTTATTGATTCCGACACAGTGGATGGAATTGACGTGAGGCGAGCCATCCGTCATAGAAGAAATGTATTCCTCCATTCATATTTAATGTTCATGAGTGAGCCTTTACTTTGGACATTAACACACCTGTAATATTCAGTATTCAGCGGATGAGACGAGCAGAGGAAGATATTATCTTTTTAATTACATTTTCACCTCAGGCTCTCATTATACCTCAAGTGCTGTACATAATGAGCCAACATCTTAAATAAGTAAGGGTGATACCGCTATTGATTAGAACGTGAAGACCAGAGGCAAGCTATCAGTCATAGAAAATGCACTTCTGGCTTCATGTTTTATGTGTGCGCCAGTTGGCCTCTTATAGACTCATTTCTCAATATCCTTGAATAACTAAAACAGAAAGAAATCCTATTCATTACACTTTAAATGACTCCATAACAGCAAATGGCTGTACTTAATAAAGCCAGAGTATAATCATTTTTACGGTATGTGTCCTTGGTGATGGCGTTTTGTCTCCGGTAATGAAAAGGTCGGCGCTGCAGTCTTGTCTTTATGTGTTAACCTTGCATGCTCAAAAGGTGAAAGCTGCGATATCCTGAAAAGGATAATATATTATTTATCCATTACGAGTGCACTGCAGCAACCACATTACTGTTATGACTAAGTGCGAGCCAGCCACTCTTTTGATCCGGATCTAATGAACTCTGTTTAAAAAAAAAAAAAGTGTTCTTGTTACCACTCACACACCATTCAGGGATTCAGCGCCTATTCAGAGGCTTTCAAGATTAGGAGGCCATGAGGAGGCACCGCAGAGCGAACCTTTACAGCCTGACATCAACAGGTGTACCAGGAGTGATTATGAATGATTTACTGATTGGGAGACCGTAAGGGGCAGAAAAGAGGCGACCCATAAACCCTTGTGGTAATGGCACTCAGGAAATTAGGCCACCTGTAGCAGCAAGCAACAATTAAGCTACTCTTCCTTGTCCAATCAGACCAGGTCCCCATTATTCACAAACCAACACTTTCAAGTCTCCTGGAAATGAGATTCAAACACCGCTAATTTGTTTTGGCAATTGTGTCCGGTGAGGAATCGCTCGGTTTGGCAGGACTTTGATGTAAGAGACCAGGGTTTGTGTTCTGAATGTATTTTGAATTTGTTCGAATTTAAGCAGAAACATGATCTTTTGCTAACCCTTCTTTTTCAGTTTTATTTATTTTATCATATAAACTTCACACAATAATACAGACGATAACACTGCCTCTGGGTTTTTAGATCTCTCCTCCTGTGTTGATAGGGGGAGCATCATGTGTCAAATTACTCTCTCCACTTCCTGTCTTCGTCTTTTTTCCCCACACTGCTTTCCCCTCCGCACCTGCCCTGCATCAGCCTCATTAGCCCCGCCCTGTTACCTGTGTTTCTCCACCTCTGTCCACCTGCACCTCATCCCCTCTTTAGTTCAGTTTGTATTTCAGTCCAGTCTTTAGTTCAGTCTGTGCTGACTTGTCTGTTGTGTTTTCCCGGTCCAGAGGAACTGTCCACCTGTTTGTGTGAAAGGTCTGCCTGCGGTCTCTTCCATTTGGGTCCATGGGAATAAAGTGCAAGAGGGCCAGCCCACTGATTTCAGCCTCCTTGCTTGGACTACGCCCATCTTCGAACTCAGCTTCATTTTGATCTCAAATTGTGACTGTATTGCGCTGTCCACAAAATCTGTCCACACACAGACAAAACGTATAAACACCTGCCAGAATACTCAAAACTGCTTCTGCTGGTTCACACTATGACGGGTCTCCAGGACCACATTTTGCCATGATGACACACACAGGTGAAAACCATACCAGCCAGCACTGTCCTAACTGTGGTGGCAAAAGGAAAAGAACACCCACTTGAAAGGCAGCCTCAAGGAACCACCATACCACCCCAGTGATTCTTAGGTATACTTGTAGGCATATGCAGCACACACACATACAAATCCTGTACTTCCTCTAAGACCTTGTCCACGCATACTCGGGTAAATTTTAAAAACACATTGTTTTCCTCCTCTGGTTTTCAAAGAAATTCCCATCCACCGCAATGGTATGAAATGCAAACACGGGCTGTCAAGGGCATGACAAGGCAATAAGTGGCGATATAACCTCTACCGTAAGACCACACTGGCTAATCAGAAAGCTGCCAAACAACGGAGACAAGCCAGAGAAACCTGGTTTTCCTGTCTACACATAAACACTGAAAATGGTGTTTTAGAATATCTTCACCCTGGCAGGAGTTTCCCAAAAGCTCAGTTTTCAGTGACCTGAAATGTCATTTACTTGGGTACAGAAGGCCAGAACGCAAAGAAAAAGCTTTGTTTTAAGAAATACCAGTGTGCGTGTGTAAAGGGCCCAAGGCGCCTTTAATCTAAGCCAGAAAAATTTGGCTAGTTATATTTAGGACATTATTTATCCCAGTGATCATATTTTCAAAGGCAGGGTGCCCTGACAGCTCACCTTGTACAGTGGGTGACCTACAATATGAGAGGAGTCCTCAGCTGGTGGTGGTTTCAATTCTAGCTTTTTTATGTCTTCTACCTTGTGTCCTGTCACTCTCTATTAAGCCCAAAAAATTATAATAATTTAAAAGGCAGCAGTTGCCATCATGGTTTTGAGCCGTTCTGTTAGCTCTCAGTTAGCGGCCTCTTTCAGTTGTGTAAAATATGCCTCGCTGCTACAGATCTTTTCCTATCCTTAACCGAAAGTATTCTCTTATTCACTCTCTCACGTCACATTGACTTTTTCAATACAGAACAAAGACCTTGATCTTTGCCCAACCTTAACTTATTGACGCTTTTTGCCTTGGCAGAGTCATCAATTCATAGCTTTTTCCTATTCATTCATAATAGAAAACACAGTCCGGGTTCCTGTTGCAAATGAGTAGTATATATAATGAATTTCTCGGAGATGCTGTTGCAGTATTTGGTGGATAAACATGTCAAGAGAGAACAATGGCTCCAGACAGTTTTGTGTACAGATACTGCAGTACACAAACAGAATGCTGTTCTGGTCTTACTGCTCCCTCTCGGCCCTCCGTCCCCTCTGAATACATCCATTCATTTGCTTGTATCTGTGGTTGTAATTAGGATAATCAATAATGAATTCATAAGTTTTCCCCACACTTAATATTTAACAAGCTGTGATACTGTGTGTGTTCTGATATTCTCAAAGCCACATCCCATCATATTTACACTCTACTGAGATTCTTTTACTGATGGGTTTTCTCTTCGTTTTCTAAAGAACACGTCTTTATTTCCTTCATGGCTGTTTAGTTCTTTATTAAGCCCGAGGCAGGAGACAAAGATGAACAAAGTACCCATATTTCTTCTCTGGCCTTGGCACTTAGAAAGGAGTTCTGTATTTTATAACATCAGACTACAGATGTGGACATAGTCAGGGTCATCTGACAAATGCTCTTTAGCATCCCCCTTGTTTTTTCCGTCCTCTGACTAACAGCAGTTGCTGCAACAACAAAACCAGAATTCAACTTTCTTTTTTTTTCTTTTTTTTTATCTGGACACCTTTTGTTCCAGATCACTTCACAGTGTTAATTAAGTGATGCTTATTTATTGTGATACGGAGAGTTTCTCATTATCTGTGTGTTAACAAGCGAGCAGCTGAACAGTGTTAGTCGCCGAAGTGTATTTCTACATGCGGAAACTTAAAGCAAAAAGAGAGATCATGACAAGTTTTAGCACTTTATTCTAATTAAAACCAACCAGATAATGTTAACGTGCATACATATATATTATTTACTGGAGTAATTAAACAAGCTCTGTCAACTGAAAACGCAGTCTCGATTAACCGGACCAAAATTTCTCAGGAAAAACAAAACACATTGATTACCACGAGTGAGATTGTTCTCAGTTTCCCCTCGTTTTTCCTCTAGTTTATCCATTGAGCAAACAAATTGGGTGAGGGTATCAATCACTCTTCTTATTTTTTTTATTTTTTATTTTTTTAAATAATATTAAACATTTTCATCACTTTTAGCTATTTTATTCGTGTTAGACTCAGTTTCGTCTAGTTTTGGTGAACCAAACCAGGGTTTCAAGTGCTCTCATCAATCACAATTCTCTCTACCAGTTTATCCTTCATGTGTTTTTGGTTAGGTTTGTCTGTTTGTCATCGGCATTACAGAAAAACAAACGGCCCGATTTTCATGAAACTTGGCGGATGGGTGTAGCATGGTCTGAAAAAGAACCCGACTGGTCCAGCTTTGGTCAAAAGTTTACATGCACTTTTAGAGAAAATGTATATCATGGCAGTCTTGATTTGACCCATATTGTATTTTTGACAAGGCAGATTTGGTCACATTTTCATAAAAACCTGTAATAAATTCATTATTGATCCAAACTAGTGTAGTAGTGTGTGTTCCACTCAGTCCAGCACAGCAAAATGAGAGTTGTGGAACTCAGTACTGCCATGATGTACATGTTCTTTGCAAGTGTAGGTAAACTACAACTACTTTACTACTACTAAACTAAGGTATAGCTTTGAAAACATACATGCATACTATAAACACTTACTTACACTGGTATTCAATTGTGAAATAATCTCCACCAGTGATATGTTTCACGTGAAAAAGCAACGGTATCGACTATGAAGTTTGCTCTTGCAGATCTGCATTTAGAAGAGTGAACTATTGGCCTCGGCGGAAGTCTCAGAGCGCCCCTTCTTGTACGAGGCTATAACAGTTTACAGTCTGGTCAGGCGTCAGATAAACAGACATGACTGTGTGATCAATCTCCTCATCTATGTAACTTTGCAAAAGAGTGAAAAAGGATTTCTCCCAAAATGAAAAAATGATGAGAGACATTTGTTTACTGAACTTCGAAAAATATGCAATCATGTCCATGACACACTGACCACTTTCCTAAGCTATGCTTTTGACCTGCTGCTCTTACTGAGGTCTGTTTTACTATTTCAAACGCAAATGTTCCACTTTGGTCACCATTACTGAGAAAAAATAAAACCTCAGTCACTTTTGAAACCAGACTTTGTTTTAATGCAATACCTTTCTGTGGCAGGGCACTTGTTGAAACAGCTCTTTCAGTTGCTGTCATTGTTATTTGTGAAATCAAAGCTGCATCCACTTACCAGTTAAAACAGCACCTAGACATTTGTTTGCTTGACTCCGGCAGAAAATTGCTCTATATCATTCAGCATTTGTTATGATTGTTTTGTTTTCAGCTGCAATTTTCTCTCAGTGGGTCATTTTGACGTTTTTTATTTTTTCATTTAATTTTCATGATTATACTTATTAAACTGCAACAAAAACTTAAAGTGGGGGCAGATGTTTGTGCTCATCTTCTTCTGGTTTTGCATATAAAAGAATCAGACTGAATAGGAATGAAGGGACTTAGCGGCTGTCTTTTGCATATTCACCTTACTTGACTTATCATTTTGAAGGCAGGCTTACTTATTCCAGTCAAGTTTATGTTAAAGGGTGGTATGCTTTGGTCCTAAACAAACCTACACACGAACACGAATATTCACAAAACATAAAATAAGAAAACCCAAGCAGGGCACACAGATTCAATCCAACATGTGATCCAGACATGCAAGGACAAACAAGACTAAAAGTTGGCAGCTGTGCCGGCAGTTCTGTGAGGCTTTTGAATCTGTACCAATTTCATTGCAGTCCAGTATTCTGCCAACCCGCTGCTGGTGCTAAAGAAAAAAGTCAACAGATCACCAAAGGGTTATTCACCACCCAGAAACCACAAACGTCTGTGGGAATCCATCTTGGAGTGTTATGGACAGAGATCAGAGATTCCCCAAGGTCCTGAGGTGAACAGAGATTTCTCAAGATCTAGGTCACAGGTCATCAGAGGCTATTGGGTGCTCCTGTGATGTTTTCCATCACCTGACTGCAATCGTTCAGCAGGGAGACTTAACAAGGGGGTTGCAGTTCCCCTGCTCAGGTGGTTGTGTGTCTTCAGGGAGACAACACCATCATTTGGCTTTCTGTGTTTCTGTGTTTGAGTGAAAATCTGAGTTGAGTGTGTTTGAGATTTTTTTTCTTTTGGCCGGTTTCCATACATCTTTTTCCCCCGCCTGTTTAGTGACTCCCACTTCACCTTTGGTTTTTGGATCCAGTCCTTTTGTTCGTGTATCATTTTGATAGAATCAGTGGGAGGCTGTGTGTGCTATTCCCACCACCACCTTTTAGACACCAAGAGACCAGTTTGCTTTGACCCTTTTTGTGATTTGTGCAGTGCTTTGTTTCCCTGTCCTTCAGGTTTTAATTTCTGGGGAAACGTAACATGTAAAACTTGAGATATTTCAAGTGAAAACTTTGACAAGCAAGTGATACTGGATGAAAAGTGACAGGATCACCGAAGTTAGTAGGATTCATTCTCGGGGACTATAAATGTCAGAAGAAAATTTCCTGACGATCCATCCAACAGCTGTTGAGATATATCAGCCCGGACCAAAGTGGGGGATCAATCAACCGAGACAACATCTAAAGCTTGTACATGGCAGTACTAAAATGTGATGTAAGATTTGGTTCTACCAATTTTAACTGGTTTGATATATGCCCGGCTGGTAATACTGAATTTCACGGAAAAGGAAAGACCTCGAATGAGTGTAGCAGCACTACAGTTCATCAGGGCAACTGCAATACGTCGTTCTTTTCTAATGAGAGTTTTCTCTTGTGGACTTCAGTCTGAGTACTGTAGTGATAATGCATGCACAACTATCAACTCTAATTATGGAGCTGAGTTAACCAGCTATCTTAGGGCTCCTGTTAACTAGCCACATGCTGCTAGTTCTCTCCACCACGTGTTACACCTGACACCTGTCGTTAGTTGGCGCAAAGTCAAACTGGTTGAAGCTCGGACTGGAAACATACCCAACCCTAATCTAACAATATGCACAGATGTCCATTAGGTCTGCATATATTAAATGCCAAGGACTCAAGGATTACTTGTAAACCTGGGACTAATCTAATTTCCGACCTCCTAGAGAAAATACAATGGAACGCCACTTCAAGTCAGAATACCTACTTGCAAACTCAGGCAAAATTAATTTACCCCAACTTCATGAGGAAGCAGTTGTCTGATGTCACACAATGGCAGCACCCATGGGAGGGGGTAGGATGTATGTAGATGACTACTTTTATTACGCAGGTGAATGGAATATTTAGAAACATTTCTAGGTATAAAATGAACAAATTTCATTTATGCAAAGAGACTGCACTGTTGAGGTTTGACGCGTGTGTGTACACTTACCAAAGAGACATCATTTTGTTATGGTCAGCCGAGTGTTTTGTTAACTTTTGGTGTCTTGTACCTTTTGTGATCAGAAATTGGAAATATCAACTCGGAAATTCAGACCACCAACATTGACTGGAATGCAGCATCAACTCTTGGTATGATGTCTGTGTGATGTGTGCTTTCCACCGGATTTTCAGAGTTGGCTGTTAAAAAATTTCAACTGAGGCCCCCCTTGAAGTTGGATTTCTGACTTAGAAAGTTGGAAGAATTTCACCAACCCTCACCTCAAACTCCAAGAAGGGTGCTCTTACAACAGTAAGTGAAAGCTATGGTCTTGGAGGCGTCAATCTTGGTTTTCAAAACTTGCTGTAGCTACTGGAACACGGTCCACTCAGGTGTGAAGTCAGCTCTGACTTCTGAGGTAAATAGAAATCAGCATTGCTACTTGTGTTGGCAGTTGTGGTTCTGTGCAGGTTCATTGTCTCCGTGGGGTGAAGTGAAGTGTTTGTCCTCCTCTGCTTTGATCAGGTAAGATTGTGTGCTCTCGTTGTTTGAGTGATGGCCTAATGAAGATAGATGCTGAATTGGAGAGCACCTCCTGACTTAAGTTCCGACAGATGTTTGCTTTCCGTTTGTGGTTGTTAGGATGGATCTCGGCCTCATGACAAGCTGCGATGGGCTCTTTAGTCCATCAAAACATGTGTTCCACTACTGTTGTTTGGCTTAGGCGAGGCTTTTCTCCTCAGCCATGGCATTTTCCAACACTGATTGTTCTCTCAGGCAGTCCATTGCTCTTTTGGCAGTGGGTGCTTGAGATGACAAGGTTGAAGCACCAAGCTATAGCAAAAGCTTTGAAAGCTGTAGCAAGTGAGAGTAATTGTTGCGATCTGAGAACACTGTCACATTTGTACAATGAAAGCCCACAGAGCAAGAGGCACAGGCAGTCAGATGATCTGACGAGTTAAAACAACAACAGCAAAGTTGGCAAAAAACACTTTATTTGGAGATAAAACTAAAAAGATTGACATACTCAAAGTTTTGGAAATAAACCCTCATTGCACACGAAAACTGAACTGGCACAACTACAGAGAGTACTGTACTCTGAAGGATGTTTACAGTGGAGAATTTGGGTCGTAATTTCACTGTTTGCCATTGTTCTGTCTTCCATATACAGTCAGCTGACTCTGGTTTGTCATGTCATGTTGGACCTATTTTGAGCACTGTTGTCCTGTTGTGAGATTTCAGCAATTAACTTTCTGATCACATTCTAAGTAATAGAACGCCAAGCAAGACCTATTAAAATATGATCCAAGTTTAAAGAAAAAACGACCTCAGAACCCATCAGCTGGCAGCTAATGTTATGGGCCTATTTGTCTACAAAGTGGAAATTGACAACTTTTCAAGTCCCCCCCACTAGTGTTTCCCTTTGGTATTAACGTTGGCGCCACTGACACAAAGGCAGCATTAGCCACATGGCTACCGCTTACAGCCTGACTACTGTCAAGCAAAAAACAAACATAAGAATCCGAATTTGACCTAGAAAGCCTGATATAAGTGCTATGTAAAGGCAGAGTTTAACATTTTGTTGTATCAGTAAGTAGGCAGGTTTTGTTACCCACTGATCTAGTAGAAGGAATGCCAGATTGAACTGTCTCAGGTCGTGGTGTTAAGAGGAAACACATATCAGCGGGGCAATAGACTATGACACAACACAAGAGCACTCTCCATTGATTGAGTGCCCGCCCGTTCATCTTGGTTTCTATCACTCTCCCTCTTCACCTTCTTTCTCCATCAGCTTTTGCAGTGTAGAGTCTCCACAGGTATTCCAGTTGTTCTACTGTTACCTGAGGATTGCAACCGAGGAAAACAATGCCACTTCCTGTTTGAGTTTTGCAATGGCAGACACGCTTCCTTTGTGCTGTCATTCGTTCTCGGCTCTTCTGGGAAAAATCGGGCTGAATAGCATCATGAAAGTGAGGTTTATATGGAACCAATCTGTACGTGGATGGTGTCATTTTTCTACAGCCATTAATTATACCATGCAATCAATATTGACTTAAGAATGATCATTTAAAGCAAAAAAGTTGTCTAGTGCCAGAAAACCTACAAACTATGTATGCCTAAGAGAGCTTACTTTTTCCCAGAAAATAATTTGTTGGGTTTGTAAGTATTGGTACCAAACTGGCTTGCTGAGACTTGCTTTCCAAATCTTGAGACACCTGCTGATCACAGTGGTTTCTTCACCCCTCCCTTTACTAATTATAAGAGAGTAACTACCACATGGAGATCGACACCTGTACGAGGCAGCTGAATATAACCATATTACGAGTACTACCTTTTATGAAGCTAGATCATTAAAATTCTGTTACGACTGTGTCAGAAAGGTGAATTTTAGGGCTGAAATTAATGTTGGTGCAGTGGCAGAGACAAAAGGTTTTTTTTGTGTCTCACTATTGAATGCAATTACTTTTTCTTTTCTGTTACATTGCACATGTTCTCACTCCCTGAAGGTCCAAACAAAGCTAAAGGGTCTTGGTCACTGCTCAGTCAGGTAGACATAGTTAATCTTTTACCTCCTGCGTGTTTGAGCTGCCTTCATTGCATTCAAGGCTTCACGCGGGTTTCTTGTGCCTGTGGGTTTAATATATCTTTGTGCCTGTCAATAGGGCTATAAATTACATGGCCCCACAGGCATCGAAGAGCCTTGTACCACCTCACAGTGAGTTTGTCCGTTTTTGATCCTGAAAGACCTTTGCTGATATCTGCAGTGGGTGCTGTGACCGAGCCAACAAGTCATGTTACGAGGGCACTCTTGTTGCTGTAGGGTACGGAGAGGAAGCCCCAAGGCCAAGATTGTGATGCTGCAGTAAGAGACCTGTAGTATCAACCTCAGGTCAAACATAACTTTCCCTCGAAGAGCAAGTCAGGAAGTTGTCCTGGGGGGTTGAGAGCCTGGTGAAGGGAAGCTGACTGAGCTAATCTGTTGTCGACATTATTCTTATTTTAGCAGATGGACACATTAGCATGATTAGCCAAATGGGCTCTGGACAACATCACAAACCTTGACACCAAGGTCAATAACTTCAGAGCTTAAGAGTTATTGCTACCCTTTTGATGATGTGTGGGTGATGGGTGATGCACACCCATGTTAGGATATTTCCTTTAACTCCTAATTGCTGCTGTTCCTGAGTAAAGCTAATTTTCTTTATCTTAATCAATTCAGTTTTGTTTTGCTTTTCGCCCTCCAAAAATATCACCATTGTGCCAACCAAGGAAATAACTAAATGAGTAAGCTATATTTCAAAGCTATAATATGCTCTAAAGATAGAGTAATCTGTACATTGTTTTAATTAAAACCAAATGTTGAGCTGTTTGTCTTTTTATAAGTCATTTTAAATAATGGATGTGTTCTAGTTATTGTATGCATACTTAAGAGAATTCCTGTCTGGTTATTGATGTCTGCTACTGATCGAACTGTACGTGTTCTTCTAATATAAGGGGGGATTCAGAAATGATTTTCTCTTGAAGTCATGGCTGTTTCTATTAGTCCACATCAGTAAAAAACTGGTTTATATTCAACTTGCTGAGCTCGTATTGACCTTTTTATTGACGGGGCTGGAAGTTTCAAGAAACAACCTAAAGAGAATTGCACTAATCAAATATTGTGTTAGTGTTTAAACACAAGGTGAAATGAAATTCTGTCCATCTTCCTTGGAAGCGGAAAGAAGGAAAGGGCATTTAAAAAAACGTTGGTGAATGGTGTATAGAGCTGGACTTCTTGTTTTGCGCTCTCATCTTTCAGAAATGCAAATTTAGTTTAAATGTTGCAACCCTTCTTCCTCTGCCTGTTAGACCTCCATCTAAAGAGCCTCTCCCTCTGTGCCGCAGATGAGCTCTGAAACAGGTGCCACAGTGCCTTCTTGTGGCCAGACCAGGAAGTGCACAGTAACGTCTTATCATCGGTGGCAGCTCCCTCACACAGAACATACTGTATTTAAAGGGACAGGGTGACAAAATATATTGAATTATGTGGCGTGAGTGACAAATTATACTAGTATCATACTGTATGACAATGTGTGACAGTTACTGCTTTAAAATGCATGCCTGCTCCGACTTCAGCAAAGCCTCCAGCCTGAAAAATGTAATGTATTGTCAGGTGCTCGAATGTTCAGCACTGAATTAATCTTTTGTTTATTCATTATGTGATTGATTGCTTTTATCAAGAGCACTCAAAAAGCAGAACCTCTATAATATAATTACCCGCTTTGCAAATTATTGTGATTTGAGGTGAGTGTTACTAATTGGTGTCACTAAATGTAAAGACTTTCCTGGTGTTATTACCCATTTTGACTGATACAGCCAGTTTTTTTATTGACATTTCGCACAATACATAAAAAAAAATCCTGAATATCAACGTAATGGATCTTATTAGCCATGTCCTCCAGACCAAGGTGAATTAATCAAAGCAGACTTGATTTATATACCCCGCCCCTTCCTTCCTTCTTCCACCTCTCTTCCTCTCTCTCTCTCTCTCTCTTCGCTTGGTTTCTTGCGCTCTCTCACACCGAGGCAGCTGGGGATTCATTTGTCTTGCTGATTAATGATGAGAACCATATCCTCCACAACACCAGTAAATTAAAAGAGATTGGGGACAGAGAGAAAGAACATCAAGGTCCATTCATCCCAATCAAATTTCACAGTAGGTCCAATTCATCCTAAGCTTTATTTGTATTGTCTGCTATATACAAACACAAAAGACTCCAGTCATTCACTTTCTCCTCCCAGATCCTCTCTGGCGAGGATTACAACTGGCAACTATCCAAGTGTATGCTCATTTTTCCAGCCTTCAGGTTACAACCGGGCCCATTGCTCCACTGCTATGAAAGCAGCATGTCTGTTTCAAACGGTAATTGTTCATCAGCGGCATCTACGGCTCGCTGTTAGCACCGTAGCCTCGGTGTGTGTACAGGTTTCATATTCTGTGTGTTTCAGTTTCCAACTCTGAAGAAATACATTCAAGGTCATGCACAGTAAGGACACTGGAGATGAGCAATTAGCAAAGGTTGGTGATGTGGATATGATTAGGCCTGCTTTGTGTGGAGACTGTGATGTAGAGTAATATACTAGTACATCATAGCCAATTATGTGGCTTAGTGTGTAAAGCTCTGGGGTTGTGTATTTTATTTTCCGCTACATGCTAATGTCTAATGTCAGTGACTATGCTAACATGCTACTGTTTAGCAAGTAATGTTTATTGATTCCATTTTAGTGGCAAAAGTTAGCGTGCTAACAAGCGTGTCACTATCTGGTGCGAGTGGCTGCCTGGTCTGAATTATCGGGAAAAAAATGTCTCTCCGACTGTGAAAATTCACATAAATGTCATCAAGTCGGAACAACAACTTGGAAAGTCAGAGCATGAGTTGCCGAGTACGTAACATATGACACTAAAACATGGCGGACGAAACTAAAGATTGAGTTTTACCAAAGTCATGCAATATTGGAAACAGCTGTCAACACGTTGTTCGCCAAAAAATACAAAACCGCTTCATTTTGGTGTCCATGTCGCGCCCACATTCAAACATAATGCACATGAACACGATGAAGAAGGACGAACGACTTCCCAACTCGTGAACTGGGTCCATCTGGAGAGGACTTGAACACAGCATGACTAGCACATGCATGAGCGCGTCCATCATGTCGGACAGCTACATACAGCGACGCCACAATAAAACCAGAAATTTGTTAAGTTAGCGTATGATTATGATTACGCCATTTGACAGACAGCCTCAGACTGTCACATTCGGACAGTTTCAACCTGTCTGAATGATACTTGTTGTAGAAGTGTCCTGGTTTGCTGAAATGGACAATGCCAAAATGTATTCTGGTGATTGGGTTGTTTCTTTAGACTGTCAATTGTTGTGGTTGTTGCCATTTTTCTTCCGTGGTAATGTTTCTAGGCAGCTTTCATATCCTTTCCCTCCCTGCTGTATCATATTACCGTGGCTGTTGCTACAAACTATTTCCTCACATTAGGAATCAATAACTTTTCATCTTATTGCATTTGTTGGACGTGCTGACTGCTCGGCTCTCAGCAGGACCGTGCAGTGTGTGGTAGGTGTTTGTACATTGTTCAGGGACTCAATCAGGCCCTAAATTTTTTCATTTATCCCCTCAGCGTTTGGCAGCCTCCCAAAAGGCGTAAGACATCTGAAGTGACTGGCGTCCTGAAGAAATGGAAGGGAGTCCTTAGAAGCACAGGGTCACATCTCTCTAATTAATGCTGCCTCCCTCCGCTGTTTCAAAATCAACTGTAGTTTCCATCTTTTTTTTCTCCGCTGCTTTCATTTCCACTCTCTGTTTTACCTGCCACTGCCTTCAAAGTCACTAGAGCCTCATCTCGGATCAAAAGATGAGGAGTTACACGGAGGAGTTGACAGTTTGAAAATGTGCACCCCTGCAGGGGCAGCAGCAGGAAAGAGCATTAGATGGTCTGTGAGGTGAGAAACCCACTGACAGTCACCGACTCATTGATCTCTGTAAGAAATATGCAGTAATTAAGAGATGCAGGGATGTGAAAAATATTAAATCACCAGCAAACAGACTTGTAGAAAATATTTGTGTTTACCCTGGATGTGTCAGTTACACAAACCTGAACAAATTAATTAACCTGATCATTGTGTCTTTTTTTGCTCCACCAGCATGACCGGAAGTTAGATTTGGTACGCTGCTGGTTTGAGTGGAAGTAATATTTTACAAAGCCAGACACCGCCACGGGAAACTTTGCAAACTTTCCCTTCAAATTTTCTAGTTTAAACTCTTGATATTTACTTTGTTCCCTCAGTTCAGAGATCCACACCCTTTTATTGCTTAATTAATCCCCTGAACTGGTTTAACTGCCCTTTTGTCTCTTCTGTGAAGGACGACAAACGTCTTCGCTGAGAGGTATCAGAGATAACACAGTGATTTGTTTAATGGCCTGGAAACCTGGGACTCATTCCAAGATCAAAATAAAACTATTAAATCTAAGCATAGCAGAGTGAGACTGTTAGGACAAGGTCAAATATGATAAGGCTATTAATGAATTGATTGAATGGTATTAGTAATAAATTGAACAGAAACTTGATTTAGAATTGTGTGTGTCAGTTTTTTTTCTCCACACAAGGGCATATGTGTGATGTACTGTTAAAGTATTTTAAGCTACACAAAACCTTGAACAGCTAAAAGTTATTACAAGCCAAGTGGTTGGAGTCGCACCACTGGATATTTTTAAGGACAACCAGGGACATTTCCAGCCGGCTTTGTGGCAATCAAATCCGGCTACTCACAGGAAGTCGGACCGTCTCCATCTGTGATTGTGATGACGAAAACAGGTATTTTAAGGTAAATCATTTTTTTTTTCCTCAAGTGGTTTTGTGTGTTAACCCAGCCAGAGCATGAGCGCAGCGCTGTGACAAGAGAGAAATAGAAAAATTCAACCTAAACAAATTACAAGTTGCATCATAAAGAAACGTTCAGTTTTAACTTGTCTGTGCTTTCACAGAAACGTACTCGGCTAACATTTATTCTGGCGACTGGATAGCCACTAACACACGTCTTAGAAAAACCTTTTAGCTGGAGACGCTGCGCAGAGGACATATGTGGATGGAAAAATTGTGTTTAATGATAATTTAAAATTGCTGTTTTTACATTTTTATTTGTTTACAGATTAGAGGAATGAGTTACAGCTTGTTGATTGGTTACGCATATCGTTGTTAACTTATGGACGGAGTCAGGTTCGCTGAGTTGCCTTCCTCCTGTTTAAATGCTAAACTAGGCTAAATCAAATGTTCACTATGCCTTCAAAATGTTTACACTGTGCGACCTAAGAGATCATCATCCCCAGTAGCCAAATATAACTTGAGGTCTGACCTGATGATGTCGCTGAAGGGAGAGTCAGGGGGTCGCCAAAGTCAATAATATTCGTCCTCTGGAAAATGATTCATGTCTGTGAAGATGTGGGGTCTCTGATTTCCCATTGCTTGGCCAGCCAGTCTATTTTCCTGCGACCAGACATTAGCCAGGAGCAGCCTTGAGCCCAAACAGGATTAGCATGGCTACCGTCCTGGATGTCTCCCCTCTCCTCCCCCTGGGTGGTCCTGCTGGTCAGGTTGGATGCTTGATTCATTGTATTCCAAACAATGTAGACATTAGAATGGCTAATACCTCAATAAATATTCAATCTTTGCAAATGCTCTACCTAATCTGTCTGTGTTTGTCATATTAGAATATTTGTGACTCACCGGTAGAAAGAGCTTTGATGAACGTACTCAGGAATGCTGTCGTATTCGCGCTGCTCTTCGACCTGTGATCACATCGCCAGAGTTTACAGTTCAGGATGGTTGCAGTTTGAGTTTTTCAGTATTTCGTAATGCTTTCTGAACCATCCATTAAAGAAGTCTGCAACATGTTTATTTCAACTTTTTAATTCTTCATATTATCTGTCTGGATCAGTCTCTTTGCATTTTTGCATCAATATTGGTGTCGTTAAAAAAGTGTTTTAATTGCTTTTCGATACTTCATCTGTTCGTGCATTTAATTTGCATCTCCTTCTTCAACACACATTTTTATCCATCCAGCCAGTAAACAGCCCTTGACCTCAGCTGCCACCTTTTTTTAATTAAGCCAGTTTGTTTGCAGCTTTTTAAAGAATTTCTCAGAAAAACATTAATTGTAATTTCTCGACAAAGACTCTTTCAGTCATTGGGACCCTTGTGCACGTCGCCCTTTCATTGTTTGGATGTTGATTCGACCTCTCCCAGCTCCATCTTTTCTCTCTGCTTGGTTTTGGTGAAAGTAATGTGTAAAGATTTCAAAAAAGGGAAAGAAAGGGGAACTTTTTTATTTTTTTTATTTTAGAAAGCTGTGAATGAGAAGCTGCCCTTTCAGTTGTGTCTGAGGAAGTTCTTTTAGTGTGAAGGGCATCTCTGCTGCACTTCCTGCTAACCCAGGGTCACTGAGAGATGGGAACACAAAGACACAGTCAGGGTAACATTTTCCGAATGTTCCAGTTTGGTCACGGAGGAGGCTCTGATGCCAAAGTGAGAACACCTTGCACCAAGAAATATGTAGCTAAAAGTTTTTACTAGGGAGCAAAAAAAACACCTTGTTATGATCATTTTGTTTGAACAGTCTTGAATATTGCTCTCAATCGAGCCGTTGTGGGAACAACAACCGCTCTGGAGAGTCATATCACATCATGTATGACATAATAGACATACCGCACATTATCCATTATCCCTGAATGTTTCGGCCACCTCGAGGGCAGAATAGAATTCTTCTCCACCCTTGAGCTGCTGTGACATGAGTCAGCGGTCTCACTGACTTATGTCACGCTGAGTCAGTGTGAGCGGCTCCAGCTCAAATGTGTGTGACCAGTTGCATTTCGCAGAGCCAGGCAGTGGGAGTACAGGGGCACGAGGTTTGTGTGGCCTGCAGAGGTCTTGTGAACGTTACGTACAATGTCAGAAACTACGCCTTCTTAATAAAACCTGCTCCGTTTGGGCTTATCTGCAAAACGATAGCTGTTAGGAACGGGTGCTCACCTTTTTAAACTGCCCACTCGCGGCCTGTCGGACTGCAGTTTGGTTGTTAAGCGGACAGCAGCTGCAGCTACAGTTTTCCTCTCCACTCATTACTTTGCTCAGCTGCACCATTGATATCCACGGTAGAAAACTAACTAGGTCAATCATTAAGAAACAATGTCCTTTGCAGGATTCTGGCAATTAATGGAAAGAGCAAGTTCAGGCCAAAAGGATGTATATTTTTTAGGGTTGGCTCAGGGGTAGAGCCAGCATCTTGTTATCAGAAGGTCGCTGGATCGATGTCCCCAAACTGCTCCTGATGTGCTGGTCGGCACCTTGCATGGCAGCCACCGCCATCAGTGTATGAATGTATGTATGAATTACTGTAAGTCGCTTTGGACAAGAGCATCTGCTAAATGCCCTAAAATGTAACTGTAACTGTAAATGTAACTGTAAATTTAACTGTAAATGTAAATGTATCCCCTTTCTCTGTTCAAAGATGGTCTCCGGCGTTGGATGGCAATGGTCGGCTTGTGTTTCCTGTTTTTTCCCCTGCTCTTCCATTTACTTCAGGTCATTGTACCCCTCGATGCAGATTTGAACTTGTGCATCCATTTCAGCTTCCAGCTTAGCAGCCACATTTCAGATTTTGGCTTCTAAAAGGGTGTGAATGACATCTATTCAAATCAAGTTGGGATCACTGGACTTCCTGGGGCTCTGGTTACGCTGACGAGCTGTATGGAGCCATTTTTTTCTTTCCTTTTCTTAACCTTTTAAAACAAGTCCCTGGCTACTTTAGTTATTTAGGAGAATGCTGCAACACTGTTTTGCTGTGAAGTTATCAATCTGCACGATGGGTGTGTAGATAATGACTGAATTTTCCTTTATGGGTGAACTGTTCCTTTGAAGGAAACCTTGTTTTTTTTACAATAAGAGCCTTACTTTGGGAGCTTTGAGAGCACTGTACTTGCTTTGCTGTCATTTACGGTTGCAATAGTTCATCTTCTCCTCTGCTCAGTGTTTAACCGAAGGCGGGGCCCCACAGAGGGTGGAGGGGTGAGGAGATAATGCCAGAATTTTTACATTTTTAAGAAAGCTGTTCTGAACTGAACTGTTCCTTTAAGATGAGATGAAATGGCCGTTAATTCCTCCTGTTTTTCTTGTCCTCCGTCCTTTAACGATGACATTGTGGCTTTTTTGGGGACATTTTCCCTGCAGAGCAACTGGTGTCCGGCTCATGTTGCCACAGCAATACACTATCTATTCATACCAGGAGCAGCGATGTAGTGAGGGAATCATTCATTATCAGATGTGTTCTCATTTGGTATCCGCCTGAAGCTCACAATCGCAGCCAGAAACACTAATACCACAGATGATGGCACAGCACTGAAAGCTCAGCAGAACAACAACAGGGTGTCGGGGTTGCAAGCTTTACAAACATTGGCTTCTTTCTACCCGCAGAACACACACATGGAGGCGCACACACCCCTCCACCGCTACCGCCGCCGCTGCCTCCAGCATGTGCTATTTTGCCAACTGCAACCCTGGGCAAGATAATAAGATGGCTAGCAGACATTTTGTCAATATTTCTGTCTTGGCTCGGAGAGTGCGCCTGGCCGGCTGCTTACTGATAGATGTGTTGACTGAATTCTTTTTCTTTCTTTTTCCTTTTTTTTTTTTTTTCCACAGGAGCTCTGCCCTGGTTTGCCAGACTGCGAGAGAGCAAGTAGAGGCAAGTGTACTGGGAGGAGAGAGGGACTCGCTAATGCAAAGTAGTTCATTAAAATCAGGCACAAAGCATCTATCAGGGGGGAGGGATGCTGCTAATCAGCGCCTGTGGTTAGTCCAGCAATATGTAAAAAGGAGACGGTGCACTCCTCAGCTGTGATCTTGTCTGGGGAGCAGCGGAGTTGGTTGATGTTAAGGAGCCCGTGCAGATGATTGATTTTTTCCAGAAGGATGCTTTGAGACTCTGCTCTTGGACCGCCATCTGATTAACATACACAGCATTATTCATGTCATGAATATACAAGGAGGCGAGGAACAAATAAATACTGACATGCATCCAGGAGCTGATAAATATTAAATGGAGCACACATGGCTTCAGATTTTACCATTTCATAATTTGAACATTCATGCTGAGAGGCGCCCCAGCCAAGGTCTAATCTTGGGTTTAAACAGGTTGAGCAGCCGCGTGAGGAGATGAAAAGTTCTGCACAAACATCGCACTCGTGCTTTAGTTGGGTGTCATGAATACTGGAGCTCTGCTTCCGGTTTAATCATTAGAAGTTGGCAGAGCTGCGGAGCTGATTCAGAGAGTTCATACAGGACTGCAGAACTGAAAGGAAGCCTCTCATTTCCTAAAAAACAGGACTCTTCGTCACACTTCACACAGTGGTGTTAATGCTTTTATGGTGGTTTTTTATCAAACAGAAAAGATCACTAAGGGGGGAAAGGAAATAACAGGAACACATAAACATTAGCATCCGACTTAGAGTTTGATTAAAAAAACATCCGTACACATGTGACAGTAGTTAGTGTTCTGCTTTCAGAGAGGCAGTTCAAGATTATTTATAGCCTACAGCCCCATTCAGACACAAGGCAGTTCAAAGTGCTTTACAGGGGCACAGAAGTACATTAACTATAAGACATTAATATATTTTTTTCATTGCATTTTAAAGACAACTGATGAGGCCTCGTCCACACGTACCAAAATGATCTTTTTTCCCCCGTCTTCCTTGGCATCATTTCAAGAATATTTGCATCCACATGGATCCATTGTACACGACTCAATACGCTGTAGTTCATATGCCAGGCCTATAGGTGGCGCTTGAAATTCACCAAAAGCAGAGAAGAAGAGATGGAGCATGCACATAAAGCTTTAGCGCTGTATACAAACAGACAGTAGCAGGAGAAACCGAACACAACAAGAAGAAGACAAAAATAGCTAGTCGGTGGTCCATAATCCTGTTTTTGCTCAGCGTCGTGGCAGAGGAGCAGAATATTTTGCCGTAGTCACCCTGATAGGCTCAATATCGTCTGCAGCACGAACACAAGCATATAGTCCGCCATCGTTGTTGTTGTTGTTGTTGTTATGAGACGTCGCGGGGTTAAGAGGTCGAGGGGTGGGGCGATGACGTCATCGAAACGCAAAGTATGCGGATTAGCTGTCCAGACCAAAACGCAAGGGCTGGGTTTTTTGTTTTTTTTTCACCTTGAGACCAGGTTTCAAAAAAGTGTGTTTACAGGATCCATGTGGACGATCGGCCAAAACGATGCAAAACATGTGCGTTTGCACAAATACAGTGTTTCTGTGTGGATGGCCCCTTAAAACAAGAGCCAGCAGATACATAGTTACAGACCGAGGAAGAAGTATTCAGATCCTTTAACTAAAAACTATACTACAATGTAAAGTCCTGCATTAAAACCATTACAGTGAACCCTCGTTTATCGCGGGGGTTACGTTCCAAAAAGAACCCGCGATAGGCGAAATCTGTGAAGTAGAAACCTTTATTTTTTTACAGTTATTATACAATGAAATACTCCATAAAACATTGAAAGCAAGGAACAAATCCTTTTTACAGGCCCAAGCATTTGTTTAACAAATAAAAGTACTGTATAAACGTTTGTTTTTTTTTTGTTTTTTTACAAATAACTACTGTACTGTACTGTAAAATAATATAGTTATAAATAAATAAATGATAATTTTAATCATCAATACGAGCTGAAGGGTTAATATTGCGGGGATCAGCACCGCCCCACCGTGACGGATTGGAACGGGAGAAAATGAAAAATGATTATGAAAAAAAATACAAAGGACAGTAGGACAAATAGTGACTCACGTGTACAGTACAGTATTTCACTGCTCTTCTGACTGAGCCGCTGCATCCTGACTCCGCTCTGTGGCGTTTTTTTCTTCTAAAGGCTGCGGTGCAGGTGTGTTTTTTGGAGAGAAGAACATAGTTATCGGTAGTTGTTGTCGCTGTTTTACGTACGTGTACATATTAAACCATAACGTTATTGACACACAGGTAGAGAAGACGCGGAGAGACTGTTTAGCCAATCAGAATGCAGAACACAATGCATGATGCAAATCCGTGAAGCAGCGAGACCGTGAAAAGTGAACCGCGTTATAGCGAGGGTTCACTGTACTTCAGTAAAAGTATGCATGTATGTATAACCAGCTAAATGTACATCAAATGTCAAGAGTCACTGTCAGTATTTTACTTTTATGTATATGTTCGTATTACTGCTGCATTCATGTGTATGTTGTCTCTGCGGTTGTAGATAGTTTAAGGTTCAGCCAATTTTAATTTGGCTATTGATGCGTCCCCTGGGAGGTCCAGGGACTGTGGGGAGTAACACATTACAAAATAAAACTTAACTCCCAAATCAGGCTTCAGGTTTTATTACCAAAAAACAAAGATTACCTCTACAAGAACACAAAATGATAATACAAACTGAAAACTAGCTCCCCTTTAAAAAAAACTAGGACGCCGGTTGCACTGCACACGTCGTCAAGGTTCACATTTTTTTTAAAACAGTCAACTTTTTATGAGCTAAAAAAAAATCAACCTGTAAAGGTACTAGTAACTAAAGCTGCAGGATAAATGGAGTGATGTATAAAGTAAAAGATCTGCCTCTGAGATGTGGCGGAGTAGAAGTAGAAAGTTACACAAAATGGAAATACTCATGTAAAGTACAAGTACCTCAACCCTGTACTTAGGTACTAAATCAGTTTCACTTCCACCGCTGAGAGAAGCTGATAAAAGCTCGGCTCAGATATGCTCTTTTCTCTGTACCTGGATTGTAGTTAATTTTAGCAGCATATGAATTAATGAATGAAGTAACTGAGTGTGATGATCCATTAAAGGTTTGATCTAATCATATTGACTTGTTATTTCTTAATGAAGAGCAACAGTAATTAATAATCAATCCTGTATTAATTCAAGCATTTAATCACTCTGAGTCATACGTTATATAAATGTATTGTATTTGCTCCAACTTAAGATTTCTTTAGGATTTACATTTAATGCCTGCTGGCCACTTCAGTGTATAATAGTAGATATGGTGAGTTCACATGCACCAAAAGAAGAGCAGTGGTGGAATGTAATGAAATACACTTACTAAAGTACTGTACTGGAGTACAAAGAGTACTGAGGTAACCGTCTTTTCTTTCTTGCTTCATTCTATTGTTTCTGCACTACATTTCATCAGGAAATATTCTACTGTTTACTTCACTACAGTTATTTAACAGCAATAGTTGCCTTACAAATTAGGATTTTTGCATGAAAACATATGAAAAGCATTTAAAATATGATGTTTTCTTCTGAATGAAACTATCCCGCAGCATACACAAGTAGGGATTTCTCAACTGACACAAATGAACCAACCATTTTGATAAACATTGGTCATTTTTTATGCAAAAACATTTCATGGTTAGAGGTCCGCGAGTGTAGGTTCAGGGACGAAACAAACATTGTGAAGAGCTCAGATTGGACTTGGAATTTTGATGACATTTCTCAGTACCTTTAAAGGTTTTTCAAAGCCAGACAAACAATCGGTTAGTCAGGAATTATTTAAAAGATCAATCTTCAGTTGCAGTCATAATAATCTAACCATATCAGAGTCACAGGAAAGATCTTGCTGCAGTCTTTCACTTTTAACACTTCATGTAGATTTTCCTGATTATACTTTTATTTATTTTACTTAATTTCTATGCAGGATTGTACTTGTAACAGATTACTTTTTACAGTGTGGTATTAGTACATTTTCTCAAGAATATAAACACTGTCGCTGAAAACATGAGTCAAGTCTGCACACACGGCAGCTGCTCTGTGAGGCTGCAGTCAGGCACAGTGGTGCTTTAGCTCGATGCTAACGTCAGCATGCTAACATGCTTACGTTTAGTGGGTATAATGTTTACCACGTTCTCCATCTTAGTTTAGCGTGGTGACATTTGTTAACCAGCATGAACGCAAAGTCAGTATAAACTCACGATGGCACTAGATGAAAGATGAGCAGAGGGATAACACTTCCTCCTGATGGGGATATTGCACTAAAAGCCTACATGCAACCTGCTGGCAGCTGCAGAAGAAAAATGAAAATATAATGTATGTAATTGTTTGAAAGCCTATAGAAAAGCTTGGAGATGGATGGATATGAAATAGCTCATTTCAAGGGACAACATGTGGGGTTTCACATCCTGTTTCCTCGTGTTAGGACGATGTGAATAAAAACTAATCAGACCAACAGTGGTAAGTGCGTGCTCCCACTGTTTGGACATCATGTTATCTGTGCAAACACACTCTTTATGCAAACATACGCTGCAGAGCAGTTCAGAGGCTGCCCGCCTGCCCGCAGATCATCCAGCTGTGCCTCTGACGTTGATTCAGATAATGATGTCGCTTCCATTTGTTTCTTTAAATCTTCCTACCACACTTTTTTGCATCATGTTTTGGTGTCCTCTCACCTTAAGTCACAAGCGAGGGAGCGATAAAAAGGCAAGAAAGATGAAAGAGATGTCACCAATGTGTTAGTTTGAGATGATTCATTCTGAAGAAGTGTCAACTGAGTTCAGTTTGACAAAGGTACATTTCGGTATTGTTCGTTATACAGTATATACTGTCATATTAAGAATACAGAAGTCAGTACAGTAGCAGTCGGCCCCCGACCCCCTGGGAGGCTGTAATTATGGACTACAGTACGCAGAGTGGAGGCAAACAGACGAGCGAGTGAGACAGGAGGCAAATAGAAAATAACGGGGGAAAGTAAAATTTGGGGGTGTACTTTATCTTCTTGGCACCTGTTTCATCCATTCTTGCTGACAAACTGAGGCGAGCTGAGAGCTTGAGCGAGCACAGGGACGAGGGACACATTTCAGGCAGGGTCATTTCCTCACACTCACTCTGCCTCTGGGTCGGGGCACGATCCCAGAACCACGCGGTCTCACGTCCAACTCATCAGATTCGCCAGCTTGGTCAGCGGACCTATGCTTCAAACTATGACTATGAATCAAATCAAATCAAATGTTTAATTGTTAAGTTTTAATGATATAGCCCCAAATCACACTCACATTGCCTCATCGGGCTTTACAATCTGTACAGTGAACGACATCCTGATGGAAGAAATCCCTCTTCCAGGATGGACAGGCATGCTGTAGATGTCACAAGTACAGAACAGAACAACAAAATCGCAGTTTACAAATTTCATTGACAAAATGTCTGCTATAAGTTAATTCTAGAAAATAATCGTGAAGAGTTTGGATTCAGGAGGACGACTGAGCAGGCCGAGGCATCGCTTAGCAGTCAAGTTAGCAGTCATACATAATATGCAATGCCCCATTATGCATTCAAAATACACCTTGCTGACAAAAAGTCCATATATTAGGACCAATTATGACCTTTTGACTGTTATTAACGTCGAATTTATGGCAATTCATTTCGGTTTTGACTCTAAAATTACTTGGTTCGGGTTAGGAAAATAGACATTTTTGAGTTCAAATTACAACATTTCGTTTTGTGATATAAGTTATGGAAGTCACATAACTCTGCCACTCACGTAACATAAAACATAACACGTTGTTTGTGTGCATTAACTTACTTTATGTAATTTAAATGAATAACTCTTGTGCTACGTTCAGACAGCAGGGCTTAATGCTCAATTCGGATTTTTTGGTGGAATCCGATTTTTTTGCAAGGTCGTTCACATTTCCAATTAAATGTGACTTGTATGTGATCTCCAGTGTGAATTTTAAATTTACCAAAAGTGTCCCGCATGCGCATTGGAGGACACGACGACGTCACACGCAGCAAGCGTGCTCAGTGTTTACGGAAGTAGTGGAAAACATGGCCGCGAGCAGCAGGCCTATGTATTTGGTGATTCTCTTCGTGTGTATTCTCTATGCTTCCACCTACCTCAGCGCAGAATAGTGACGTTTGTCGCTTGTTGATGACGTGTAGGTCGGATGAATGCGACCTGGCCGTTCAGACTGGAGTCGCATGTCAAAAGATCAGATATGTATCGGTTTTAGGATCCACATATCCAAGTGGCCTGGATCGCATTTGAAAAAAATCAGATCTGTGTCGTTCAGACTGTCTGTAGAGGCCACTTGATTTCATTTTATTTTCTGAGGTGCTTATGGGCAGGCGGGGGTAAAGGGGACGGTGGACGCAGCCAGAGAGTGAAGCACAGGTGATATAGATTGAGTACTGACTACTGTCTTTGTTCAGAATCAGCGGGAGCGTCACGCCACATCTTTTGATCGTGAGTTAAATATCTTTAAGATGTAAAAGAATCGTATGAAATAAAGGAAATAACCGAGACAGAAACGATGCCTGTTTGGTTTGTGGACGCGCATCGAAGGTCGGACCCCCGCTGACTAGTGTCGCCTAATTTGCTTTGAAGGTGCCACTATAATAAATCAAAAGATAACGTGAAGATCGACTGTTGCATTGAATTGAAATCCATTGGATCAAACGTGCCATAAGAGTGAAAGCCGTGACTTCTGCCTCTGCAATGGATTAAATAAATGATTTGACTGTGAAACATGACGGATGAAAACGCCGGTGATTAAAAGATCAGATGCAGGTCGCATAGGGGCGAAAAAATCGGATTTGGGTCACTTCAGGCTGCAGTCTGAACGTAGCATTGGTCTCTTGGGATACAAACTCCAGTCTCCAGAGGGATATTCCACACAACTTAACCAACCAACCCTTGACTCTGACTTTTCTCACTCGGAGGGGCGCTGCAGGAAGTGATGGTGGGGTGCCTAGGGTGTCAAACTTAGAAGTGTGAGGCTGCGGACCAGGCGAGCTGGAAGTGAGAACAGGCTGTATATTCAACAACATGCACTGGTTGTTTTTTTTGTCCATCTCCGAACATAAATATGTTTGGCAGCTCAACTCAAAGGGAAACTGTTTCTGCGCATATGGACCGTATCTATTACGGGTTCGATTTAATGCATCGTGCAGAAGGTTGGCTGTATATCTCGTCACATCTGGATTGAGCCCTTCTGAACTGCCTGCAGTATGGAGAAAATACTTAAAGATTTAGACCGCATGGAGGAAACATACCCCTGTATCCCTTCACTGTACTTGAAAGGTAAGAAGTGTCGAGTCAGCGTTTAACTGAGGCCCAGACAAGTCTGAACCAAAGTGGATTTGAAAACAAGAAAGTTCTGAGACACCAGAAAAGTTGTGCCTAAGACCAGAATCCTACTGTGCCTCAAACTCCGGAGAGAAAGTCAAAGTAAAAGTATTTCCCGCACTGGCATAGGTGTCTTGTGTATGCATCACAGAGGTTGTTAGCCCACAGTCTGGGGTTGTTGCCTTTGAATCATTAAGTAAAGGGTGAGTGTTTGAAGCTCCTTGATATAATGATCCTTGGCAACTCCGAGAGTTCAAAGTAAATTGGCAAGGGTAGAAAAGGCTTTTCTGCCACTGAACAAAATAGAGAAATCAGCCAGCTATGTTTAATAGAATTTTCATCAGTGCTCAACCAGTCTCTCAAATGGGTTATCTAAGATAATGGCTGCACGGGTTCATTACCTCCTTGTCAAATTAAATTTCTTTTTCTCCTCCAGGGGGATTGGATAGTGATTACAGATCTAACCAAAAGAAGGCTCTAACTTTCTCTCTGTAAAACTGGGAAAAGGCCACAATGACAGCAAAATTAGTCTATTTCATCTGAGGGCCTTTTGTTGTTAGCTGACCCGCTCACGTCACAAAGAGAGGAGATGTGGATGCGCCGATGATTGTCTTCGTTTGCCTTTTTTCTCTCTTTGTGTGACTCTTGTTCCTCTTAAAAGAAGGACTTTTGTGAAAATGGGGTGAGGCGAGAGCAGCCTTTACTTAAAACAAAGTCCGCAGATGAGACATCGCTGTAGGACTTAATGGATTCTTATTCATTTTGTACAATAAGTGTGCCGCTGGATGTCAGTCAAACCGAGGAAGCCAATTAAATTAACTTAGACAAAAGAAACAACAAAAAGTTTTGCCAAAACTTTGTTTTCTGTGGCGTTCTGGAGCTGTTTCAATTAGTTTTAATGTTATCTAAGATAATATTGAACATTGACAGCATGTTTGTATGCTTTATCTTGTCATTTTTTTCCAGTATGAACCCACAACATACTCAAAAACTGCGTGGAAATATTTATTAGTATGGATTTGGGACCATGGTTGTCATGGTTTTGGTTTTCAGTTTAGATGTTTCCTGTTTTATTTTGTAGAAATTATGTGTCGTCTTGTTACTTTCCATTTCCTGTTTTTGTCTTCTTCCCGCCCTTTTTCTGTGCACACCTGTGTCTCATTTGTTCATTAGCCCTTGTGTATTTAGGTTAGTTTCCCTGTCTCTTTGTCAGTTTGCCTGTTTTCCTCCTGGTGTCGTTTGCTGATCATACGTCTTCAGTCCATTCCCCGTCCCCCGACTGCATTCTTGTTTTTTTTTCTTGGATTTTCTCTTACCTGCCTTTCTGTTGTCTTTCTTAACATGCCTACTGTGTCTGCATTTGGGTCCACACATTATTTTACCAAACCCTGACAGTGGTAGCACCGAGTGTAGTTATTACAAGATTCTGACTTGTAAATGGCATTCACATGAACACCCAAGCCGGAGTCACTGCTGAGAAAAGGCTCTCATATATCGACCTTGGGGCTTTATGGTTACGATGCGCCTCCAAATCAAGCAAATAGGGGTCGCCTCATATCAGCCAGTCTGTTGTTCAAGGTGATTAAACACAGATTTTAAGTTAATGTTACATGGTGAATGTATTTTTAACCATCTCATAAAACCGTCTTACAGTTGTCCTGTGAAATGAACACTCACAAACCATGTTGAGTAGTAATAGATTACATGTAATCAGGATTATGGAGAGACATTACAAAAACAAGTTACTATCAGTCAAGATTACATTTAAAACTACACTGTCAAGGATTACTTGATTACATTTTGGATTATGTCTTTAAAATATGATGATATTTCAGGATAACCAATGCTCTATTAAATTACATGTATGCAAAGAACATTTGAGGACATCCAATGTTGTGGCTGTATCCATTTTTTTAGTATGAGGAACAATATTTCCACTGTTTGCTTTTGAAGTATTCTGATTCGATTATGTTTTGTTTATATAATGGATTACGTTACTATTGGAGGTTCTCAAAAATTGCCATGTGATTTGTATTCAGTGCATTTGAAAATAATTTGACCCAACCCTGCTCACAAGTAGCGAACATGGGAATTGAACTTAGATGACGTGAAGGCAGCGTTTTGAGCTAAATGTTAGCATCCTTTTTTTTTTTATTTTCAAGTTTGATATGAAAATTTGACGGATTACATCTTTATCACCTGCTGCAGGCACCTGAGCTTTTAAATGAAATGCACATAATAAACAAAAGGGTGAAAGTCACTTGCTGAGGTTGTACAAACTGAGACGAGACACAGAGGTTTTCACTTTTCAAGCATAAACCACTGAGGGAACATTGTTTTCATTCATTCTTCATTCTTTCAGGTGATTCAAATTGGTATTTTGTTGGCATCACATCTAAAAGGAAATAAACAGACTGAAGTCGGAGGTAGCTTTCCTGACAAAAAGAAAAAAAAGAGGCAAAGGGGTTTTATAACTTCCCCGGTTCAAATTGGAGGCGAAAAATAAAAGGCAACATGTTTTGGCCGCCGACCGGCCTCTGACGCTGGGGAAGTACAAAGCAAAGTGGATAAAAAGCAGCTAAAAAGCTTGAGAGAACCTCCTCCAAAAAGCATTTTCTTTTACCGCTCTTTGAAGAAGAATTACGTCAGACTGTACCTCTCAGGATGTGCAGGGTCTACAAATAGACGGCTTCAAAGGGACGGAGGTGCCACCTGTGTGATGAGTGAACTTTAATCTTCAAAGTGGGATGGGTGGAGCATGTTGTGTCCGGGCCGCAATTTGCATTTTAATATGATTTAAGTCATTTGATTTAATAACAGCGTGAGGATATTCTGGTTCACTGGAGGGTTCAGCAACTGTAATGATAATCCAAAAAATGCTCAAAAACACTGATGAGGGCTGCGAGTAGGGTCGTGGTTTGCCCGTGTGAATGACCCACTGATGTGGTATTCATCGCATCGTATGAGAAAATGTTTTGACGTGAACAGGTCGTACAATTTTGAAAATATCGGGAAAGAACGACAACAACAACAAAAAAATCCTCAACCTCCTCAATATTCTGTGTCACTGCTGTGCGTTATAAATTTACCTCCCTCGCCGAGTGATATTCAGAATTTTTCATGGAGCACCTGAAACTGTGCACCTCTTCATTAAATGATAATCAGCTTTGGATTAGTACAGTATTTTCACAGATGGCTGCCCTCGTTTTTAAACACGGAGTTGTTTTTTTTTCTTTTATTTAAAAAGTCTTGAACTTTCAGTTTTGCATAATACTGAAGCTGTTGAAAAACTGAGGATGTTTTATGGTGTTGCTCTGGTGCCAATACTTTTCTTTCTTTTTTTTTTTTTATTAATAGTAGATGTGGACGCTGAGAGGAACAGCTCCCAACAGTACCCCAAAAATTAAAATTCAACCATTATTCACCGAAACAGCTGAAGCAGATGGGGACTTGTTTTCAAATGTAAAACAGCTTGTCCGGTGCGATCGAAGTCTCGGTGAGCCTCAAAATCACGAATTCATGCGTTCAACCCACTTCGGTTGTGCGCTCATGCTTAGTAGCTACAGCAAAGACTTGAACTTTAAAAAAGGGTGTAAATAAAGTCTTCTCAAATCAAATTTGGGATCTCGGGGCTTCTGGAGACTTGGAACACGCAGGACGAGCTGTAAATGGTAAATGCTCTTGCATTTTTTATAGCTTTATAGCTTTTCCACTCTACTGACCGCTCAAAGCGCTTTACAACACTTGCCACATTCACCCATTCACACACACACATTCATACACTGATGGCAGAGGCTGCCATGCAAAGTGCCAACTGCTCATCAGGAGCAATTTGGGGTTCAGGATCTTGCTCAAGGACACTTCGACATGCAGCTGGGGGGGAGCCAGGATTCAAACCAGCGACCTTCCGATTACTGGGCGACCCGCTCTTTCATCTTCATCTTTGAATTTCCTTTAACGTGCAGAATGAGTTTTCGCACATAGCAGTCTGATGCCCTGGATGTTAGTGCGTGTCTGAACGCAGCCATTTCCGCTGGCATGGCACTGAAGACCCGAAGTCCTTTGCAACAAGTTGACTCAAACTCACTTTCTCTTCGTCCTGGCCTGTGCACCTGTTTTCACTGTTCTTCATACTGGCACTGCTGCTGCGAGTGCGATGACGGGCTCTCAGCTCCCGTTGAACCCGGCTCAGAGGCTGTCGGCAGCGGCGCGGGCGGTTCGCTCTCCTAGCCACACGGCTGAAGTTCCCACTGCTCCTCCGGCGTACTTGGCCTCGGCAGGTGGTCCTCGGCTCCTCCGGTGCTTCTGCTGCTGCAGCTGCCAGGCTGCAGGGATGCCGAGTCCGACCGTGTCGTTTCTGGCCTTTTCAACCATTTGCGAATGTCCATCCTGATACTGAACGAATGAAAATGTAGCTGCTAGCTTGGTCTCCAAAATCTGTTCTTCTTCATTTGTTTCTTTTCCTTGCGGCGGGATGATGCACGACGTACGTAAACTGTGTGATGTTTAAAGACAACTGGAAACCTCGGAATTTGGATTTTCACAACTGTTCATTTTGGTTTTAACCATAGACACATAATATACGTAGACGCCTCATTGACTGGAGCTGACCTATCAGCGCGGCCGCCATCTTGGATGGGTCTCCAATGCGCCCCCTGCATTTATTTCTACTGAGGAAGGTGTATCCCCAACTACAATACTCATCATAACTCCCCAAATTTTTACCGGATTTTCACACGGTTTCGTTTGTTACAAACGGCAGAGCTTTGGTTATGATATAGAACTGTCACAAAAATTATGAAAAATTTTTTTTTTTCAGTCTTACTTGTGAAAGGTAATCCCACGTGACCTGGTAACAATACTGCGCAAGTTATTGCAACCGTAAACTGCACAAAATACAGACATAGTTGCTAACTCTCCGTTGACTCTGGTGCTAGCTAAAAGTGAGGAGACCCATCCAATATGGCGGCGACGCTGGATTACATTCTAGCACCTCATGAGGCGTCTACGTATATTATGTCTATGGTTTTAACAAGTCAGTGGAGTTTTTTCTGAGTTCTGGGTTGTTTTGAACACATCATAGACAGAAAACAATAACAATAAATACATAATAAAAAAATGTTTTAAATGGAAATGCAACGTTTTGACTGAGGGGCGGTACAGTCCGCGACGCCCCCTCACGCCCCCTCGTGACGCCGGGACTGTCTCAAATCAGGTGTGAAAGAAAAGAAAAGATTTACCTTTTCTGACCAGAGAATGAGCAGTCCAACATCCAGCAAGCCAAAGATCCTGACATATTGTGTGAAGTTTTATCATGATAAAGGCTGATGAAGGCCACTAGGCTGAGCACGTTGGCCGACATTGTTAGAACAAATTAGTGAAATTGAGATTCGTCAGCTCTGTCCTGAAGATTTGTGTGTGCGCTGCCTTTGTGCCTTTGGGTTTTCAGCAGTTGTTTGTGAGTGGGAAGAGATTTTGTTGAATGTAGCGAACTAGCCACTAATGCAGGTCCCGGCGAGAGCTTTCGGTGCCGTCGGTGTCGGTGTACTCAGGCAGGATGCGCTCGTGTGATTTGGAGGAGTGGCTCTGGAGGAATGCCTGAAGGGAGGAGGTTGGTTCGGTCGGATACACTCCAAATTTAGCTCGCTCTTCCTTGTTCTTACCGAGCCCACCGTTGAGTCTCTTTTCAATCGAGTCTCTCCTGATTGAACTGTATTGATGAAATGATTGAAGTCTATTTTGAAAAATTAGAGTTAACCAAAGTGTTTGTTGCCCGAACCTACCTACATGACTCAGAATACCCTGGTGGTGTCAAAGTCCTTCACTTTATCCACCCTAACCATCTCGCTGTGACTCCCGCAAATCAAATCTAGTGCTTCATATTAAAAAAAAAAAAAAGAAAACACGACTGTGAATGTAATTTAGGCAGCAATCACAACTGTAATCACAATGTAGTTGGAAATCAAATTAGTAATATAGAAATCTAATTTCTAGGAGTCAGGGTTGGTTAGCTGTGATGAAAGGAGAAGTGGTTTGCAGTATATTAAAACTCTCTGCTCAAGGTTTGGTAGTCTTTGTTATCCAGCTGGCATAAATTGCTGTTAATTCAGCCTTAAACCAAAATTGTAACGTGTTCAATTACAAACTGTGATCAAAATATCTCGTGTGATTTCAGAAAGTCGACCTCCAATCTGTGCTTTTGTCGCATAAATCCTATTCATGACCGAGGCAAACGATGTTCGCAGTATTTACACGGCATAAATTGCATTTCAGAGTTAATTCTCATTTCATGAAATTTTATGAGACGGCGTTATTTATGAGCAGATTGCATCCTCGGCCGCGTGCTGACTAAACAGCAGCAGCTGTGGCCTGCGCCATCCAAATCCAAAGAGGAGGTGAAGTGCTTCTCGTGGCTGGCTGGCGTCAGGATTCTCTCTGCTCCGACCCGTCTTTTGACCAGAGTGACCGAGAATCTGGCTCAATTTTGTCAATGAACACGGGATTATGTATCTTATTTGTGAGTCTTTGGTGGTAGGTGTTTCTGTTTGCTGTCGATGAACCGCATGGCGTGCGTGTTGGCCTGGATCTGGTGCCGCTGAGAAAGTGTGGCTCTGATGTGTCGATGCGAAATACGTGGATGACAATTAGTCTGCGCTCAGCTGCTCCCTGGTGCAGCACAGTCAATAGGAACCTGAGAGCTGCTGAAAAAGTGAGTTTAATTAATGTGTCTGGGTCCAATTAAAGAATGATTTTTGTTAATTGGAGCTCTGGTCTTATTTTTGTTAATGGGTCATCATTTCCACTTGTTATAATAACTGTGTTTGGGAACGTGACGACAACGCGGCAGCAAAGTCCGTGGGGCTCGATCATCTACCCTCTGTGAGCAGTTAACGATCAGAGAGGTTGTAAACCAACCTGTTCAGCAGCCAGATTATCGAAATCACTCGAGTTGGAGGTAAAACAATAAAGGAGTGCTCCATACATGTCATAATAATGTTCTTCTTAGCCTGGCTGTGCTCCCAGATCTCAGCAATTAACTCGGAGCGTACAATGTTTTGATTACAGATAGTAATGATGACAATTATACAAACACATTGCAAAAAAGTTGGAGCGCTGTGTAAGACGCAGATAAAGACTGGATGCAAACACTTGTAAACAATCTCTCTTAACGACAGCGGTGTGCCTGAGCGACCGAGCCTTTCCAGGATTGGCCCTTTCACTCCCATCATGATACTATCACCTGTTGCCAATGAACCTGTTGGAGCATTCCCAAGTGTTCCCAGTCTTTTGTTGCCCCTGTGACTGTCCCAACTTGTCTGAAGCGTGTTGCTGCCATCAAATTCAGAGTGAGCAACCTAATCGGCAGAATAAATGCTGGCAGTGTACATTTCTGTAATGTTGTGGTTGTGGTCCAGAAAGAATAAGGCACAAAAACCATCTGGTAAGACCAGAAAAGATCATGTTTTGGATTAAAATACACAGTTTTCTTGCCACAGACAGAAATGTCCTGATGCCTCGTCAAAAATATCCAGTTTGTTGCCAAAAACATGGGTGCAAATTGTCCAGACATCTTGTTTAAATGATTTATTAATTAATTGGAAAATGTCCGGACTTCTCGCTTAAAACATCTGACTTTGTTGCCACTAACATGGGTGGAGAATGCCCTGAAGTCGTGTAAAAAAGAAACAGTGGTTTCCCGCTTACAAATGTTGAAATGTTGTCTCAAACAGTGGTGTGAGGCTTTAGAATCAGAATTCCTTTATTAGTCTCGCAAACGGGGAAAATTGTGTGTCACAGTAGCCAAAGGACAGTTCAATTTCACAATAAACAATAATAATAGTAAAAAATAAAGAATGTAATAAAAAGGTAAGGAATCGTATATACATACTATGTACAAATATGAACAGTTTAATTCTAAACAGTGTGCAGTAATGTTAATAATAAATATGGGTATGAAAATTGCCCAGTTAGTTGGCTGCCATCTCGGGTAGCTGTCACATCTCCTCCTCAACCAGACGTTAAAGTCAGCTCATATACATGTCAATGTCAGGATACGACACATGTTGTTGCAAAAATGTTGAATGAAATGAAAAAGTTTAACATTTGTGGTTTGCAGAAACGTGCAAGGCCAACATTTTATTCTGTTGGAATAAGCATCTCTTGAGCGAAAATATACTGTCATTAAATATTCCCGTCCTGTACATGTCAAAAAAGAATGATCAAACTCAGTTGTTTTTTCTGTCTTTGTGTTCCAGCTTTTCGGGGAATTGACGTTGTAACTAGAGAAGTGTGAATGAGGAGGGGTGTATTCTTATCGTCACATCACTCCACTGACAACATAATCAAATATACGCTTGTTTAAAAAGTTGAGCAGTCGCCGTGTCTCCAGTTGTGACACGTTTCTCAAGTTTTTGATTGCATTTTCCAGAGTGACTCATCCACTGTTGTTGCCTACTGAGGAGATGATGAGCAGCAGGTTATCTGGGCCCCAGCGTGAGGGTTGCCTCTCTGCAGATATCCTGATTGGCTGATGTGTGTCTGCACACAGAGGGAGATGCCTTCACAGCCTATTAGACAGCTCGAGCCAGACTACAAAACACCAACTTTGTTCAAAAGTGGAGCAATTCCAGGCAAGCTTCCACAAACAAACGCTCTGTTAGAAGAGCAGGGTTTATTTAGTCGCACGAACGAAATGTACAAATGAAAAAGTATTCCAAAGATTGATATAATCGGCCGAAGCAGGTGATGCTTACTATACATCTTCCTAAGTATTAAAAAGAAGCATAATCGAATAGTTCTTTTAAACATTTGACGTTATACTTTTCTTGATTTTTTTTTTTTAATTAAATTAGAATTAGGTTGTACTTTACTTTCTTGATCTTTAAATGGCCTTAATTGAATGAACAGCTGAAGATATGACAGGAAACAGGATGAGAGAGAGGGGGAGTGACATGCAGCAAAGGGCCGGGACTCAAACCTGGGGCCGCTGCAGCGAGGACAAAGCCTCTGTACATGGGTCGCCTCTTCTACCAACTGAGCTAAATGGCGCCCCAGGGTGGCACTTTCTATAAAAGCGCTGCATAAGTGTTGCCATCAATCTTCATATTTATGATCATAAATCTCTTGTCACATAAGGATATCAAGTGCCTGGCATATGCACGAACAGAAGATGTCGTATTTATGATATAAGGCGACCCGCAGCGTTGTATCGATAAACACAAAGTGTGGCCATCTGCTGTCCTTCAGCGCCACAAGCAGAGCGGTGGAGAGGAGCGTGACGCTAAAAGGGCAGCAGCCGTGCTGCGTGGAACAGAAGTGATCACCGCCAGCGACCTCAGCGAGCTCATGTCATGTCATGTACATGTGACTCTCTAGAATAAATGTCGGTGATGTACATTTCTGCAAACCAGTGTTGCAGCTTTTCATTTCTTCAGGTTTTGTTATCAGTTCTATGTTGTGACAAGGTTGCGCTTCTGGTCCGGTTAGGTTTAGGCACAAAAACCCAGATGGTTAGGGTCGGGCAAAGATAATGTTTCAGCTTGAAATGCCCAGATTTATCACCGAAAAGTACGACTGATGTCGGGTTAAAAATATGCAGTTTTCGACTGCGAACTGCTCAACATCTTGTCACTGACGCAGCTGGAATATCCCCCGATGTCTCATTAAAATATATCCAGTGATTTTGCACTTGCAAATGTTTCTCACTTTGCAGCTTAGCTGTTAACGCCGCGCCAGCCCCTCCTCATCCTGTCATTGAAGTCAGCTCTAACACGTGTAATCTGAATGTGGTATGGCACGCAATGTAAAAATACTGACATGAGACGTGTGAAACATAGAAAATCCAAGTGTCCATGATTTGGCAGAAAGGTACCAACATTTTGTTTTGGAGACCGGGCTGTGACTACCCTGGCCACAAAGCCTTATTAGAAACATTTCAGTTTGGAGCAGCAGTTTCAGTCTCTGAAATGTTGTTGAACATGTGCTAAATGTCCGGGTTTCGCTTGCTTCTGTACATTTTGGTGTTGAGACCTCATTGTACAGTGTGGTTTGTAGTCAGCAAAATAAAGTAGGAATCTGCAGAGACATTTTGGAGAAGATCTCTTCAGAGAACATGACTCATTGGATGCAGTCTGAAACAAACTTTAGCAAAGTAGAATGCCAGCCACGGTATCCATGGCTGTTTTTCTGTTATGTGGGCTCCACTTTGGCTGGCAATGTGTGGATGATGTCAATGTAATGCTTGGAGCAGCAGTAACTCATTTCCATCCAGTCTCATATAATTGAAGTGGCAGCAAAAACATTCAAAGGTGGATATCACAATACCTCATCACATGAATTGAAAGCATCAGCATGGCTTTATACAACTAGCACATAACAGCACGCAGCCTGACTCAATATTTATTCTAACAACCGTTTAAATGCTTCAGAAGTTACGTTGAGGCAGAATAAAAGCTTGACTAGTGCTGATTACTCTGTGTGATTTCATTTTCTTTTCTTCTCATTCATTTAAATCTTGAATCTTTTCTTAAAGATTGACATTATCAAAAGCAAAGGTGAAGATCTTTTCATCACTTACAGTTTTCTTAAGTGGATATCTGCTGTTTACAATGGTCAATAACAGCTGAAATAATAAGTCAGAAGACCATAAAGTGATGTTCAGAGCTACTGCTTGAAGAATACGTTTATTGCAAAATGACTCTTTGTCAGTTATTTGCATGCAAATGAACTCCCCATTCAAGAAAAACAAACCTATATATCTGTCTAAAGTGTCTACAGCTTTAAAAACTGGGAATATGATGCTCTCCGAGCTCTTAACCAGAACGTAACTTCTGAATGTGAATAGAAAATGAAACCTTTTTATTTACAGGGTTTAACATTCATTGAGGGTCCCCTGTGGCAATTTAAGTGCCGTGGATGGAGAAGAAGTTCCATTTAAAATGTTTGCCAGTCCCCGACGGTAATATAAACGTCATAATGAAAATTGATCAGAAGGAAAATTGGCAATGGCTTCTGTTTAAAAGTAAAGAACGAAAAGAAGGGAAGAAAGAAAGAGAGCCACCGGAGAGCAGAAACAAGCGCCGAACAGAAACACGTCTATACAGAAAGGCCAAATCATTTTTAACGTTGCGTTAGTGGCTTATCGACATGTAGATGTAGGGGGAAAATGCGCCACAAAAACAAGAGAAGATTCTCTTATTTGGGAGGAAAACAGGCTATTAAACAACTGATTATACTTACAATGGAAATGACCTCACATGTCTTCGTTTAAATCTTATAAAGCTTAAAAAATTTAAACTGCGTGGTTTATGGAGGGTTATAGCCTCTCATCCGCTGTTTTATTCCCATAATAGTCATGCAGCTTAATGTGGGAGCGTACAGTGTGTTTAATATTGAATTTATGTGTGTTGTTAATTCAGTCATCTCCAGTGGTATCACCATAACGCTATAATATTCATGCATAACACTGTGCCTGCAGCATGACTCCTGTACCATAGAGCACTAGCGACACCTTGTGGCTGGATGGGTGTCAGTTCCACAGCAGAATGGAAGCTATTTATCACCTGTGCAATCACCAAGATTAATTTTCTCTGAAGTTTCATTAAATTTGAGGAAAATCTGGAATTAAAATATTCATCAAGATCAACAAGAACAAACATTTTGGTCATGGACCTATTAGTTGGAAGAGTTGTAACTATGCCTCTGTAATTTGCTAAAAACCAACAGCACAGATCTGAATTTATCACTTTTTCGATTAAGTTGTATGTTCTGTCAAATTCGGCATCACAGTGTTTGAATATGAAGAACTTTATTAAAAAAAAACTCGGTGTTTGGTCTACTTCACCCTGCTTACTGGCATACAAGTTATACAAAGCAAGGTTTAAAAAAAGGAGAAAAAAGAGAACTGTTGGGTGTATTTGAAGATGCCGAATCGAAGAGAGCCTCTCAAAGTTTGATGTGACTTATGAAGTTCTTATTTTCGAGAAGTTAATGTTTGGGTAGACAGCAGACGATTTAAAATGCATACGCTTGTGAAGGAAGTTTGGTGATATGGGTTTTATTATGGAGCATTCGCGAGGTTTGTAGAACGCCACGGATACTGTGTCCCTCATAAATAAAAGAAAGTACTGATGTTTTTGTTGTGGGAGGATGTGGAGGGGTTTCACTCCTACAAAAGCCTTGCAGTGCACCTGGGTGACAGGTGGGAGTGGGCCGGGAGCTGAACAATAACACCCACCAACCCCTCCACAACATCTGGCTGAGGGGGTTCGGTCGATCTGTGGAGAGGGAGGCTGCTGAGGTCCAACTGGGCTCAAACATGAACATCTCATTCTCTATAATGTTTTACACTGTGAAATAAATGCTTAATAATATTAAATGTTATATATTATATAACTGACATCATCACATCTACTTTGCACACCGTATGCCTGCACGTTTTCTTATCTTTTACTTTTTGATTACACCAGTACTTATTTATGTGCTGTTGTCTCGTATCATGCGCTATTTTCCCACGGCGTATATAAAGTATTTATCAATCATCTGTCTATTGATCTATCTGCGCACCCATGGACTGTATCTGTGCCACCACAGTCACTGTTCTGTAACACCATGATCAGATCCTACAATTGACCAATCAGAATTAAAAACAAACCTGCCGTGACGGGTAACTGCGTGCTCATTGGTTGCCCTTTTTGTGACGCAACGGACAAGTGAGCACTGATTGGTTGCTGGCTCTCCTTTAGCTGTTGGTACGCTTCTCTCCACCGCTGTACCGGAACCGGAGCAACCTACAGTACACCAGGTACGGTGTTATTAAAATGTTATCTGACATTACTTTATATTAAAAATTTGACAGTGCAGCTCACATATGTATGATATCACGGTGTATTACAGCCTTTGGTGTTTGGTAATGCAAAAAAAACATTTACCTTTTGTCACACGTAACGATAACGGTCGATGTGGAAGTTATATAAATGTGGCTTTTGTCATTATAAAGTAGGCATATTGCTAGCATAACATGCTATATTCACTATGTGCATCTCCTGATGGTTAATTTAGCTAACTTTGGAAATTAAACGCAGAAGTGTAAAGTCGGGATTTGGCCACCTTTCAGGGTTCAGAGGTCCATTTTTCAGCTCATTAACTTGGAAATAGACTACAAAGACGTTATAATCATTATCATATAGTGTAGTGGTTTACTTTGATGAAGGAAGGTGTAAAAACTACTGTTTTACGAAAATAGTTATTTCACTTAAGAAAGAGTGCAGTGTTTGAAGTAATATGTGAATATTTACACAGAAAAAAAAGCATTGATTATAGCATTAGGGTTGCAACTCACGATTATTTCCTTTGTCGAATAATCGGTCAATACTTCTCATTAATCGATAAGTTGTTTGGTCTATAAAATGTCAGAAAGTGGTGAAAAAGTGCTTCCCAAAGAGCAAGATGACAACACTAAGATATCCTCCTCCAGTCACTGAGGAGCAAAGATAACGTTTTATCAAGATAGTTGGAAGAATGATAATCTTGATTTGATCACATGTGCAACGCAATGAAACAGTTGACAGTTTATGTAAGAGTTGACAACAAATCAATAAGCAATTAACCGTTTGACCACCACAGTAAGAACATTCGCACAACAGCTAGATAAAATGGGAAATGTAATATTATAAATCTAGATTATAAAACAAAACAAACATAAGGCCCAGTGTATAGAAGTAATCCTTTAAGTTAGATAACTAAATACAAACAGAAGTGCTGTAATAACTCATAGCACTAGACCCAAAACTAAAACCGACACTGATTACTGAATTTAATAATATAACAAGAATTATATGGAAGTGTTTTGCCATTAATTTGTTCCATTGACTGTTCAATTTCACCTTCACAGACCTTCGAGAGTTTGATGTGACGTGAAAGGCAGATGACAGACCACATTTAACAAATAACATTAATAGACACACTCAGTACACACTGTTCTTTTAGGGCATTTATTGATTGTAACAGTTTACAAATGCAAAAAAAGAGGGTGGGTTATGTAAGATGTTACCAAAAACATGCCTCAAAGAACTCATACGGACTTCCAGGAAATGCAGTGTATTTGGCATGATTTCCGAATGTGTTCTTATGTGATGTTCTAATTAGTGTCTCTTTCACACTTCGCAGATTCAACCATGGATCTTGTGCTGAACGTTGCGGACTACTACGTCCTCACCCCGTATGTGTACCCGGCCTCGTGGCCTGAGGATGGGGCCCTGCGGCAGATTATCAGCCTGCTGGTGCTGACGAACCTCGGCGCTGCGGTGCTGTACCTGGGCCTGGGAGCCATCAGTTATTACCTCATCTTCGACCACAATCTAATGAAACACCCACACTTCTTAGAGGTATAAATCTTGTATCTCATTTTATGATCAGTGTGTTGGTGCTGCCAAACCTGAAGTAATCGATTGAACTTTGATACTACAAGGGGTGGAGAAATGTATTGGAACGCCTGCAGAATGAAATGCTATCTAGTTATACAATGCATACAACCTTTTACAACTCTCCTGTGGACCTCTAGATGTAAACCTTTGTTTTCTCCTATTTAGAATCAGGTTCAAAGAGAGATCAAATATGCGATGACCTCTCTTCCCTGGATCAGCATTCCCACAGTGGCCTTGTTTTTCGCTGAAGTCAGAGGATACAGCAAACTGTATGACCGCGTTGATGATTCCCCGCTCGGTCAGTTGAAGAACATCCTCACCAGCTTTCAGTTGTTCTATAATCCTGTTGTTTCCATGAAGGTTCTTGGTCTTGATGTGGTCCGTGTGCTTTCAGGTTGGCCTGGGCTCTTCCTGAGTATGGTCTCCTTCCTGTTTTTCACGGACATGTGCATCTACTGGATTCATCGCTTCTTACATCATAAGCTCATCTACAAGGTGAGCACAGCTGTGCCAAAGTACAAGTACTGAAACGTAGATATGGGTCCAAACCACTTTTTGGTTTTAATTATGATGCCGCAACATTGACTACCTGCCCAAAATGATTGTGTGTATCTCATGTGTGTGTTTCTCCTCTTTAAAGGAATTTGGCCATGTCTGACTGTAAACCAATAAACACAAAATATTATCATTTGCAAATATCTATGTTGTCACGGTGGCAGCGATATACGCTTCACCACTAAATAACGCAAAGTAAAACTCCAGTACAAGTCAAAAGTAATTCTCATAAGTTATCATGCCTATCAAAAACTATTAACAACATCAACCACTATTTTATAGAGGACTTTACAACAGCTATTTCAGCTGATTAGAAGTGCGTAAACTACACTTTAAGTCAGAAACTATGCTCAAATTACGCTATGTTGGAATTTACCCCAATAATCCAGAAACAAAACATGAGGCAAATTAGTTAGCAATTAGTATTCAGTCACTTAGTCCTTAAAATTAGGAAATCAAAGTTAAACAACAGAGAAGTACTGTTAACAGCGTCTTCCATATTCATACACTTCTCTGTAGTGTCCCTAACATGATCAACACTTGATACTTTTGTATAATTGCCATAAATGAATGGAAATTATGCAAAAGTGATGTTTTTAGAGAAAGCACTGTCTCTCTTGTCTGACCTCTAAGTTGTCCGTGTCTCCAACAGCTGTTTCACAAACCCCACCACCTGTGGAAGATCACCACACCCTTTGCCAGCCACGCCTTCCACCCAGTCGACGGCTTCATGCAGGGACTCCCGTACCACATCTACCCCTTCCTCTTCCCCCTTCACAAGGTGCTCTACCTGGCGCTCTACATCTTCGTCAACATCTGGACCATCTCCATCCACGACGGCGACTACCGCGTCCCCGACGGTCTGACGAGCGTCATCAACGGCTCGGCTCACCACACCGACCACCACCTCTTCTTCGACTACAATTACGGCCAGTACTTCACCCTGTGGGACCGCCTGGGAGGCTCCTACAGACACCCGTCGGCTCTGATGGGCAAGGGTCCCATGGATCAGATCAAGAAGCTTCAAGCGGAGGGAAAGCTCGAAGGTGACAGAGTGAAGGCTAACGGGCAGGTGAATGGACACGCTCAGAGAGGAGTCATGTGTAAGGAGGAGTAACAGAAGAGGAAATTATGATCGATCGCTTAAAGTTAGAACTATTTTTGTAAAGACAATTCGCTACACTCAGAAAACACATCAGAGCATCATTTAAGTTCCTGTACTTTATTTGCCAAATATTACCAGTTGCCTGTTTGGAATGAGATTGATTTCCTTGGAGGCATGGACTGGTGTCACAAGGGTCGATTTAGACCAAATCTTAATTTTAACAAGTAGTTCATTGTTGCAAATTCAGACTGCATCTGAAAAACGGGGCAAACCAACACCTGCTTCAAGGGAAATCTCTGGTATTGCAGGACACTTTGACTAATGTGTTTTGCTTATGCCTTGGTCACACGACTTTAAAAAGAGTGATCTTCTGTAATCTTCACACTGCATCACCGACGAGTCTGCGTGGTCTTCAAACTCTGTCTTGTTCGTTACAAAAACACACCCGGAAAGTGACACAAGCAACGAGCGGTCCGAGTCGTTTGTGCGCCGATTCGCAGCAGCAAAAAAAAAAACAAGGAAGTAAAAGAATGTGGATGAGAGATTTGGAGGTAAATAAATATTTTTGCAATAAATGCATACAGTTGGCTGCTCGTGCTGTGGTTAAGCCAGGATGACAAGGTTACAAACAGTGAAAAGCTTGTGTGTGTACCAGTGCACCCTGATGGAAGCCGTATTATTGATGCATGATAAACTGCTTTCAGAGAGCTACTGCAGGTGACAGCAGAGGAGTTCACTCTCGTTGACTGACTGACATATCCCGATATCTCCTGAAATTTTGCCTGCTTGGTATCTTTATCTTGGTATCTTAGATCGCATCTTTGAACGGATCACACATACCGTAGCGCTCGCCGTTCACCGGAGCGGGCATGTGATCTGGGGCTTTATCAGTGATCTCTGAGTGGAAAAAGGAAAACTGGGGCTACAGTCCTGCAGTGTGAACTTGGCATAAGCCTACATTTACCACCTTTTTAACCATAATGTATCTATACAGAGACATCGCAGCACAAGCCTCGTTTAAGCTCTCCAGACAAATTTCAGTTTTACATAAATAATTTCAGACCGGCTGTGGACACTGCAGTCAGCTACTCACAGGGGCCTAATTTCCTAGTACAGGGCAATCTGTAGTCTAAGGCCCAGGTTGAAATTTACTGTCATTTTCCTTTAAGGTAATATGCAGCTGTATCCCCTCCTGCAGGAAGGTTGTGCCTTCTGGTACAGTTAAGCAGTTACGAGGCCGTTTCACCAGGAAAATTCACTGTAGCGAGAGCAGAAAAGACAAAGAGCGGTAAGAGTGGAGAGTTTTACATGCAGTCGTTGTTACCTTTGAAGCACATTTCTGAAATAACAATGGGAGTAGGGTGGCTTACACAGACTCATCATCCCCTAATGACACTAACCTGGGAAGGCAAGGCAACAAATCTGGCAAGAATTTAGTGAAGTCTGTTGGTTTCAAGTTCTTTCAGCACGACTCATGCACACTGGTACAGATCATAAGGACAAGAATGAATGTTTCTACTAAATCTGTGGTTTGAATAAAAAACAACAACAATGAACCGAGTGTGACATTTACTCACAACCTTTAAACAAAAAATAAAAATCTCAATCTCTTTACTAGCCTGGACTTTCAAATGTGAGTCACATCCTCATCAGTTCTAGACATAGATCTGTCTTCATGAAGCCATTGTCATCTGATGCATTTTCCAACTTCTAATGCGTCTGCTTTAAAATTCACCAACAATCCCAACTCACGGTCCATGTACCATCCTTTTCCTGAGTTTTCAACCATATCACACAGTCTCCATCAGTGAATTAAGACTGGGAAGTGAATACCGCAGACCTGTAGTTATAGTTACAGAGCTTGTGTGTCAAGAGATCCATCTCCATGACAAGCTCTGTTAACTGATGAGGATGAGTTTTAAAATAATTTACGTTTTGTTTGTAATACATTCATTTATTTCCTAGTACGGCCTACACATCTCACAAACTGCACATGTATTACTGTAAGCATACAAAGTGTGAAATTCAGGCGGCAGACACAAGAACATTCGGATGCAAAATGTATTTCTTTACATTTGCAAAGGCTCATGAGTACATTCAGTGTGTCGTATGTGCAAGCAGGAAGAACATATCGTTACACAGCATCTGTTTCGGCTTCTTAAGTCTCATACGCAAAAGTGCACACACGATGAAAACTGAGCGACCAGAAGAGCAGCTCTTTGTTACAGCAGACGCGATTTGAAAAGAGATGACACAAACGATGAGGATTTTTTCGGAGGAACAAAGCTTCTCTACAGACGATCCATGTGGGCAGACAGGCTGTGTGCGGTCTGTTTTCAAGTCATTAACGGAGATTGTCTCAGCAGAAGAAGACGGGCATCCAGAGGAAGGATCTCATGGCTGTGCCTGCTGCCATGCCTGCCAGTAATCCCAGCGCGATATTCTCCATCACTCCATCAAACGGATCCCTCTGAACGACCACCTGGTGGGTTCCTTAGAGAGAAGACAGAGGGAGGACGCATTTAATATTGATGATCCATGCGTAGTGAGGGAGGTGCTCATTGTTGTTCAATTGAAATCAGAAGACAAACTGATGCTTATGGGCTCAAGCATTTCACCCTGTCTTGTGCCAGTGTATTGTGTATTTATACAATATATTCCTGAATAAGTCTGCGTTAGATAGATTTGCCACAAACTGAACTGAAGTCTGCTGTGTGCACTGTACCTGTCAGAAACCTAAAGGCAGCAAAACACAGGCACAGAACGTGGGAGGAACCGAGGCGGTGAGAGGGGTCCAAAGTCCATCTTAGCTCAAGGACACATTGAGAATTAACTGGGGCCTGGAAACTGTCCACATAATACTTCTCTCGCAGATTAACTTGTGGCCAAATATGTGCTGGTAACTGGTCATTTCTACATGTTTTTAAGCGAGACGGACCAAACATCAGTTAGGTACATGTTACGATTCAGGTTTTCTCTCCACAAAAATGTCTTCAAACCCCCCAGATGTTTTGTGTTTCTGCATAAATGCAAAGTGAAAGAGGTCTAGTCCTTAATTCTTTATCTTTTTTCATCTGTTCTTAAAGGACTCACATGCACATAGTACTCTACATTTAACAACATTTTTATTGGACTTGTACTAGAGAGCAGGTGTGTCCACCTGTTTCCATAGGCTTTGAACCAAAGCAAAATAACACTATTATTAAAAGGGTGTAAAAGTGGCGGTCAAAAGAGGAATAATTTGCTTAATTATATTTTCTATCTTCAACAGTAGCCTACAGGGAGGACGAGTCAGCTCAGGGTCTTCTGGGGAATGTTAAGTTTAGTGCATGTTGGCTGATGTTAAGAAATAACGAGAAGGTTCTGTGACATATCAAGATAACGTTTATTTATTTGAAAAAACATTTTATGCAAAAACAGAATAAGTCGGTCAGCCTAAACGGAAAAAATCATGTCATACTGACATGAAAAATACCATTAGGTTATAACATAAGAGGGATCTTTTACCACTAGATACCACAATGTAGAACTCCAGTACAAGTCATCTCAAGGAAATTGAATCGAACGCAACTGGATTTGGTTTTTCACCTCTCATCCAAGAGGCTTCATCAGTTCCTGCTCGCTTGACTAGGCTGGGACTAGTCAAGTCAAGCGAGCAGGAACTGATGAAGCCTCTTGGATGAGAGGTGAAACGTCTTCAAAGACAAAAAACCAAATCCAGTTGCGTTCGATTCAATTTCCTTGAGATAACTATGACCTGGATGAATGAGAATATTCACAGGCTTCCAGTACAAGTCAAAACCAAGTTCTCCAATTGCACCACAAACACCAACTCTAACATGTTTTTTTAATGTTTGGATTTTAAATATTTTATTTGTAAAGTAAATCATTCAATAATGTTTTCAGCACTTTTCTCCCTGACATGAAGATTTAAATACTGCCTCTAACCTTCGACTTCCTTTAAAGAAATAGCTGGAAAAACACTGAATCCTTTATCTGTCGGCCTCAAAAGTTCGATATGTTGAGTCTATTTTTGCTACGTCAAAGATTCCCTGCTGACTCCCTTCAGGTTTTTGTGTTTGTGTTGACATACCTGGTCCTGCTCCGGGTGTGATGTAGACTGTGTGATAGCTGTTGATGGGGATTTCCTGGTAGGAGTCGTTGTAAGGGTCGTATGTGAACACCTAGAGAGAGAAAACACTGCTTTAAGCCCTGAGGTTGAATCGGCAGCGAGAGTGAAAAAAGATGATGTTTCAGCCCTGACAGAGAACATGGATCACTCACCGGGTTCCTCCTGGTCTCTAGCAGAGTCAGCTTCCACGCTCTGAGAAAGACATGAACAGGAGTGAGGCACTGATGGATGGTTGTAAAGGGAGGCAGAGCGGACGAGGCAGGAGAGAAGTCAGAGTACTTACATGGATTCATCCTCGCTGTTGGCGCACAGGTTGACTGATGAGCCGTCTCTGAGCTGAACCACAATGCGATTCTCCCTCGGATTATTCTCCGGTGGAGACAAATCTGCAGCCCACAAACAAGTTCAAGTAGTCTTATGTCAGTCAAAACCTCACAGACAGCCCAGTCTCTGTATCGAACATTGTGTTTCGGTCGTTTTGACCACATGCAGGCCTTTTCAATTAAGTACATCTGGAGCTCTGTTCTCAGAGTGCATTGTGTTGTTAGAGAAAGGTTTGCATGAATGAATCTACTGATTACTCTCATGATTAAACAGCTAATCTGTCTATAAAATATTGAAAAATGCTCATTATCAGAATTTCCCAGAGCCCAAATTTCTTCCTCATCCAACCAACAGTCCAAAACCCAAAGACTCCCCATTTACTGTCACAAATAACAAAGAAAAACAGTAAGTCCTTCCGCAAAAGTGCAAAGTGTTTGCCATTATTTGATTACCAAGGTAGATGGCGATTCATTTTCTTAACAACCAGTTGCAGCTTACATGTGAACACACAAAACCCACTCAAACCCTGCTTTGAATTATTGGGAATTAAAGGCAGTATGGGACTGGGACAGAGTTCGAGTGACGCCCACATGGTGGCTGCCTGCACTGTCTGCCTCTAAGTCTTCAACAGCTGACGAGGCACATTGTCGGTTTAAGTGTTGGCTTACTCCGAATTGATGTAAGTTTTCCAAATGGCAGCACTGGCGAGACTTTTCAGCTCCAGATGTCCAGTTTCTGCTGAGGCTCATTTCTGTGATAAGCTGTTGTCTGCTTTGTGGCGTTTAGCAATTATGGTTGGGTGGTGATTCAGTTTAACAACTTTTGGTGGTGTTCTGTCATGATATTGTAATGAAACAGTGAGTCAAAGTTTTTGTTTTACATGTGTAAAGACTTGTGACACTTATGCTGTTTTGGGTTTGAGCAGTGCTTGTTCACTATATTTTCTTCATGTCAGACCAGCTGAAAAAAGGTGAAATGGCGCCGTGCTTTACCTCCACATTCCAGCCCAGATCGGACATCCACACACGCTGTCTTGAGGCTGACGCGGTGCTCCAGCTCTCGTCTGCTGTCAGTCTTGTAGAAGCAGAGACTCCCGTCGATCCAGAGGTCACACCAGTTTAACTTCCAGCGCCTCAGGACAGAAGCTGCAGAACAGACACGTGTAACAGTGTTGCATTGGCGTCTGTCTGCGTGGTAAGTCTCAAAACGACCATTCACTGACCTCAAGTTTAGGGTTGATAATGCAAATGTGGAGTCAGAGCTATGATCAATAACCTGGATATAAGAAGTCAGACATGAGTTCAAGTGTTATTTGTTTTTTTGTATGTAGTCTGTTTTCCTGCAGACACATCCCCATTGACTGACCCGGGTAAGCCAATTAAAGACATGGTCAGGGACAATTAATGGGATTATAAGTGACAGAGGTTGGAGTTTCATAACAGTTAGACTTTCTAGAAAATGTTCAGTGTGTCTGTTTGAACAAAAACACCTGAATTTATACTGAACTATGAACTAAAGGTGAGAAATCCTATAGAACAGTAGCACATATTTGAGCATGACCAATAAATCAGCCAGTAGATTTATTTCACAAATTCATACAGTATATCGGTACCAGCATATAAATACACATAATTTCAATGACATTTCAAATCAAATATCAACATGCATCTCAAAAATCCAGTGTTGGTTGGTTTAAAACACACATATGCATAATAACATGTTGCTAGATCAGTGGTTGGACAAGGTCAGATGTTTGATTCCTGCCAACATGTCCGTCTATTGTCTTTACTTAGCTGTGTTTTAGAATTTAAAAGGAGTATGTATTCAAAAAAAATAAAACATTATTCATCCACGTTCATTTCAGTGTCAAATGCATGAACAATTAAAAGTCTTTCTTGTCATCTGTGTTTTGTAAGATTCACTGTTTTGGTCACAGCAGCTGCTCAGGCTTTCTGTCAGTTCAGACTGTTACTAAGGAACTGATTAGATATCAACAAGGGCACTAATTATTTGTGAAGGCGCCAACCATGAATCGTAACTCCCACGATTTGTCCAATCAGGAAAGTAATCTCTGAAACATCAACTTTGGAAATGAGTTTAAAATATCCCCAAAATAGCCTGAATACGTTCCCAGAGCCAGGGGGTCATCGTCAAATCGTTATTTTTTTCTGAAACAATGATATACTGTTCAAAAAGCTTTTTTGAAAACATTTTTGGCATTCTATTTGGATAACATTTATTTAAAACAGTAATTGATCATTAAAGTTGTTGCCAGGAGTCGGACTAGTTTAAATAAATTATGTCTTGAATTTGATCTTCCTAAAATAACAGCCAAAGCTAACATGTTGCTAACATTACCTAGCAATCGTTAAGGTCGCTAACATCAGGGCAGTACCCATGGTCGTATCAAGAAACCAGTACAGTTTGCTGGGCACATCCTGTAGAACTCAGCCATTTTTTACGCTTTTTCAATAAACTGGCAACTACCAAGACTGTTGATGCTGAGAAAATGTAGACACCACGTGACACCAACGGTGTTATGCTATTGGCTCACAAACCTTGTTAGAAGTGGAACCAAGTGTCACCAGAGATAAAGAAAACCATCATTCTGGACCTGACAAACATTTTAAAATGATTGATTCACAATCATAATAATGTTTTTAAGGAGAAAAGATATTTTTATTCTGCACATTTCTACGAGCTCTGTAGAGGTATTGTTTTTTTTTTTTTATGATTTGTCTACATAAACATGTTTTTAATATGACCTAAGCTGTAACTGTCCTAGGCTGTAATTTTAAAATGTATATGGTAAAAATCCTGTGTGTACTCACTCTGTCTCCACAGCCATCCTGACCTCAGCAGCGCCATGTGTTTAGCTGTTGTCACAGTTGCTATGACGATGATAATCCAGTCGAAGCAACAGGAGAAATGTAAAAGATTTGGTGATTATAATATCAAAAGATCCAGCAGCTGGTTTTGGACTGTGTTTTTGTCCCTTCTGTCCCACAGGCAGTGAGGTACGGGTAGATTTATCTGGCTCTGACTCACAGGATCATTCTGGATTAGGACTGCTAGGCCACGCCCTCTCATCCTCGCTCATCTTCTTCGCTCTTTCTGGACTAATTTCTCCTCCTACCACTGTGTGTCATCGCCTTATTTATACTCTTGAATCATCATGTCACAGTGTCAGAGACTGAACTCATATGAGCCCTGTCGCATTCTTGTATGTGCACATGTAGATCATGCATTTACAAAATAATCCCAGCACTGACATAACAACGGGAGGATTAGCCTAATTGTAACTCGGGTCAGTTATGAGAGTCTTCCCAGGATGTCTAGTGACATCGTTTCCTCTTACAGCTTCGAGAAAACACGAGTGTCCTCTGCGTCAGCTGACTCATTTATATTTACAGTAATTTCTTAATGACAGTGTTTTTGTATACAGTATTTGTGGTCATCGTCCGAAATAGGTGATCTCAGGTGATCACACATGAACTATGACACTCCCTCTTCCAGCTATACTGTGACAGACTTTCTCTTCAACTGGTTAAAACCAGCCAGTTTGTTGGCCTGTTTGAAGAAAGTGACCATTCCCCCCTATAATAATAAATTAAAGTAATTCAAAGTGGGAGATTTATTATGGTGTTTGGATCCTGGTTCAAAGGACGCAACATCAGTAATAAGACAAAGTTGAATAGATCATATTTCAAGTGAACAGAATGAAACAAAGAGCAAACACAGGGGTGTAGAGGTGGAACAGGGGGGTTTGTTGGGTTTTGTAAGATGCCACTGGTTCACCATCATGTAATTTTATTTATTTTGTATCGTACAATACTTGGTATATGACTAAAACTAATGATACTCACATCAGCCTCAGTTATATTTTGTGTTTATTGTGAAATTGGAAGTGGCTAACATGCTGCACAAAGATGTCGAACATGGTCAACATTATACCTAAACATCAGCATGCTAACATTGTAATCATGAGCATGTTAGAATATTTATTATCAAACATACATTTAGCTCAAAAGAAACATTGTGCCTAAATCACCAGTCTGCTTCTTGAAGGTATGAAAGTATTATGGAGGTAACCCTGACAGCTGTGAGTGATACTCTGTTAGGGTTTCTTCTGTGACCTTTGACCTTCAGACACTCGGCTGCTGACCTTCCTCCTCTCACTGAGTTCCTCTCTGTCACTGTCACTGGAATATTCTAAGATTGTTGTACTGGTACTTCTTACTACTTCCACTGCAGCATTTGGGTGGAAATTTCTCGACAAACATGGTAATCTTTGACTCTATTTTTACCCTCTAATGGGAAAAGACAAGGATTAACTGAACCTTTCCATTGTACACATGGCATTACTGCCATCTGGTGGCAGCATGTGGCATCAATCCATTAAAACTACTGTCAGATATTTGTGTTTTGTGCAAAAACAGTGAAAGAAATGGTGAAACAGTGCCACATTTTGAATAGGTATTGTTTTGGTTTTGTTTCTTATATGTGACTCTTCAACTAGCCTTCATACTTAATGCAAAATTCAGTGTTTTTTAAAATTATATCTATATAAAAAACAGCGAAATTACAATAAAACAAGCCAAGATGAATATTATTTTACTGAAATTACATTATCAAAAAGATGAATTCTATATTGTCTTTGACAGATGAAACACAAAACAGTTACTCATGTAGTTACTGAAATATGAATATATTTTAATTTTAAACATTTACTTTATCAAGTACTTTAACAAGAGCATTTTAGTTCAGAAATATTTATATTTTTACTGTATATAAGAGAGGTGAATATTGTACTTTTTATTTGTGTTATATCTAGGTGAATACTGCAGTTATTTTTTTAAATGTAGTCCTGCATTATTAATTGTTTTTGCAAATCGAGATGTAACTGTGTCTTCTGTTACTGAACTTCAAATACAAACAAGTTTCATTTTGGTATTACTGTTATATGTATTTATATACACTACTCAAGATTAGTAGATTAGATTATATTTTGGGTCCCAAAAAAACACACACATTTCATTTGACTTTAAATGCATATCCATGCACATGCATGCACCCATATCCCAAATACTAATTTTGAGTAGTGTATTTCTTTCTATAATAGAATAACACGATTGATGGGATGTAAAGACTGGAATTAAAAATGTTTCAACATCAGAAATTATAGGCTATTTTAAATCACACGTTAAAAAACAACAAAAAAAAACAAATACGGTTAATATTTTTTTCTTAAACCAGCAAACCACTTAGGTTAAGAGTATTTCTGTTCCATTAATCACTGAATTATTTTGTCTGTTCGGTTTTTCAAAGAATGTACAGTAGAGAAGGCGGAAATAAACAAGACATTTAAACTACGTCACTTCCGGAAAAGTGGGCGTGTTTTAAACTGTCAACTAACCGAAGTACAACAAAAACAAACACAACACCGAGGGGGTTCCGGGGACGGTGAGTGCTCTCAGTCTCCGAAAATACCGCATCAGTTACAAAATACAACACAAATACTTACATGTGCTGTTAGGTTTGGGGGTCGGGACGATGACACGATTCTATGAGCCGCGGAAATCCCATTACCTTTATCGATAAAGGTAAAGGTGGCTGCGCTGCTGCACAGCCGTGCACTTATAACACAATGTTTTTGGAGGTGGCAGCACCGTCGTTAGCGTGTGTTGCTGTGAAATGAATAAATGTCCCCTCCGTTATCGTCAAAATGCCGACTGTAGGTTTGTTATTGTGTCCAGTCGCTTGCTCGAGCGACGTGAAGCAGCCAGGCCTCCGTTATACAGTACGCAGCCCCCCGAACGAGACGTGCTCTCTCCGGCGTGAGGAATGTTTTTCGCCGAACCTCGTTGAAAAACCCTGAAGTTTAAAGTTGCTTTGGTTATTTGAAAGCGTAGCTAACAGCTGTAGTCATACTTTTGCCATTTTTATGAATCGCTGTGAGTCGCCGTTCAATTCGGCATACATATATCAATTAATGCTATTCGGCACTTTCTGTAAAACTCTTAAGTCTTTAAACCAGTTAACGTAGGGCTAATCTCCACCGCGGAGGGCAGTGGGGAGTAGCCTTAAAACTTTTATCAGGGGACATAACTTTCTACTTTTTGTCCGTGTGCCGAATTGAAGAAAGGGTGAAGGAGAATTGAGTTTGATGAAAAATACACAGGGAATGTAACTGATGACCTGAGAAAGGTAACATTACATGGACTGGTTTTAAATGGATGCTTTTCTCTATTGCCTGACTCTAGCATCTGTTCACCAGGCCCTTTTGAAAGACTTCAGGTTTTTGTCTGTGCATTGTGCTGGACTGAACTCCAGCTATATTGTCAGTCGTTTTCTAGGCCCTGCCAGGTACCCATCTGTCACTCTACCTTCCTTTTGTCAGCCTTATAATGCAAGTTTCTTCCCTTTGACATGAAGGCTTCCTGTGTCTTTTTTTCTCTCCCATCCTTAAACAAGGACAGACATCTTATATTTGCATGCATGTAAATGAGTTTTCTCTGGTTCCCAAACTTCTTCAGTTCTTTTTATAGATGCTCGTCTTCTTGTTCCATCAAAGTTCTCATCAGCGTTCTCTGTCAGCACAGGAGGAGGCATGTGTTCTGATGTGTTGTTGAAAACTGGCTCTCCTTTGGTCTCTGCTACATCAGAGGTTGAATCAGGGGATCTTTGAAACAAGAGAATATCTATGGCAGAAACATCAGACAGGGTCCGGACGAAACACTCAGTCATTTTGCAAACAGTTTAAGATGATCAGACCCCATTTGTCTGAAACTGATAGGGCTGATCGGGGCTGAAGAGGGACAGTGAGTTCTGGGTAGCTGGGTGCTGTGTGGGGACACACAAGGACAAGACTGTACAGCTGTATGTTCTGATATGGATGAGGTCATCACAAAATCATAACAATACAAATATCAAAATCGTCTTTGTGAACTAATTGGCTAAAGCGACAATTAGGCGATTGTACTTCAACACGAATCTACTGCTCCTACTACTACCAATTAGTATAATGAGACTGTTGCTTAATGACTATTACCTTTTTTTCTGCTGCTTTTAATGCTAGATCCTCCACTGGTGCTGCTTTTTCCACTGCAGTAAGTTTCCAGAGATGGTTGCCAGGTTGGCAACCAACCATACACAGCTTGTTGACATGATGATTTCTGTATTTAAATTATTTATTGGCCAAGTCAGAGTAATCATAGTCCTGTGTTTTAATGACCTTTTACTTAATGGAATAGTTAAACACAGAAACTTTAGTCTGGTTTTCTCCGTCTCTGTGTGTCAGATACACAGTTGGTTTTGCTAATGTCTATTTGATATCATTGAATCCATCAATAATAGACTGGAGCAGGAAAATACAGAAATAAACAACCGTTATGACAGCCTATAACCCAAAGAGAAGTCTTGAAATTGCTTCTTTTATCAAACAAACAGAACAGATCTCAGAGATATTCATACCACAATGATATAAAGAGATATAATGAAAAGCAGCAAAGCCACTGGAAAAATTACATTTTGGCATTTTTGCTTAAAAGATTGATCAATGATATACATTTTGTTATTACTATTTTTTTTCTGTTAAAGCTGCTGTAAGAGATTTGGTCATTTTAACTAACTTCCTTAAAACAGAAATAAACTAAATAATTGTGACCTATAAAATCACTTTTTATAATAAAGATGTTAGACTAATGATAGATACAGTCCATTTACTAAAAGAGAGAAATTCATGGCAGAATAACATCCTCCAAAATAACCCTCAAGTTGAATCAACAGCTCCCTTAAACATTTCCAACACATCTCAGCATTAGAACCTTCGTTAAGGACTGTTTTGTTTACATCTACATACAGTTTAAAGATGCTGTCAGCGTTGTTTTAGGTAACTTCCTGTGCAGTTAGCAGTCCCCTCCCTCCTGTAGCGGTAATCATCAGACATGGCAGCAAACAGGGGGATCCTGCTTCCTGCGTGTTGCCCAAGCAGTAAGGACCGCCTCTTCATAACCTTCTCCATCCTGATTGGATAAAATGGGCAGGGACACCAGAAAATCTATATGCTCTTTAACTGGATGACCAGTAGGAGGAGAGACATGGGTTAGTGACCAAACACTCTATAACAGTGATTTCTGTTGGAATATAGAGCTGTTTAATACTTATTTTAATTAAGATATCGCTTACAGCAGCTTTAAATGCGTATAATCAGTGAGTCTACTAATTGTTTCAGTGCTCCACATAATGACTCTCAGTGAGAACAGGTGGTTCAGCTTCAGTAGAAGAAGAGCATTGGTGTGGACGGTGCACCTGCTCTTGTCAGTCAGACTTGTCACCTTTGCCTCTCACATTTCTACTTGTGTCTTCAGTAGGTTATTCTGCGACGTCGATGGGTTATTTTTAGACTTTTTATCGAACACGTGCACACAAAAATCACAGAAACATGAGCGACAAGAACAAGGAAACTTTCCTGTGCATACAATATATAGACACTGAATCAGTTTAATATCCGTTTATTACATCTGCCAAGGAGGTTATGTTTTTCGGTTGGTTTGTCAGCAACATTACACAAAAAGTACTGAACAGATTTTCACTAAACTTGGATGGAGGATGTGTCTCGGGCCAGAATAGACCTCATTTACTTTTGGTGTAGATCCGGATACAGCAAGATACATTTTCTCCCTTTCTTTAACAGAGAAAGGACCTTTTTTGAGATGTTTTATTTAGCTGTTTTAACATGATGCCCTTTATACACAGTATTGATCGGTAGCCTTTTTTCCTGTGTAACAATGTTTTCCTTGGTTGTCCCTGTTAAACACACATAGAAGAAGTAAATCTAAATGTTGTTGCTGATTAAAAGTGACAGTGCAGATTAATAAACACTGTCATTAAAAACAGCATTATCTTAAATGTTTTGGGGTTAGCAAAAAAGCTAATTTCACCAGCTATTAAACAAACAATACTTTTATTTTTACAACTAGCATAACTACTATTTCTGAGCTCTTTTTTACAATTACTACTGCATCTCCATCTTCTAATCAGTATGAGTAGCAGTAATAATCATTCTCATTTCAGGACACAAGCCCAGTGGTTTATATTCCTTGTCTGGGTTGAAAAAGAAAATTAACGAATATGAAGTGAATATTTTAAGCAACGTTTCTCCATATATCAAGCCTTATTTTTTTTATCATGTTTGGGCCTTTAAACTACAAATGTGTAGGTCCAAACATTTTCCACTGTAGAAATCAGTTCAACCAGGTGCAGTTTTATAAATGTCTATATTTTGGTTTTCCTGAAGGCAAATGAACTGTTGAACATGTTTATGGTGTCCTTCAAGAATATCTCCAAAAGTGCTGAAGTCATTTTTCGCAGGAACACGAGCAGCCACTATCAGGGCGTGTGTGTGTGTGTGTGTGTGTGTGTGTGTGTGTGTGTGTGTGTGTGTGTGTGTGTGTGTGTGTGTGTGTGTGTGTGTGTGTGTGTGTGTGTGACCCTTTAACACAGAAGCCTGGCAGGCAGAGAGACTGAACATGTCCTAAGGGAGAAAACAAAATATTAAAACAAAGAAAGGATAGATGCATCTCTTTACACCCTAAAACTGCAAAAAGCCCCTGGTGTTTTCTGGATGTCTCACTGATATGAGCTAGTGAAATAGATGCAATCGTGACTTTAAGAACCTTAAAAATCTTCACACTGCTACAATGGATCTCAAGGAAATTGAATCGAATGCAACTGGATTTGGTTTTTGTCTTGAAGACGTTTCACCTCTCATCCAAGAGGCTTCATCAGTTCCTGCTCGCTTGACTAGGCTGGGACTAGGACTAGTCCCAGCCTAGTCTTCAAGACAAAAAACAAATCCAGTTGCATTCGATTCAATTTCCTTGAGATAACTATGACCTGGATGAATGAGAATATTCACAGGCTTGCTACAATGGACACATTTGGTTCACTGATGTCACCTTCTTGTATGCTCTCCATTTGTTAAAGTTCCTCAAATGTTATTTTAAAATCTATAGCTCTTGGCAACGCATTGCCCAATTTCTCACTTTGATGTGAGCAATTGATGGATCCTAAAAACACATTTAATGTTTAAATGTCTAAAACTAATTAAAAGTACACCAGTGGACCCTACTGTGTACTGGGTGACATTTCCTTCATTACCGTGAACATAAACACTGGTGTTGATTTATAATTAGATCTCACGTTGTTCCTGATTACTTAAATAATCACTAGGGCGTTAAATCAGCAGCTAAAATAGTCTCTAACAAAGAAAGTGTTTCCAGTTTCTTGCTAAACTGAAATGCACAGCTGAATCAAACCGTGTATTTGGACATATGAGTGCATTGTCGGTTCAGGTCTTTTTATGGGATTTGTCGACAATAACAACAATATATCGTACAAAATACGTCATGCAGCCTTATTTTTCCTTCCTTATCCAGAGGAACAGAGCAATACTAAACTGACCCAGAGCCTGTTGAAGCTGTTAAAGTGACTCCACAGTTAGTCAGTCAAATCAAAAACTGAATGGGTTGTTTGCACCCCTCTGTTTCTTTGTCTCTCCCTCGGTTATCTGCTCAGGGCTGGAACCATGGAGTCCTCTTCCGACGATGAGGAGGCACGCACCTTCGTCCAAGTCCTTGGTGAGAAATACAACCCAGAGAATTTCCCCTACGGCCAAGGAGTGGTGGTTCTGTCCAGCCCGCCAGGATCCCCCATCAAAGGTAAGAGACTGTGCAGGAAGTCATATTGATTATTCTAAGTGAGCACTGACATCACTTGTGAGAAGTTCAACCCTACTTCATTGAATGCTCATGTCACAGAAGATCAAAGTGTAAGGCTACTTAAAGTTTATCTAACTAACTCTGTCTGCAGATCGCCTGTTCTTGCCCAGCGCACTGGTTCTGAATCACTGTGGAATCACTAAAGCTGGTGACCGCACAGACATTGCAGCTTTCTGTGCCCATGTGGTGGAGCTGGACCTGTCCCACAATCAGTTTAATGATTGGGGCGAGGTGAGTCACCTTGAGTCAGACTTGGCAGAGTTAACTGACAGTTGAGCACAGTTTTCAGTGGAGATGTTGTGTGTTATTGAAAAAGTAACAGAGAAGATATCTGAGCATTTTTTTCAACTTGCTTCATATCGTCTTCACTATCAGCCCTGCTGTTGACCAATCGCAGTTCTTGCAGTCCTCGTGGGTTTTCTCTAAAGCTGTCAGAGGCCACAAAGTGTTGTGACATTTATTTTTACAGCTAAAGTGTAAAGGCCTATACTAAGTGCTATAACGTAGGCAACTGGACTTTTTCAGTTCCGTGAAGACGTTTCACCTCTCATCCAAGAGGCTTCTTCAGGTCTAACCAACTGGGGGGGAGCTGCAGGCTTTAAACCCTGTGTGGGTGTGTCCTTACAGAGTCGTTAAGGTCACATGTGAACTCTTGAGTTTCAGAGTCTTTGGGCCTTGACTTGTGAGTCATGAAAAGAGTTAATAAATCATTAAATGTTATCAGTTACACTTGTGGTTTTTCTGCAGATTGTGGAGGAAGACGTATGCAGATCTTTTACTGAAATGGGAACTTTGCTGATTTTCAACCAGTTTAGTATCGGTACATTGTTGGTAGTATACGCAAATGAACAATGTTAAAGTATAAGTATAGTTGATTTGAGAAAAAGTTGTCCCCTCTCTCTCTCTCTCTCTCGGATCAAGTGAGGGACGTTTCACCAAACTGTGATCAAACTGTCTTAAACCGGACAGTGCTGATAAACTGATAAAGATTCTGTTACTACACTGCATATTTCTCGACTGAAATGTTTCCGGAAACATATTTTTGCATACTTTTTAGCTGTAATAGAGAAAGATCATGAACTGGAAGTGGTGCTATATGGTTCCTGTATTGCAAAAACCAAGCACCGCCCGTATGTCATCCATCAGTGCGAGTGTGCACCGGTCCGGTGGAGCACAGTGCATTCTGGTTGTTGTAGGTATACATTGCCCACTGCCCGTTTTCTCTGGTTATGTAGCATCAATATCAAAAATATTGTGTCTTTCTACTGCATACACAGCCCAGTTTTATCTAAGGGCCATCTTCCCACCTGTAAAGTACTCCTTTAACTAAAAGTAGCAGCACCACAGTTCAGAAAAAATACTATGTTACATATCAAATGTATTATTGATGCATTAATGTGTTAAAAAAAAGTAGAGCTCATTTGAATTGCTTTAAATACTGCAGGGTACATTCTTCTATTGTAATACATCATAATTTATTAGTGTTTCAGATCATGTTTTGTATTCATTAACTTATTTTTAAGAGTAGCTCGTAACTTAAGCTTTAAAATGTATATTATGGCATAAAAAAGTACTGTAAATATCACCCAAATGTGTATTAGCTTTTAAAGAGCATCAGTAAAATCAACTGTTGTTTATGGTTGACAGATCTGCACCATTGTGTCCAACGTCCCCCACCTGGACTTCCTCAATCTGAGCATGAACCCTCTGAGCAGCGTGAAGCTGGAGCCCAGCATGGCTGACGTTTTCGCCGGGCTCCGACGACTGGTCCTTATTAACACGCACATAAGCTGGGACAGCGTGCACACACTCACACAAAAGACACCAGAGTAAGTGATGATGCATGTAAATAATGGCTGAGGTTGTGCTGTTAAGTTTCGCTGTACCTACTCTGTTATTCCTAAAACTGAACAACTTCACCTCCTCATCAGGCTGGAAGAGCTTTTCCTGTGCCTGAACGAGTACAACACCGTGTCAGAGTCCCAGAAGTCCTGTCCCTCGCTACGTCTGCTGCAGATCACCGAAAACCAGCTGCAGCACTGGGCAGAAGTGAGGAAGCTGGGGATGATATACCCTAGCCTGAGCACACTGGTTCTGGCCAATAACAGTGTGGAGTCTGTGGATGACTCTCAGGAAACGCTGCAGCATCTCTTCCCCAACCTGCGCAGCATCAACCTCAACAACTCAGGTCTGAGACGGATAATGAAGACTGTTTTCATCCATCCATGTCCTACATTCAGTGCATGGTGTAGACTAATACTCACTGTGTTAATGCTGTCGAACTCAGGGCTCAGTAAATGGGAGGACATTGAGAGGCTGAATTTCTTCCCGAAGCTGGAGGACGTCAAGGCAAAGGGGATTCCTTTACTGCAGCCTTACACCACCCACGAGAGACGGAGCCTCCTTTTAGCACAGTGAGTCAGAACTTACAGACAGCAGATCCTTTTTTTCTTTATTTTAAAAGCATGTCAGCTTATTAATCTTGATCCTCGCCCCTCCATGCAGGTTGCCGTCTGTAGTGGTGTTGAATGGGGGTGCAGTGTCTCATGGAGAGAGGGAGGATGCTGAGAGGTTTTTCATCAGGTACTACCAGGACTGCCCAGAACAGGATCTTCCTCAGAGGTACTCAGACACACAGTGTGCATGTATTATACACTCGCACGTTCATCACTTCACTCTCGTGAAGCTCGTTTTGTACACTCTTGGATGTGACTTCTTTATTGTCGACCGGCACCTACCGCCAAGGGTTGCTTATGAAGAGAAACTTCTAAATTTAAACCAGTTTCAAAAACTTGAAAAACACTGTTTTCCATCACATGTATTGGGGGTGTTGAAAGTAAATTTGTGTCTACAGTGTTTACAGGTCCATCACCAGTGAGGTGTACTGTACATACTTCAACTGTGTGGCATTAATATTCCAATTCCAATAATACAAAACTTGCTGATGCTGTTGTTATCTGTTTTTGATAATTGTCTGTAATGTCTAGTATGTTTTATTGTGCTTTGAACTTCCTGCCCAGGGACCACAGGTGCAAATTAGCTGTTTAGCTAATCCTGGTATAGAACCTGTTCTATACATGGTCCCTGTTAACAAAAAACAATAAACTAAACTAAACTAAACTAAACAAAATCTGACACAGCAAAGCATTTCCTTCACCCTGGCACTGGGATGCAGAATGTTTGCTGTCTCAGCTGTTGCAATAATGCTACAGAATCAGCTAATGTTAGCTTGTCCAACTCAAATACCAAACAAAAATAACAAGCATTTAACTTGAGCTCTTAATTCTATATTTCACCTTTTAGCCAGAAATAACACCCCACAACACAGCTCACATGTAAGAAGCTGAAACCAGCAAATAGATATTTTTTCTCGAAAAAAGAAATTGGTTACGAAATTGCAATCAATTTTCTTTCTTCAATTTATTTTTTTTCTCTCGTTCCATTCGATTAATCAGCAAATTGTTGCAGCTCTATTCCATACATACAATGCATGTATGCAAAGTTTGCATCAAGTACATACTATATATTTATATAAACAGACATGTAACAAATTAAAAGGTGGCAAAAAAAACATTAAAGTACAATAAAGGAGGTAATGATAAATGAAATGAAGATAAGCTTGCGGTAAGATTCAATAAAAGGATACAGCTGATTTAAAAGCAAGATTAGAAAAGTTGAGTCTTAAGTTGTAAAGTGTGATTATTTACAATTTGACATTTATTTTGCATTTCTTCAACAGAACTAGAAATAAACTCTTTATTCTTATATTTGTATCTACCTTGTACTTAATGCCATTGTCTGAGGCATTAATGGGCTTTGGTTGTTTTTACTTATAGAGAGTAAAGATCATGAACCAGTGTCGTTGTTGTAAGCTGATCATATCACAGGATTTGAGGGAGAGATTTAGATTTTCATCTCAAATTCATATATATTGCTGTCCATCTGTTGATAACTCATATCGAGCACCAAGTGCGGACACTTGCTGCCACGTGATAGACTCGTACCTCTGGGAACACCTGTGAAGTTGTAACAATCGTAACAGCCCACTCTTTGTCCTCCATACATCTACAGTATGTGATATAATAACTTGGAAAGCCCTTCTCGGTGGCTGGACAGCAGTCAAATAATTGCCCACGCTCTTCACCGACTGCATTCCACTTAACCTGAGCAGAATGTTGGAGAGAGATTTCTGAAGGAAGGTGTAGTCCCTGACTGGGGGAAACTAACCTTTGGGAGACAATGCCACCAGTCTCTCCCTGCTCAATGAGTCCTTTGTGCCGGGAATTCTCTGATTGGAAAAGTGATACACAAGGTAGCAGGTTGATTTTTCTTTTTTTCCTTATGTATACACCTACTCTGTCAACCCAAACCCTAAAGTTGAGAGATTGATTTGTTTTCTGATGTCACTGGAGCCGGAATAGCCCTCCTGGCTATGAGTTGTCTCACTGATAATGGCAAAGAAAAAGTGTTGTTTTTGAATCAAAGGATCCAAGACGTATTTAGTATGCTGCTCATATTATAAACCATATGTACCATCGTGTCCATCATGCCTCGCCACAACCAATCAAAAACCTTCACACATTTTACACATGGATAGATTAGTGAACTGGCCCAACTGGAGGGACACAAAACGGCTAAAGAGACGCAAAGGTACCTCAAATCGACTACAGAGACACAAAGGTAACATAAAGAGACACAAAATGACAGCAGTGACACAAAGAGACACAAAAAGACAACACAGAAGTCACCACAACTATAAAGGGACACAAAAGTACCACCGAGAGACACAAATACACAACAGACAAAGTACCACAAAACGACAACAGAGAAAAAATGTACCCAAAAAAAGACACAAAAATACCTCTTAAAGACACAAAACAACAACAGAGACCAAATAAAGTACTACACTGGTATAATACCAGCACAGGTAGTTTCCAAACATTGTCACTGTGGTCTTGGTTTGGAGCCAGGTTCTCAGTGTAGGTCTGGGGTTAGGGATCACCATGACTGCATGTGGTGTTATGGGGGTGTCGGACATGCTCAGTAAGCAGTGAACACACCACTATCCCCTTTCCTGTCGGACGGGGCTGTGGCCTCGCTACCCCGACAGATCCGAGCACTGCAGGGAGGGTCACAGCCTCTCAGGTGAACACATTTGACACGGCCTGGCTTTGAGTAACTATAAACGCAGCTCACACCATAAATCAGACTGATAGAGGCTGATACACCGCCATATATTCTAAAACAAAAGATGTACAGAGAATTGTGGGTAAACTGGGAAGGGGGTTTAGGGGTTGTGGAGCTAGGAAACAGACATACAGAGAGAGAAATGTGTCTGCCGGACAGGAAGGATTAGTTGCAAGGAAAGTGGGTTGAAAAAGAAATCTGAGAGTATCCAGTAGAATAAGCAGAGAGGGACTGAATGGGGACTGGACCTGGAACAGTGGATATTGAGGGCCAGTGTTTGAGGTAAAAGGGGAAATCAACAATTTAACTTTTTGAACAGATCCTCTTTCAACTAGAAGAAATGAGAGAAATACCAAAAAAGAAGTCAGCTAAGATCTGGGCTAGATACTTTCTGTATTAGCTCCAAAAGCTATTATTACTGCAGCTAATTAACTGTCCATTATCGAAGAATGCTGGAAAAGACAATTGGAATGCTGACTTGTTATCACCTGCAGCATTATTTGCCCCATTATACCATGCTTACCACCTTAAATGAAGCCTTTTAGCTAAATGGCTTCTCTTAGAATGGCACTTTGTGCACTGTGGCCTTAGAGGAGAATTCCCAAGGTGGACCGCAAGTTTTGGCCAGAACACCCAGGCCAGGGGATTGGCTTTGTGGGGTCGATTTGGGGAGGGAAGGGAAATTGCTTTGATTGGCCCAGCTGTTACAGTAGCTTTGAAAGCACAGGCCTTTTCTCCTGGATTTTATTTAATCGTTCCTGGGTCCTTATCTCGAACACGCATTCCCCTGAGGTGTCTGAGAGCTTTCTCACGGCAAGCAAGAGGCAGCGAACTCGGTGTTTCGCTGCCTGTTAAACACCCACACCTCACCTGGTTTTATGATCATTTTTAGCTTGCTCATAAAACAACCAGAGTGGAAACTGAGCCAGAAGTATAAGGAAAAATCTGAAATGTAGCTTTTAACATTTGTGGCTGAAGTGGAGAAGTTGGCATGGATTTTTTTTAGGAGATTGAGGTTTCCTTTGCTTCTCCGATGAGAGACAAAACATGTTATTCTTTCCCTCAACGCCACAGGCCGACACGTCACTGGGTTGAGTGAGTCCAGAAGGAGGCCCTTGTTGGATCTCAACACCCTCAGTATCACAAAAGCAGCTGATTAAACAAGAAAAGTGACTAAAATATTCACATAGTTCATGAAAATGCACTCGAAGTCAATTTTATTTTGCCAAAATGTATTAAATTCCGTTCAAGGAATTGATCAACATTATTTAAATTCCGTATGTGCTTTATTTCTCAGAATTAGTCTTTTAGTTAAATACGGGGTTGGAGTCATGAAATGGTAAGCTTAGTTTAACATAACGACTGGAAGCAAGGAGGACCTGCTAACCAAGGCGTCCTTCAGAGTTCAGAAGTACACTTGTAAAGCTTACTAATTAACATGTTGTATCTCAATTGTTAAACCCATATGCAAAGACATGGTGTCACAGTTTATTTATGGGGTGTTGCATGCTGGAAGTACTTCTCGTTGAACCTTGCCTGACCTCGCTACCGCTATGTGAAAACAAGACTCCAGGAAGTCCATGCACTTGGCTGCCAACAGACTGTCCCAACACATAACTTCCCATTTGTACAGTATGTAAATTGCAGAGCTTTAGAGGTGGTGGTAGGTGTATTATTGCACTTTTGGGGCTTTTGAGAGCACTTTAGGTGTCCCTCCTTGTTTCCAATCTTCATGCTAAGCTAGGCTAAATACCTCTTTGGCGTAATTGTGTATTAACTCATGTAACCCATTGTAGCCAAACTCTGAATGACATGATGAAATAGACAAGATGCCAAGGTCTATTGGTGTCTATAGTGTCGTAGCAGCTGCTGTGCTGAGTCTTTTTACTGACACTCCCAATGCATGAACTGTTGGAATTCATGTAGTTTAGTTTAAAATGGTTTTAAAGGAAATGTTAGAACTTGCTGTTTACATTATTTACATTAAATATGTAAGAAGAATATGTTTCCTGCTGATGGCAGTAATTCAGTATTACTATAGACAGTGTACTTTCCTTTGTGAAACTGTAGCATACTGGTCCGTAAAATGTTCAGTTTGACTAACACCTGCATTAGTCATTTTTCAAAGCTTCCAACACACTGAAGAGAGCCTCCTGTGGTGCAGTTGTTAGCTGAACTACTGCACAGATTACCCACAGACACTCTCCAAGGGCCATAAATGTGCTATACTCCCTGTCTACAAATAGATGTGTGACAGTAACTTCTTACAGCTGCTAAACGCTGGCTACCAGCTCTGTATCTTTACAATCTGTATTGAGGGTCTAGTTAGTCGTTAACATCTTCACATCAATCCTCACCTAATTTTTATAAGGCAGAGTTCACAGCAAAAAAGCAAACCTTTCAATAATCTGACATGAGCTCTGCTTTCTCTCAGGTACCACATCCTTGTATCTAAGTATGGTCCCCTGGCCCCACTTGCAGAGGTTGACCTGAGCCCCCGCAGCACCATGGTGGACGTTCGCTGTGGCGAGAAGGTGGAGCCTGTCAGCCTCCGCCTGGAGCAGACAGTGGCCGACCTGAAGAAACAGCTTAAAGCTCTGCTGCAGCTGCCCACCAACGGGATCCGGCTCTTCTACATTGACCGGGAGATGTGTTCGGTCTTGGGACCAGAGGAGCTGAAGTGCGGCTCGAGGGCGCTCCATTCCTACCGCATTCGAGATGGGGATGAGATTCTGGTGGTGCCCAAAGTCAAGAGCCGCTGCAGCTCATCCGATATCTGAGCCGGGATGCTGTCTGATTATGGATGAATGGGACAGGAACTTTAGATAATGAACACTGACTGGATACTAAGCTTTGACTTGAGCCTTTCGTAGACTATATTAAAAGGTGATATTGTTCAGCCATGAATGTAAAGAGGTTTGCTGTCCGCCATATTGAACAAATTTATTCAGTAGTGTATTTGCACATAGGAGTTCCACATTCACAAAGATTGTATCACGAGTGGCACATTGCTGTGCTTTAGACTGCAGTTTACATCTAATTTATGAAAAATGTTATGCAAATGTGGTGCAAATAGTCCACTGAAAGGAAAAAGAGCGGCCACATTTACCCATTGAATGCACAAATTGCACATTGATTTAAAAACTAAAACCATGTTATAATTAGAGTGTCTGAATAGATCTGAGATTTTAGCATACAAAACGTCATACATGGTGCATTTTAGTATTTATTTTAGTAGAAAAAAGATTTTGAAATTAAGTGACACAGAAGCATTAATGACTTACAAGTTCAGGCGGAAATTAGATTATAAAAATACCAGCTGCCGTGCATAAGTTTTGTAGTTTTACTGTTCATTATGATGTCAAATGCCTCGGCTGGTGAGAATCAGCAGCTCTTCGATGTTTTTTCTGTTCACTTTCTGCTGATCTGTGAACAAGTTTTCATGCCTGGGAGTTTACAGTTTGGTTGAAAATCATTCTGAACCAGGTTACTCCTTAAAAGCCAACACAGTGGCAAACGATGAACCTTAATCATCCAGCCAAGCTGAAAGAAACCCTACAAGAACTTTGGCTTTGTGAACTGTCTACATGTACAAGTCACAATTATTGGGGCAAAAAAGGATGAATGGTTTACATTTTATTAACATTTTCATGATCATGACTGGCTCAAAGAGGATTCATTGTATCTAACCTTTATTTAAGCAGAGTAGATTTACAGATGAGAGTGTGTGTATAAGTAACACCAATCTCTTCCCGCTTCTTCCTGCCACTGAGATCACTCTCTTTCCGCATGACTCTCGATAGCAGTGATATATCCTGGGATAACCCCCGAGCTGGAATCACAGATGCACTGTGCTGGGGATAACGTAGAGCACATGGCTGCTGCTCAGTCAGGATGCCCGGGCAGAAAGACGAGACAAGTCTGAGGTGATCTCGGGTCTGGGACAGAGAAAAGGGGTGTTGATGCTCAGGTTACTGCTGGTCTTCTGGCTGTCCAGTCCATGAATGGAGCAGCTCTCTCTCTCTGGAGAGGCAGCTGAGAAACGTTGAGGCCCAGTCTGTATGGTAACCACACACCAGCCGCTGTGTCATGGACACTTCCGCTGCATTTAGGCGAGAATGGGTTCACGCAACTGGCCCGCCACCCCAATCTCTCCCTTACATCCGTCTTACAAACCTGACACTTTTAGTGTCTGCTGTTTCAGAGGATGTGGGGTCATGAACCTTCCCATTGGCCCACATTGGCACTGATTGTTTTCAGACTCAAAGAATAGATAGAGTAACACATTCCCACTTGCTGGAAATTGACAGAATTTTCCACTGCAGGCATCTTGGGCTTCTCATAACCTTAACTTTGAAGAAGCTTGTGAGGCTTACAGCTCAATTCTACCGGGCACTGCTGCGATGAGGCTGCCAAAGCATATCACCGCCATTCGAGGCAATGCTTGTGATACCAGCAGACGTGCTGCAACGCGTTCCGGTAGCGTGCCATAGGCAGCTCTCAGCTCTGCTCTATTTAAAATACGCGCTACACGTCTAGTTTTGAAGGAAGTCGCATCGAGCTGCACAGAACAGGACAAGCTTGATCACGAACAGTGTAGAGCATCCTGTCAATTTTCTAAATAAAACAACCTGTACAGACTCACAATTGGAAAAAACGTCAAAAATTAGAAACCATATAACTTTGTAGCATACGTACCCATGGTGGAAGCTGAAAAAAAGGAAAAATTGACAATGCTATGGAATAGACCATAGAGCCATGCAAGGTGAAATTAAGGGGCTAGGTACCACTGTTTTCTATATGTAACCGTAAGTTGCACAGGTGAGGAGCTGAGCATTAAGGACACGACAGTCATAATCTGTACAGTTATAGAATAAACTGCCACGGAAAGATTTCCTTATTGACTTTCATACAAGTTTGGTTTTATGCAACCCAGAGAAGTACAATAGGTTCAAGCCTACGGACAATGGAAGAGGAGAATCAAATACAGATCTATGCATCAATTTAGGAAAGAAGGATCTTCACATTTGATCCTTCATTTTTTTCCCTTCCTGTTTGGTTGTGTGGGATACCACCTTTTTATCTCTCAACACTGACTCGTGCTCTGACTGAATGGCCTCCTTTAATCAAATGAGGGCCTGAATGTCTTCATTTGTCCAACTAGTGTGAGTGTCTCTTGCCCTGGTCAGTACAGACACAGTGCTGAAATTGTAATTACTGATGTTGTAGTCGTTCTTGTAGTGATTTAACGATATATCTAACTGTCCAAGAGTGAGCAGAAACTCTGAAAAGTACCTGAAACTTGCCTTTATGATCTCCTCTTGAGCAGGAGTTTGTACCCAAGGTGGTCAGAAATCAGTGAAGGGAAAAAGCAGAATTGGGGAGACCATGGCTGCGTGTTGCGTTATGTTTCATTAAGGTCTTGCTGCAGAGGAAAAGGGATGTTGGAGTTTTCCAATTAACTGACCAGTTTGTCTTGAGACTATGAGAGGAAATAGGAATTCAGTGAAACAAAGACACTCGGAAACTCCACGCACATACAACCCTACTAACAAGTGGACACGTTTTTTGTTTTATGGCTATTAAATTATAAATTCGATTGACCAGCAAAGTTTTCAGGAGATTTTGTTTGGCTTCATACAAAAAAGAAGTACATTTTCCTAGCGTAGTCCAACGACTAACAGTCAGTCCAATCCGAGTCTCGAAAATATGAATGTGTGTGTTGTTGATGTTTCCCTTCCTTCTCCCCGATGCATGTTGGAATATGTTCCTGCCTGCCTGACGCTGAATAGCTCAAACGTTTGACCGTATGTGTGCTGCACAGATGCAGTGTTAATTGGGCCCAATACCAAGTGCATTTGTTGATGAAAATGACAGACTAAGCAGGGTCTTTTAAATGTTGGACTGCTGTGAACGCAAAAAAGTTTGTTTGAGATCACGATGGGTGAAGTGAGCATCCAGGATCAAGTGTTATACCAAGTGAAGTTTCGCCTTGTGTTACCGACAGAGTGTGAAAATGTGTTGAGGTGCCACCTGGAGCGCTCCTCTGACACAAACTTACTTTGTGTAGTAGATAACTGGAGATCTCTTTTAAGGTTTTTATTTGTCTTGACTCACATACGTTATACTATATTATGATTGAGTGCTTACATGGGAGGTTGTGGGACGAGCGTGAAGCATTATCTTGGGTTAAGTTGGTGATTTGCATGTTCTGATATTTCTTGATATGTTTGATTCAAAATGTGTATGAGATGTGTCATTTCAGGGAAGCTATTTTGTTGATGGGCATTTGTAAATTTGACACTTTTGAAATATTATCTGTGCCCCTTTCACCTCACTTTATCCTTCAGTAATACCAAAAAAAGCAAAGATTATTTACAGATTTAAACATATAAAAGATAGATGCTAATCTGTGAAACAGTTTGCCTTGTGCTGTTTAGTAAATGGTGTTTAATTTATATCACATTCTGTAGTTTCTTTAATGTATCTTGATATTTTCTTGAGCTCATAATGCCATTTCTCCACCTGTACTGTATATCTGTGCTTTTACTTCTCTTAAAGAAATAAATTCTAATTATTTGGGCTTTTTCCTCTGTTACATTTTTATATTTAAGGGCCCCCACACACTGGGTCCGACGTCGGACGTCTGAAGCGTTAGGAGAGAGTCGGACTAATTAGGGAGCTTTTCTGTTCGGTGTGTTCAGTGTTGTCAGAGCCGCGTGGAAGTGTGAGGGACGGCGTCTGGTCCGACTGAACATGCGAAGTCGGACGTCTGAGTTCAGGACGCCGTCGGATACTCTGGTTGTTAGCTAGCTGTTCAGTGACCATTCTGATCGGCGGTGTGCCAGCGAATCAGCGCGGCGTGTGGGAGGGGCGGCGGAAGTGATGACGGTAAACAAACCACATAAACAGAGACGGCACAGAGTTACAAACAACACTTCACCGTTCGTTATTTTGGGGATAAACCAACGTATGTTTGGAAGCCATGGCTGTGTGGACCGAGGACTTTGAGGAGCAGCTGGCTGCCCTGGTGGAAGAGAGACCACCGTAATACGACATCACGCAAGTAATGCGGAGCTAACACTGTGTGTGCTTTGTTCTGATAAGCTACGGTCCGCACTCCGTTCTGTTATTTCCTGTTTTTATGTTTTGGGTTACTGGCACGAGACTAGCGCCACCCGATGTTTAGGAGACTTATTGCATCTCACGCAGGCGCAGAACGTATACGCTGCTGTGTAGCCGGGGCGGTGTGTTTCAATGTGACTTTTCTACCGAACGGATCCGACGGAGTGGTCGGAGAAGGAAGTCGGATAAGGAAGATGTCGGACCCGGTGTGTGGGGGCCCTAACATGAAACCCTTGAGCTAGTTTACGCAGACAACTTCAGTCAGATATGCTTGATTGTTCTATTTGTCTATTCTTTTGATAAATTATTAAACGGCCTTTGGGTTTTTGGGCTGTTGGTTGGACAAAAGAAGCAATGTGAAGACGTCTCTCTGGGCTCAAGGAAATTGTGATGGGCAGTTTTTAGTTGCAGGCTGAATACTATGAACTCTAGCCATGCCCTCTGCTGCAGCTGGTACTTGCTGCTATTGCTGTTCATAAAACATTTCACACGCAACTTTCCTTGTCAAAAGTCAGACTGTGTCACTTTAACATGTCTGTGTTGTTGTAACAGCGAGCTTGCTGATGTGTTTACATGTATAGTGTTATTCATGTGACGCTTGTGTGCTGAAGGCATCACTATGCTTCAGCCGAAGTCCTTAATGGATTGTTAAACAGTAGGTGTCGACCAGCTTTTTTCCGGGCCGGTACCGATTATAAGATATCAAGGAGACTGAAAACCGAAATTATAACAAACAATCTTTAAAAACAGTGAATTGACTGGCATTTATAAAGTGCTTTTCTGGTCTACACACTACTTCCTTTCCAAAGCGTCCTACAACGCACGCACTCATGGAACAGCCATCGGGACCAATTCTGGGTTTGATATCTTGACTAAGGATACTTCAATGTGCTGCCGGGGGATTCAGGTATTGAACCACCTACGTTGTGATTAGCACGACCCACCTGCTGAGCCGCAGTTGCAGTCCGAAAAGCTCAAACACAATGGACAATTCTTCTGCTTTGGGCTAAAGTGTTTGTAAGACTAGTGAACCAACATCTTTAAAACAAACAAATCTAAGGCTAAAAGAATTGGATTGCTTACATTTCAACTACTGTAGACCATTTGAAAGTCCTGACTGAAGGACGAGGTATGGAGTGTGGCATCGCTCATGTTACCGGCAGAACGTACACGTGCTCGGTATGCACGGCTCTGTTGCACAGGCTGAATACTTGGCGGTGGAGAAGATGGGATTCTGCAGATCTTCTCTCTTTCTGGCAGGCGTGTTTTAGTCGAGCTGCAAAGAGTCCATTCCATACGTGTCAGGAGGTGTTGTGTTTCTGGGGCATTCCCTCTATTTTCCCCCTCCTCCTCTTCCAACAGCGCAGCTCTAATCCTGTGTGGGATATCTATGCCACCCACCACCAACCCACCCTTCAGCACACCGTCACCAGCAGGACCCCCTTCACAAAGTTTGGGAGCTGAGGAGGCATTCAGTCACAAAGGTACTCTTTACATTTTCTAGGACTGTATCAAGAAACAGCTCCTGACCATAGACGTTGATACATTGTTCAGATATAGAGTATAAGCTGTCCTACCTTGGTGACTTCCCATGCTCGGTAAGAATAAAACAGACCTAAGACTAAAAGCTAGCTCTACGTGAGCTGTTGACTTTTCATTGTAATGTACTGTTATGTAGTAATAGGGAAAGATAAAAGTTGCACACTGATGGACATCAGTCAAACCACGACAGGCAAGTTCCTGCCAATTTCAATTTAGAAACTTAACTTAACCCAACAAAATAAATTCAATCTATATACCCTAGAAAATTTTATTTTTGAGTTTCATTCCAAACTCTTGAGAAACAACTTTGGGTTTCCCATCTTGTCACATCCTGACATGTGGAGATTGAAGGTAGGGTCTGCCACCATCGCAAAGCTTCAGTTTTAGACAAATTTGAAAGACTCAAAAATCTACTTTTCTTACAAATAGGACCTTTAAACTCTCTAATTTACAGGTAGTTTGTCTATATCCTACTGGTTAATGGTAATGTATGCAGGTACACTAAATCAAAGTCAACTTCAAACAAAGTGCTCGTTGGATTTCCATCAGTGGAATCAGGGGTGGCTACAACTAACAGTTTTTGAAACTCTCTGGAAGAAATGCAACATTTGTACTAATTGTACAGAGCAACTGGCCAGTTTGAGTTTGAACTTTTTCCTAAGCTTTCTTTGAGTAGTGCCTGTTCAAAAGCAACGATTGTTATCCCCATTTGTAGTCTTTGGGTCAAGACTACCAAGACACACAGAAGACGGACAAGGACAAGGCTATGACCCCAACTTTATGTGTTGTGTCTGAACACCTTTGCCTTTGGATGTTGTGTACAGCTTGATTCATTTATAGCACTGAGACCTTGAATCATTCCCTCACATCCATCCTCTCAGCAATACTGCTGAACAGTGAAAGCTTCTTCATGTCGATGACGGAGTCTGTAGTCTTTGGTATTCGACTGGTTGTTGGGTGGTTGGATGGATGCACAAGCTGGTAACAAGACTAGTTGAATGACTGACCAAACAGAGATAGGTTCATTGGTGTTAGAGTTTAACATCCAGAAACTCTACCCAATGAAGATAAGGAGGGATGTCAGTGATGCTGTAACATCCAAGAACTCAACAACAAAACAGGGTTGTCACAAGAGCTTTGATCCCCTGAGACGAGGCAAGAGCAGGAGCAGTCAAAACCCCAATAATAACCACCACCTTTAAAATTGTTTGCAAAAATAGAGACTGAAATTGCATCAAAGGTTTCTCCACAGCAGGAGGGTACAGTGTGGGAACAGGGTCAAAGTATCCAGCATCACAAGTTTTGCAGAATCCATCAAGCCTGACCTTCACAAAGAAGGTCCTGGACAGGATACTCGCCGAGCTCTGTTCGGCAGTCACCTAATCCGAGGAGTGGGCCACTCTAATTCAACCCTGATGCCCAGCGGTTGGCTCTGCCCTGCCCTCCTCTCCTTCCTTTTCCATTCACAATGGTGAACCTCCTTCCAGTAACCCAAACCTTCTTACCCCGATGACTCCTTCACCTCAGCACACAATAGGTCCTGTTCAGCCCTCCTGCCCTCAGTCCCACTTCATAATGCAATGGGGCAGATCGGGGGCAGATCAGAATACCAACTGCACTGCAAGGTTCTGTTTACACAACAAGGTGCTAGGTGTGGTCGATACAATTCATCTGCATACACCTTCCAACCTCAGTCTGACCCTGCATTAGTGAGCATCTCCAAGCTCAAAGACGGCCATGTTCTTGAACTTCTTGAACTTGAAACTGCAGTGACTTTTGAGGAGGGCTTTCTTTAGCCTCAATGTGTGAAATGTATGCCTCCTAAATGCCTAAATCATTTTCATGTCTATCATTTGGTGCTAGGAAACTAGCATACAGTGGTTTTGTCAGGACTACTGTAGCTGCCTGTTGGTGGAATGGTGTTGATGTGGGTGGTGGGACTGACAAAACAGAGTTTACGGGCCGTAAAACCAAACTGAGCTGAAAGACATGTTTTGGTTTGCCTGGTTCTGTACACACATGGCTAAAAAATGTCAGTGTGTCTCGTAAAAAATATCTGATTTGTTTCCTTTAACAAGGCTGGAAAATGTCCCTACATCTCATTAAATATATCCAGTGGTTTCATGCTTACAAATGTCAAAACAGCATCTCGAACAGTCATCTCGCTAGGCATCACACAACCCGGTCCCCTTCTCCGCTGGACATGAAATTCAGCTCATATACATGTAATCACAACAGGATACGAGATGTGTTGGTATGATACATAAACGTACAAATTAAGCGTATCCATGGTTTGCAGAAATGTACAATGCCAACATTTCATTCTTGTGACTTCTTCACATACAAATATTGACTGACTAAAGCAGCTTTAGGTTTGACCACCAAAGTTAAGAGGAGAAAGAAGGCGTGTTATCATTCCCTATCAAGTTTTGTGTTCCTATTGAATTTTAAAAGCAAGAAATCAGGTGTATCAGCCCATCTCGATCCTTCCCACTTCTCCATCTTCGACATTTCCCAAAACACAAACCAGAGATCTGGACGCTCCCCTGGCCCAGTAGGTCACCTGTAACTGTTGATTCTTGTGTCCGTCTTTGTGCGACGTTCTCTTTCACAGGTTAGTTAAGAGTACGCGTCCATTTACACAACAAGACGTGGGAGGTATAAAAGAAGGCTCTACAGAGAGCCTCGGTGCTGCTTAATGGGAGCCCGGGGCCTGCCCTCAGTCCTGGAGCCTTTCACACATCTTGCTCCCTGCCTCTCCAATTACTTCCACTGTCCTCCAGCAACAAAGACCCAACTGACTGCCCTCTCCTTCCCAGACCCTATCAGTGTGGATCCACCTGAGATTTCCCCTTGCTATCTCCCCAGCATCTATGGAAATCAAGTGTCTTGTATAACCCTTGTAAATGAGGCTGTACGTAATTAAAAAAGGGGGTACACAGAGTCTCCAAAGTGACTCATGTTAATTCTGTAACTCTACCTACCACACAGCTTGAAAAGCAAGGTTTCAGACTGTGTGTGTGTTTCTGTTTTTTGTCCATAAATGCCCCAGAGTAAGACTGTAGTACTTTGGTAAGCTTGTGTGCCCAGGTGCCCTGAGCTTTAACTGCACTGAGTGAACCCTGGCAGAGGATTTACCACAATTGAGGCCTCATCCAAAGGCAGAGTCTAAAGTCTTCAGACTTGGGGAGAAACTACACTGTCAATTTTTAAAGAAACTATCTACAAATTATTTAAAATGCTGCTTTAGATGATGAATGAAAAATTGGAATTCAAACGTCCTTGTTCCAAATAGATAAAGGTCACAGTGTTTCCTTCAAATTCTCCACCCAAAGACATATTTTATCATCATTTGGCACTTTGCAGGTGTTAATGACGGATCCAGCCCAAAAGGCTCGACACTCATCCTGCATGAGAGCCTCTCTTTGTACCAAACATTCCTCTTCCCCTGCATTTAAAGCAGCAATTCTCTTTCCCTCCATCATTTCCACATCTCTGACCTCCTCTCCCCCTTCTTCCATATTGCTCTGTTTCCACTCCCTCTCTCCCTCAGATTCCTGCTGTCCCTCCCCTCAACTTCCCTCTCCTCCACCTCCACCTCCACCTACCCCCTTCCCCAAACACTGATCTCAGATTAAGTTGAACACTATCCCAGGTAAAGTTTGCACCTGCTTCTTGAGCTCCTTCCACAGCTTCAACAGGTGCTTTTTGAATCTCCAGGAGGACATTACCATTCACCTTTCGGATTGTTGTTGCTTCTGCTGGTAATCCTGTGGAGCTGGAATCAGACCCTTACTCTATCAGGACATCCAGCTCCTCTACATTCCTTGTCATCACATCAGCAGCTATCACCTGCACTGCCTCATTGTACTCCCTCCATCACCACCAACACCACCACTCTCTGGATGGTCCTCTGCTGGATGAGACCCTGCTGTGTGGAGGTTGCCAGGTTAGACTATTGAGGTGCTAGATGTCCATCTTCTGACGGCAGGTGAGTGCATAATTTCCTCATTAGGCTTGTAACTTTCTGATGTTGCAAACATGGTCAGATATTTGAGGCATAATGTGTTGTGTAAATTGTTGACATTTAATACAGGTGTTCCTTTTGTGCTTCATTTTTAGGGCTCACAAACTCCTCAAAACAAAGCTTCTGACCCCTCATCTCAGGTTATGGTCAAATAATGACTTTTCCTTCTCACATTATTTTATGTCAAGGGTTTTTACAAACCTGAAAATAAATTTACAACATATATATATATATATATATATATATATATATATATATATATATATATATATATATATATATATATATATATATAAAACAACGTAATATTTATCCACATTAATCATATTGGGACCAAGCCACAAATTAGGAACCACTGGTAAACTTTTGCCCATTAGATCTTTACTGACATTATATCATATCATAACTCTAAAATAAATAATTTAAATGTAAATTATTTACTTATCGTTTAACAATTTACTTCACCGCAGCATGTTTTTGAATGCACAACTTAATATTGGTCAGGCTTACCTCATTTTCGAGCCTCAAATGTAAAAGATACTAAATTAAATGTACATTAAATTAACTTTTGATAAAGGATGTGTCTTACTTGATATGATTGTCTCTCCATGTGTGTGACCACACAGATACTCATGTCAAAGTGTCTTGTTCATCTTTTAAGTCCCGGAGGTTTTATCTTAATCGCCTCGCTAAAAGGCATCAAGTTAACGCCAGTCAGATAAGATGGTGAGCCACAAGAGTCAAAAGAGCAATTGTGGTAATCTTTCTGTTGACAATGTTTGATGAGAGGCCGATGACATGAGAGGAGACCTCTGTCAGCAGTGCTCACTAACCTTGGCACACCTGAACACAATTTACCATCAAGCTGAAAAGAATTCACACATTAGAGAGATTTGAGAGAAGTATTCAGTTGGAATCACATACCTCAACAGATGCACATCAACAGTATTGTCTTCAGGACAGTAAAAGTTGGGGGTATTTAGATATAGATTACAGATTACCAATAAACCGATGAAATACAACATTTTGATATGTCGTTAAAGATATATCAAAATGTTGTATTTCATTGGTTTATTGGTTAATCAGTACCCTGGTTGTAACATCATGCACCCTACTGCCTCTGCTCAATGTAATTAAAACTGATGTATTGAATTATTTTTTTTTTTATTGGAGTTGGGCACTATATTCATATTTAGGAAGCCAAAACTACACAGAGGCAGGAGTAGTGTAACATATACTCCCCAACAAAAACATGAACTTCAACTTCACCTTCACTGGAGTTTGTCCTGCAATAAATATTATATTTTAACGTAGAAACTTAAAAGCAATTATATCTTGTGTTTAAAAAACAAGAGACATTGCTGATATACCAATGACTGGTAGCTAGCGGGCCAGCTAGCTGGTACCTAGCACACCATTTGACTCAAACTGTTAAATCATGGTGTACCTTTTCCCTACGGTTCTGATACAGCGGTTTATGTGCGGTAGTTTCTCTAGTAAATACATCAACCTCTTCATCTTCCTTCCAGGTCTGCTACTGCTCTTCTTGAGGTCACTTATCCCCCAATGCTGCTCTTTGCTGCCAGTGTGTCTGGGCTAGGCAGAGTAGACAAGCCGAGTGTCAGCAGGCCCTGCGGTCCAACGAGCAAGCTTTTTTAGTTTTTTTAGATGGAAGAAGGTGAGAAAAAAGGCAAGTTCAACTGACAGGTGCCTATTCCTGTTGAAGAAGCACAAATCTGACAGACATCTTTGTTGCCCTGGTGGTCCACTTGACAACAAGAGGGAGGAAGGGAAGTCAGTGGGCCACAATTAACTTACTGTTTAATCACACCACAAATGAGACGATAATTAGCTAGCTAGCATGCAGCTGCTTGCCTTGCGGTTACCAGGCCTGTCTGCTCTGCCTAGCCCAGACACACACTGGCAGTGAAGAGCAGCTCCGAAGAGGTCGGCATATTTATTGGAGAAACTACAGCACATTATCCACTGTATCAGAACAGACGTAATCGTGTTACTCTGAGTCAACAGTATGAGTCAAACATAGAGCAACCAATGAAGACAACCAATCAGAGGCATGCACACATTTTCAAATTTTCAATTTCTTGCCCAAAAATTGACAAACTAGATCTTGTGACAAATCAAAAGTTGCAGTGTGAAAGTTGGAACAATCTCCGTGGTTGATAAGTCCAAAATAACACAAAAACAGAGGAGAATGCAGATTGAAAATGTACGAATGGTTCACAAAGTCTATGGTGTCCAGGAGGGACCAGTTTCAATTTCCGGGTAGTTGGCAGGGATGTATAAATTCATCGAAGGTAAAATCAATACTTCTAAAGTTTCATTCTTTTTCATTAAACAATTAACTTTAAATGCTGCATGGTGATTGTAAATTCTGCCAACTTGGCTCTATACTCTACTTTGCCAATGGGAAACGTGCCAAGCCAGGCACTGAACAGCCCCAAAGGGCCACTGCAAGGACCTTGGCAATTCAAACCTACTCACTTAAAGCCATTAGTGCCCCAGTGTTTATGCTCCTCTCCCTTTAGCCAACAAGGCATGGATTGCTCCCAAACAGGAGTGGTAATGAGGTCCTAAGCAGCCTTGCGGCTTCAGACACAGAGACGCTGGGCCAGTTTGGTCAGCTGCAGGGAAACGAGGCACAGAGAGGCCCGTAGTCCACTGTTGCCGGCTCACATGGGACTGTAAGGCAAATGTGATCCTGACACATTGTTCTGGCATGCATAATAGGGTCTTTTCAGGGCTCCTCAGGGGAGACCTGGGAGCCTGATCTTAAAGAAGAATCGTGACGTTGGTTTTACGGTTCTCCCTCCTCTCTACTTTTGACTAACGGCTGTGTTTATGGGAAGCTGTCCTATGACTCACGTCTACGTTTCCATTAGCTTTAAGAAAAATGCAACGCTTGCTCAGACGGGATTTACCAATGTGTAAAGAAGTGGTAACACGATGAGAAAATTAATCACACAATCGATAAGATCTCTCAACTTGTTTTCTTTGATTTTTAGAATGGTCAGGCCAGGCTGTCCAGTCATTCTGCTCCAACTCATCAGCATCTTTATACGGATGGGAGGTATGGCGCCCATTATGGATTATGTCATCCTCTACATAAAATAATTCATCTTTTAGGGTTGGGAAAAGTCAATTTAATGAGTTTTTCTGCATATTCTCTTTTTAGCTACTACTCAGGATATCTTATATCCATATGGACCCGGCCACAGGGATCTAGAGACCCCAAAGATGGATGATGGGAGTTCACCTGAAGTTACTTTGCTCATTCCCTTCATTTTCTTCAATATCCCCTACCGTTCCATCTACGTAAGCCTTGATCAAGACTCTCACTATTATTGCACAGAAACCTCAGCTCATAAAATTATCCACAACCCCTATACTGATGGAAAGTGTGAAAAAGTTTTATATGGCAACACAGGATGTTGTTCAATGTGCAGATTGAAAAGCCCACTGAGGCCATGTGATTGTGATTTTGATTTGAATTGATTTATAGTCCACGAGCTTCACAGCAAAACGTTGCAGCATTCTCCTGTACTACTGAAATAGATAAAATGGGTCCATACATTTCATCAGGCCTGAACCCAGTCTCGAAAATCCCTGAGATTTAAAACTGATTTGAAAAGACATTATTTACACCTTTTTAAGCCAAAATCTTCACTGTAGCTGCTAAGCTACAAGCGTTAGCATGCACTGCATCTGATGTGAGTTTACAAGTTCACCCGCATGTCGAGGGTGTAAATACCATCTTCTCAAATCAATTTGGAATTTTTTGGCTTCTGCAGACTCCAATTACGCCGGAGGAGCTGTAAGGCACCAATTTATGTTTTTTTTCTATTATTTATTTGGAGAAAGCTGTAACACTGTTTTGCTGTCAAGCTCCAGAAATGTTTTGTTGACTATGAAACTTAATCTAACTTTCCATTGGCATTGGGGTGAGTAGATAATGACTGAATTTTAATTTCTGGGTGAACTGTTCCTTTATAATAATTTATTGCATGTATAATAGTTGATGATTTCTCAAGTATAACCCTGTCTTTTCTTTTCACAGGTCAACAACAATGGTGTGGTGTCCTTCCACGTGCAGGTTAGCCAGTTCACACCAGAAGCTTTCCCTCTGAGTGACAGCAGATCATTTATTGCTCCACTTTGGGCCGATGTGCACAATGGCATCCGCGGAGATGTGTACTACCGAGAGTCCACTGAAGCGGGAATACTGGAAAGGGCAACACAAGATGTCCGGAAGTACTTCAAAAACATGCCCACCTTTACAGCCACCTGGGTCTTTATTGCAACATGGCACCAAGTCACCTTCTATGGAGGAAGTCAGACAACCCCGGTAAAGTCTAAACACTGCATAAAATATCTTGTTCACCCTTGACATCCAACCATGTTTTAAATCTGCAAATCACATGATAAGTGAGGGATACAAAAAAGTTTAAACTGACGTCGCTTTGATTTGGTAATATTTTTCCAAAATGCTTTACAGATCTACAGAAAATATATATAATATATAATTTAGACATTTGCCTTGTCCCATTTTGAAATTCCACGTATTAATTCTTTGCGTGAAATATTTATTGAATGTTGAAATGATTATTCTTCTCTTTGGTTCTTATGTGTTTTTCTGTTTTTTTTCTCTTTTTCTCTGCAAAACTATTTTAATCCTCTTGTTTGATTAAAAGGTGAATACATTCCAAACTGTACTAATCTCAGATGGCATGGCATACTTCAGTATGTTCAACTATGGAGAAATCACATGGAGCACAGGAACAGCCAGTGGTGGAGATCCTTTAACAGGACTGGGTGGAACGACAGCTCAGGTAATCTCACAGTGATTCCAAGATCATTTAAGAAAAATCATGATAGAAGAAGTTATATGATAAACATTTCACCTCATGTACCTCACACCTTTCCCCTTTTTAGTCAGGTTTTAATGGTGGAGACATTGGTCACTTCTTCAACCTGCCAGGATCACGGTCTAATGATGTCGTGAACATTGAACAGACAACCAATGTGAATATCCCTGGGCGCTGGTTCTTCCGTGTAGACACTGAACTGATAGATCCGGCCAATGGCTGCAGCTACAATGGCAAGTTTCTCTTTTGCAAAGCAGTTACATCATCTTTAGTTAAGCAGTCAGAGGTATTTTGGAATCATATCATTCACATGCTAAATACCTCCTCTATCTTTCCTACATCCTCTCCAGGGCGTTACTACAGACGAGGGGAAATCTTCTGGCTGTCTGACCAGTGTTCACAGCGATGCCGCTGCCTTGACATTCACAATGAGGTGCAGTGCCAAGAGGCTCCATGCGGGCAGCTAGAGACCTGCGAGCAGCAGGAAGGGGCCTTTTACTGCCAGCCGACCCGCACCAGCACTTGCGTAGTATTTGGTGATCCTCATTACCATACCTTCGATGGCTTCCTCTATCACTTCCAGGGAACCTGCTCCTACCTGCTGGCTCGACCCTGCTGGGAGGTGGCGGGGTTACCCTTCTTCAGCGTGGAGGCCAAAAATGAGAACCGTGGAGTTGCCTCTGTGTCTTGGCTCAGAGATGTCACAGTTGAGGTGTATGGTCACAGAGTCATGTTGCCCAAAGGCAGTCTTGGGACAGTCCAGGTGAGAATCTGTGGACCCCTTTTATATCAGGAATTGGTTTGTTCACAGATCAGCTCCTAAATTAAAATTTAGTGTGAAGTTTGGAATCAGGGTTCAACTTGGTGGCTCAGTTAGTAGAAGATGTGAGAATGTACAGAAGTTGTGTCCCCGTTGCAGCGGCCCAGGGTTCAAGTCTGACCTGTGGCCCTTTGCTGCACATCCCTCCAATCCCATTTCCTGCCACTCTTCAACTGTCCTGTCAGATAAAGCCATGAAAAAATCGAAAAAATAACAATAATGGGGCACCCGGGTGGCTCAATCGGTGGAACATGCCCCCCATATGCAGAGGCTGAGGCTGTGTCCTCACTGCAGCATCCCAGGTTTTGAATCTAACCTCTGGCCCTATGCCGATGTTGTACACTCTCTCTTTCCTGTGTGACCCGTGGCCCTAAAAAATATTCAAATAATAATAATAATTATCATTATTATTATTAAAAAGTTTGGAAACAGAAGTAAGAGAATCAGATCCCTAAGAGAGAGAGTTTTTGCCATGATGAGTGACAGGAAAAAAGTGTCAGGATTCTAAATTGGCATATATTGACCAGGATGATGTTTTCTACCATCATCCATGGTTCATTTTCTGATTTGTCCTCTGTTCCTCTCTCTAGGTGGACGGCTTGATGAAGACTTTACCGGTCCAGCTCCAGCTCGGTGCCATCAGGGTATATCAGTCTGGGGTTGCCATTGCTTTAGAAACAGACTTTGGACTCTTAGTTACCTATGATGGCCAACATTATGCATCCATCTCCCTCCCCAGCTCCTACTTCAATAACACTTGTGGCCTTTGTGGTAACTATAACGATGACCCCGCCGATGATCCTGTGCTTCCTGACGGCTCTCTAGCAGAAAGTGTTGTGGAGTTAGGAGGAAGCTGGCGAGCAGAAGACACTGACTGGCGGTGCACAGATGGCTGCGCCCAGAATTGCAGCGTGTGCGACCCTCTTACAGAAGCCTTCTACTTTCGCTCAGACTACTGTGGGCTCATAAACAAAACTGATGGACCTTTCAGGGACTGCAGAGCTGTAGTGGACCCTACAGCCTTTGTGTACAGCTGTGTGTACGACATGTGCAGCAACAGGGATAATATCACCACACTCTGCCAGGCCATCCAGGCCTATGCTCTGGCCTGTCAGGCACTTGGTGTCACGATACGACCCTGGAGATCTCGCACCTTCTGTGGTGAGATTCAGTTTGATTACACAGATTCTTAATCTTACATGAATTTACTTGTGTCTGATGTCACGTCTTCTCTCTCAGCTTTGTCATGTCCAGATTTCAGCCATTACCAAGTGTGCACAAGTGCCTGTCCAGCGTCCTGCTCAGACCTCACCGCCCCCCTGTATTGTGCTCACCCCTGCACTGAGGGCTGCCAGTGTGACGATGGCTACGTTCTCAGCGGCAGCCGTTGTGTACAACGTGAAGACTGTGGCTGTGAGCATAACGGCCTCTATTACCCCCTTAATAACACTTTCTGGGCAGGCCCCAGCGGTGAAGAAGGTGAATGTACCCTCCTCTGCAACTGTGGGCCTGCTGGGGAAGTCTCCTGTTTCAACGAGTCCTGTAAGGAGGGCGAGGTGTGCGTTGCCGAGGTGGGCTTGTTGGGTTGCTACCCACGGAGGGAGGGAGTGTGCTCAATCACCCAGAACTCGGTGACATCCTCCTTTGATGGGACCTTCATGCTGTTCCCAGATGATAGCTCCTACTACCTGCTAAAGCTGTGCGGTGCAGTGCCAGCTAACGGCTCAGTGGTGGAGGTGAAGATGGGCAGGCGACTGGTGAACAAAGGCCTTTCTTGGAAAAGACCTGTGGTGGTAACAGTGGCTAACCTCGAAGCTCAGATGGGAGGGACTGATTTTGATATAGTCAAGGTGAGTTAAACACCCATTCGAAAACGGTTGTGGACAAAACTGGTCCCAAAAAGTTAGATAATTTGTTAATCCTAACAAACCATACAAAGACAATATATCTATTGATTTTCCTCATGCTTATTTTGAATTTAATGCCACATTTCAAACAAGTTGGGATAGGAGCAACAAAAGAGTGCTGAGTTTTGGAAGACAGGTCAAAATATAAAAACTAACTGTTGTTGATCTAAAAATTAAACCAATTAAGCAACTGCATGGCTCATTTTACACCAAAAATGTTTACGAACTATTTTTGGAATATAGGAAAATGTTTGTAAATGGGCCACCTTGATGATGGTCCATAAGATGTTTTCTTATTGGTCAAGCGTCCAATGCTGGGGAGCAGCGCAAACACTCATGTCCAAAATTGCCCCTGTGGACACGTACTATCATCACTGTGTAAAATACATAATGGTATAAATTATATTACTACATGGGCTCAGGACCTCTTCAAAAAATCTTTGTCGGTGAACACATTCTGTCCCAACTTTTCCAGATTTCAAGGTAGTATTTTCCCTTCAGAGTAACAACCATTCTGTTATCTGTTGTTAGTTGCTTGACACTTTTTTCTGTTGCAGGTGAATGGTGAACCAGTGGGGCTCCCATACGTCCATCCCATGGAGACAATGATGATCTACAAAGCACCAGGCAATGCTACGGTGGTGGAGTCCCGCGGTCTGCTTCGTGTCAGCTACACACGCCAGGGATTCCTCAACATCTCCCTCTCCACCCTCTTCTACAATGTTACTTGTGGTCTTTGTGGCGTCTTCAACAGCAATTCCACCGATGACCTTCGCCTTCCAAATGGACGCTTGGCTGAGTCTACAGAACAGTTCACAGAGAGCTGGCGGTCCATTGCAGATGACCTCACCTGTAATGGTGACTGTGACGACCTGTATCGAATGTGCACGGACTTGCGTCTCTATCAGAGTCCTTGGATGTGTGGAAACATCAACGACCCGGGGAATAGTTCATTTCTGGCTTGTCATGCTGTGGTCAACCCCTCACCGTTCTTCAGGAACTGCTTGTATAACATGTGCGTAAAGGAAGGGAATCGTTCAGCCTTGTGTTCTTCACTACAGGCGTATGCCACCGCCTGTCAGGATGCTCAAGTAGGCCTCGCTTCATGGAGGAGTGCCACAAACTGCCGTGAGTAGATTCATCTCTACTTTAAAGGAACAGGCTGATAAAAGATAAGGTAATCTGTGTGTATCCAGAACGGATATGAACAGTTAGACTCGTCAGGCCACTGACTGGATATAACGATGGACAACATAACAGCTATCCATGTTAGCATGGGCCAAAATAAAATACATCAAAATGCACTTCAAATACATTTTGTCTCAAATATTGGTTCGGTGATTTTAGGTCATTCTTATCTGGCTCTGAATCAAATGATGCCACCAGTGCATGATAGTATATTTTGGCACCTGGGATATTTTTGCTTCTTTAGTTTTTCAGTATAAGGAAATATAGAAGCATTGTCTATTTAGGGTGAATTAGCTAAGCTAACCAAAAATGTAAAAATATGCCTTCAAACAACGAGCAAGCTTGTCTACAACACATCAAAAAGCAAAAAGGTTTTTCTATTTATTAACATATAAACTAGTAAAATGTAGTTAATCCATGTAACAAGACTTTTGAATTTCAATAAAAGATAGCTTTGTATCGCTGTCACTGTCAAAGGGTACACAGCTAATCATGCTAGTAACAAAGAAAAGCTAGATACTTTGACAGAAATAAGATATTAATACGGTTTAAAAAAACATATCTTACTGATTATATGGAGGACGGACACTTGAGCGATGGATTACGATGTAAAAGTGCATTGAGAACACAAATATTTTAGCACTTCTTTTGCCATAAACTTGGTCATCAGTGACCCTGGTGGGTCCAAGCTGGCCTAATCCCGTCCTACAGCGGTTGAGTGTAAAATTAGGGATACCAGGATAACAGTCAGGAATTCTTCCCACTGGTTAATAAACTCATGACAACACCAGTGTTACAGATTAAACCAGACATCTTACAAGAAAAGATGTTAGTAGATGTTGATGTCACTCATCTGTGGAGCGATTTGATCTTTAACATTAGATGATTCCACAGACAAGTTGTAAAGTGATGCTTACTTAAGTACACGCTGGTTGTAATGTTAAATTAGCACCACCTCCGTGTAATTGACGCTCCAGCAGATATTAGTCTGTATAACCATATCTTGTTGTTAAGCAACCCTATGTCTGACTGTGATAATTCCCTTTTTAAGGTACATTTTAAAATCTCACTCATGCTTCCCTGCGTTGCTACAATTTCAGTCTATAATGGTAGCGTCCCTCACCTTAGTATTAATTACACTCTTGGTATTTTACACAATGACCCCATCAATTGTAGCTGACGTCCAAAGATGGGTTGTAAGGTAATGCTAGCGTTATGCATGCTAACGTTATGCAATACATGTAGCTGATTGTATTGATCGCATCCCTGTCAAGGCTGTTCGTCAAATCAGGGATTTTTTATTTTGAACTTGTGACCTGTTAAACAGAAAGGAACTAAATGGGCCTTATTTCTATAAAAAAAACTGTGATACAACAGTGTGGTCGATGGTGAAGTAATGTAATCAGTATTTGCCCGAACACCGTATAACCCTGGTAAGACAGACTACCGTGGCAGTCCTATATTTGATATATAAAGACAAATGTTTTGGGGTGGAGCATTCTTTTAATAATAATGTGGCTGTTGTCTTTGCGTCTCTCCTGCCGTCTCTTACCCTGTTATCCTGTCTCAGCTCTTCCCTGTCCGGAGAACAGCCATTTTGACGAGTGCACCAGCGCCTGCCCTCTGACCTGCTCCAACCTGGACGAGCCTGAGGAGCCGTGCCCTCTGCCCTGCCAGGAGGGGTGTCAGTGCGAGGACGGCTTTGCGCTTCGCGACGGCCTGTGCGTGGCACGCAGCGACTGTGGCTGCATGAGCCACGGCCGCCAGCTGGCCACTAATCAGACTTTCTGGACGGACTGGGAGTGCCAGGAGCGCTGCTACTGCAACGGCTCTGACAACAGCGTATACTGTCAGCTGGCGCCCTGTCACCTCGAGGAGTATTGCCAGGAGAGCGATGGCCTGTATTTCTGCCTGCCACGCACTGAGGCCCTGTGTGTGGCAGCGGGTTATGGACACTTCCTGCCGTTTGGCGGCGTACCATTTGAGCTGCAGAGCTCTTGTACCCTCAGGATGGCCACCACCCACTGTGGCAGAGAGAGCAGAGACCCTGCAGCCATCAATGGAGCTTTTCCTGAATTTAAGCTGGCAGCTCGTAATGAGGAGAGGGACACAGGCCAGGCTATCTGGGTGAGGGGGTTTGTACTGGAGGTCTACGAGTATGAGATTGAAGTGTCTCGAAGCTACAAAAACACTGTCACGGTGAGTGAAATAATTATATCTTAACACCGCTTTCCTGCGTGACCCGTGAAGGTCATGGTTGTTGTATTTGCGAGGACATGTTATTTCTAATCAAGCCGATAGAATAACCAGGCAGAGGGTGAATTCCTTTTGATTGGCTTAAGGTGGATCTAATTTCAATGGGCATCTTTTATCGGGCTGGATTTGGCTCAGACGAAACCCCGACCCTGAGCGACATTTGGACCGGGTTCACAAACCGACTAAAAGATCTGAGGAGGAACAGAAATGACACACACAGCCACATGTGCACACACACTGAGACACACACATTTTTTTTCTAACTCTCTCTGGTTTCTGTCCCTCTGATTGAATTATGTGAGAAACACATGAAAGCTCTTTCAGTGAGTCTAATGTTATAATCGACCGGGTTTCCCCACATACTTGGGATTAAAAACTATGAATTAGTGCTAAAAGTGAATGTGCAGGAATGTGCTTGTCATCCTATAATAAGAGTTAAACATGAATCAATCCCTCTTCCCTCAGGTGAATAAGGAGCGTCTGTACCTCCCTCTGAAGCTGGGCCCGGGGAAGGTCAACATCTTCACCTGGGGCATGCAGCTCATCCTGGAGACAGATTTTGGCCTGAAGGTGGCCTTTGACTGGAACACCCTCCTCCTCTTGACTTTGCCCCGTGACCTCTACAACGCCTCCTGCGGCCTCTGCCAGGGCATGCCCTTATCCCCACCCACCCTCACCACCACCGAGTGGGGCATGGCCTGGGCAGAGAGGGACACCTTCTGCCAGGTGGGCTGTGGAGACTCGTGCCCTCGCTGTGGCCTCGGAGAGAAAACCGCGCCGAATGACGCCCCTCTCATGGTGGCGGACGGCAACGCTGACGCAGGCGAGGGGGCGAACGAAGTCAACACGGGCATGCGTTTCCACATGGGGGATGGACTGTATGTGTTCGTGGAGCCGGAGGCCGTGAGGCTGTGCGGCCTGATCATAGATCGAGGAGGTGTGTTTGCACGTTGTCACAGTAAGGTGGCGCCAGTGTTCTTTTATCAGAGCTGCCTGCAGGACACCTGTTTGGACCAGGGAGCTCAGGACACAGTCTGTAACTGGCTGCAGATTTACGCCAGCACCTGTCAAACCCAAGGGGTGCCTGTTACCGGCTGGAGGAGCGACACACCGTGTGGTGAGTGCAAGTCTGGACTCACCTTCATATCACCATGTACTTCATTTATGTGTGTGTGTGATACAAAGGCCTCCCCTTGTGTTACAAATGAGGCGCAGGCAAGTGTTATCTTTTCTTGATTTTAAAGGCTGCATCACAGTAAAAAGATGTAATAGTCTGAATTTACCAGACTGTGTTCTTATACTTGCCTTTACCGTCATTATATACACATTACTGATGATTATTTATCAAACATTTCATATGTTAATGTTTTGTGAAAGTGCCCTAGAGATTTTAAAATATTGAGATATATATTGTGTATCACGATATAGCCTAAAAGTATCATCATATTATTATTTTTAAGGCCATATTGTCCAGCTTTAGTTAGTAACACATGTTTTCTTACCTCTAGTGTAGGGCTGTAGTGGAGGGTAAATGCACATAAACATAAACTTTACCCACCTTTTTCTAATGAAACATAAGGTTACACCGTTTCATGAGTTCACCATTAATTTACACTGAAAGTTTTCGCCGACAGACTCTTTACAGTTTATCCACATTTTATTTAGTGGTAATCATCAACAACCTTTCTTTCTAGAAACAGTGTCTGTGTTACTGTGAATAACCCAAAGACACAACAGTCAAAAGTTTTAATAGGGACTATTTCTTAGATAGAAAGTTAATAGTGAGGTCTGGATTTTACAATATTGCTGTTGAAATGTGTAATTGTTGCGAGTTATATTTGGTTGCAATACTTCAATGCAATGAGAACTGCAAACCCAATTCCACTCAACTCCATATTAAGGCAGAGAGATGCATGTACCGCAATCCCATGAGGTGTGTAGGGAAGAGGACATGTTGTTTTGTCATTTGGGTTAACTGGGTGAAACAGTAATATAAGTAAATCAACATAAACATTATGCAAACTGGCTGCTGTTAGTTAAGAAATAGTTCTCATTCTTCCTAAAACTAGAACTTGTTTTTTGCCATATTGTTTGTCTATGAAGTCGTTTAAACACATGAGAGCTATAGTGGTGGTTGTTAGGTTTGTCCTGAACTTTCACTGGAGCCTGAGTCTTTATGCTAAGCGAGGTTAATCACACCCTCAATAATTCAATTGAGTTTGATCTTCTCATCTCATTCTCATAAGAAACGGAATAAGCATGCCTCCTAAAATGATGAACTGCTCCTTTAAGCTCTAAAGGTAGACACACATGATTCTTGTCCACAAATATTTACTGAAAAATCACCTGTTATTGCTGGAAAAACATCGTATGTGAACGATGCAGTCGGCACAACTGTTTGCTAATCTCTTTGCCGACCTGCCTGCTCCCAGTCCAGAGCTGTCCGCCTAACAGCTATTACTCGAGCTGCGTGCCGGTGTGTCCGCCCCAGTGTGCCCCAGCCCGCGGCCAGAGGGACTGCAGCCAGGACTGTGTGGAGGGCTGCCAGTGCGACCAGGGCTACGTGCTCAACGGCAAGAGCTGCATCCTGCCGCAGAACTGCGGCTGCTACACTGATGGCAAGTACTATGAGGTCAGTCTCACATCCAGCACCACATGGAGTCAACTCAGTGACCTCTGCTGCCAAATCTGGCTTTTCATTAGAGGTCCTCACTGGCCAGTCAGAATCATGTGCATACTGAATGACGTTTTAGATGAAGACAACATTTTTCAAACACTTAACCATTCTGGTGTTATTGATTTTTGCTCAAATTTCTTTGAGATTAGTCAAGTTCATGTTCTTTATTTATCAAACACACACACACACACACACACACACACATACATATATACATATACTACACAGAAACTAAATGTTGTTTCTCATAGCCCTATTAGTCTTTCTGCCAAGTTATATCTTGCTGTTCTTGCTGACATCACTCGAGAATGTTGCTCTCAACAAAATCTTTTCTACAATGCAACATCAAAAATGAAATTTCTCTGTAGCTGCTTTAAAAAACGTTCTGTCAATCAACCAATCAATTAAGCGACTAATTGTTTCCTGCCTTAGTTTAACAGAAACCTTTCTTCTTCCAGCCCAAACAGCACCACATGGAGTCAACTCAGTGACCTCTGCTGCCAAATCTGGCTTTTCATTAGAGGTCCTCACTGGCCAGTCAGAATCATGTGCATACTGAATGACGTTTTAAACACTTAATCATCCTTTTATTATTGATTTTTGCTCAAATTTCTTTGAGATTAGTCAAGTTCATGTTCTTTATTTATCAAACACACACACACACACACACACACACACACATGCTACACAGAAACTAAATGTTGTTTCTCATAGCCCTATTAGTCTTGCTACCAAGTTATATCTTGCTGTTCTTGCTGACATCACTCGAGAATGTTGCTCTCTCAACAAAATCTTTTCTACAATGCAACATCAAAAATGAAAGTTCTCTGTAGCTGCTTTAAAAAACCTTCTGTCAATCAACCAATCAATTAAGCGACTAATTGTTTCCTGTCTTAGTTTAACAGAAACCTTTCTTCTTTCAGCCCAAACAGCTGTTTTGGAACAGTGACTGCACCAAACGGTGCCAGTGCATCGGGCGAAACCTGATCCAGTGCGACCCGCGGCGCTGTAAGGCGGAGGAGGAGTGCACCCTGCGGTACGGCGTGAGGGGCTGCTTTGCACGGCGCTCCCAGCACTGCGTGGCATCAGGCGGTGGAGTGTTCAGGACCTTCGATGGGGCCTCGCTGAGGCTGCCGGCCTCCTGCTCCTTCGTCTTGTCCACAAACTGCCACAAGCTGCCCGACCTCTCCTTCCAGCTCATCGCTAACTTTGATAAATGGAGCACACCCAACCTCACCACCATCTCTCATGTCTACCTTTACATCAACGAGGAGAATATACTCATCTCGGGCAGCACTGTCAAGGTGAGAGAAGCATTGGACCGTAGTTGCTCTGTCAGCCAAATGTTGGGAATTGTTATAACTTTCTAATGCACTTTAACAAGACCTTGCATGTGCACTTCCTGTTCCCTCAGCTCAAAGTCAATGGGTTTTTTGATTGGGTTACCGGTTAGGGGCCTGAAATAAGGTCTGTGGTAAACACAAGCTAAAGACATCTTTGTTCTACAACATAAAATACATCAGTTTTCTGCACTGTTTGAATTTTGAAGCGTTTACGTGTCTTAAAGAACATGAATGCTGGTTAAATGAGACTTAAAGGGATATTCCGGTGTAAGTTTAATCCATGGTCTAACACACCTTGACACCGAGTAAGACTCCCCCTCGAGAGGTCAAGTTAGCTGACCGCTAGCTTAGCTAGTTTTAGCAACCTCAGAAAAGACCGCACGATAACAACACACTGCCGCTTATGTCTCCAACTAGAAACCGCCATCAAAAAGCCACAATTAATGGTGAGAACAGCAGCAAACTTCAGCAACAGTACATGTACAGTCCCAGCACACAGTACGAAGCATCAAACATCTGCTAGCTTTGCTGGATTTGTATTAAAAACACAGCACAACTCACCCTCTCCTCCAGCAGCCTGCCTGTGTGGGGAAGCCCTGACGAGTCGATTACCGAGTGCAGTAGATTTCGCGGCAGTGTATTGTTATCGTGCGGTCTTTTCTGAGGTTGCTAAAACTAGCTAAGCTAGCGGTCAGCTAACTTGACCTCTCGAGGGGGAGTCTTACTCAGTGTCAAGGTTTGTTGGACCATGGATTAAACTTACACCGGAATATCCCTTTAACAGGTTGTCAGAGACATTTAACATCATCATCCCGACCTTGAAGACACATCTACTCGTCAGACTTTACTCGACACCTTAGGTGCAAACTAGCCTACACTAACTCTAACTTTACCACATCTAGATTGATTAATTTATAGTAAAGTAGGTGATGTATGGTGTAGTCGGAGGCTTTGTGGTTGTGATGTCATGCAGCTGCAATGTAGGTAGTTCATTTATAGCTTAATGTTAGCTTGTAACTTCTGGCTCTTTGATTTAAGCTTCAAAAGTATTATAAACTTATGTTTTTCAAAAATCTTATTTACTGCAATACTACAGGCTTTTTGTAGAGGGAACCAGGGCGATGCTAACTTCCGTGTTAGCCTAAAAAGTACGTCCTGCAGCCTTCTCAGCAGCGACTGGGAGACAGCAAGACAGCGACAAGCTGGTGAACATAGTGAAACATTTAGCAGTTAGCTGAGGAGAGTGTATACCTTGACACACACCCAGAAACAAGACTCCATATTAATGCTAGTGTTGCTGCCTGTCTGCTGGAAGTGTAAACAGGCCATAGGATGCTAACATGTGAGCCACATCAACTTTACAAGGCCATATTAGGTCAAACATGTTTGATTTTCTAGCTTTTTATAGCCACAGGTGACAATTATGAGAGAATAGTGATTGCTAAAATATAGTTCAGGAGTGCTACAAGTAAAGAAGAGTCACAAGGTAAGCAAACAGACTCATGTATGACATTGAAACTGCAATAAATAGCTAAAGCCTGCTAATACTGGCCACCATAAGCTAATGGTCATACTGGAGCAAGGAGGCTATAAATGCAAAACTTTATGACCCTTTATGAAAAGAAATTTGTACTTAGTCTCACTTTAATAGCCCTAGTATCTTTAATAAAAGACTTTTAGGTTTATATTATCGACTTTCTTTCCTCTGGCTTCGTACCATCTGCGGTCAAAGATGCCTTTATAAAACCTCTCCTCAAGAAACAAAACAAACCAATCCAAATCTCTCTTTTCTTGCCAGCGTACTTGAAAGAGTCCCAGCGGTCCAGTTTACCAATTACCACTAATTGCCTGGTAGAGCTCCTCCAATTCCGGCTTTAGGCCATATCATTCCACTGAAACTGCACTCACAGAGGTAGTTAATGACTCGCTGATTGCCTTTAACTTCGTCCCTCAATGAGTCTTAATCATGCTCGAACTGAATGAGCCATTTTTCTAAAACTACGTATTACTGGTAAAGCAATGAAGCAGCTCCGGTCGTACTCAGAGCCCAAACTAATTACAGCACCATCTCAAAATCTTTGCTTTGGACTTGAATTACTTAAACAAGACTGCGTGAATGTATTTATTGGTGTTACTTGTTCTGTCCTGTAACTTTTGGGGATTTATATTCACAATAACATGGATTTCTATCTCCCGTGTCTTCACAGGTCAACGGGACACCAGTATCAGTCCCGTTTCTAACCGGGCTGATGACTCGTCTGTCCACGTCCGAAGGCTTCATCGTCATCGACACGCCCCAGGACATCCAGGTTCGATACAACCACTTTAACACCCTGAGCATCACAATGGGCCAGCGGCTGCAGAACAAGGTGTGTGGCCTCTGCGGGAACTTCAACGGAGACCCCAGTGACGACTACATCACCTCCAGGGGCAAGCCGGCCGTCAGCGCCCTGGAGCTGGCACAGAGCTGGAAGACCAACGGTATGCAGAACAGGTGGGTGAGGCTTACGGATATGGTGGAATATATGTACTACATCTATTGTACATGTGTATAATTACAAACAAGCTCCACAAATGAGCTTTCTTTGTATAATTACATGTATTTTGAAAGGGATCTGTCATACTTAAAAAAAACAAACACAGAGATTCATCACCAGCAGTTCTTCTAGCCTCTTTTCAGCTCATTGTTTTGATTTAACATCCAACAAACTTCAACCTCATGAACCCCTTTTCTAGAAGCAGCAGACTGGAAGAAAGACAAGAAAAGAAATTGGAATCTCTAGCAGCTAAAGAGCCAGAAATTTCCCTCAGGAACAAAACAGAGCAAGTAAAGAGTGTGAATGTTGGACTGGATCCACTGGATCAGGTGGACTGAAACATCACTCCAAATGAATGCTAATTTAGACTTTGGTTTGAACTGACAGGCTGAGAATGAACTTTTTCAGAATGGCCTTAAAAGGTTGCCAACATAGTGTTTAATTTTTCACCTTGATGCACGCACCTTTCTGTTTTTCTCTCCCAGTATGTGTCCGCTCTGTTGACTTACTTTGTCAGCAGTCTGTTTTATAAGGTCGCCCCCAAAAAACGCACCTTTTGTTCTGGATTCTTTTCACCCCTGATTCCATTTTCAAACCAGCAGGTGAGCCGTGTCGTTGATGAAATGTTGAGCCTATTGAAACTATAAAAAAACAATGTGGTACCGAATGACATGTCGGGCCCTACATTAATGGGATCACAACACAATCTGTGGATTTACAGGAGAGGATGTAATACCAGAAGGTGTGTCTCTCTCTCTTCGGTTTCCACACAGAGCATTTCCAACTGTTAGCCAACAGGAGGGGTAGACGAGGGGAGAATGTCCACTACAGTGTACCAAACTTTTTCTACAAGTCTAGAACAAAATTTAGGAGTGCCGCTAAAACTGACATGCAACACAAGGCATTATTATTTATATAAACTGTATTACAGATAAATGTTTTGTTAATAAATAGACAATTTACAAAAATAACAATGTGTTTAAGTAATACACCATACACACTGGTGCTCCTGGTTATAACATTTTGTCACGCTGTCTCAGCGTCCAATGGTCCAAAAATGCGATTAAATGGTCAAAGTCTGAAGCTCTGCACCAGTTAATCAATCACAGATGTCGTTGTTCTCTTGGATGGATTAAAAATAAAGGTAAAAAATGCTAAAAATGTGTCGCCAAATACACTTGGGTGGCCATTTATATACACCGATCAGCCACAACATTAAAACCACTGACAGGTGACGTGAATAACATTGATCATCTCATCACAATGCGATGTTCTGCTGGGAAACCTTGGGTGCTGGCCTTCATGTGAATGCCACTTGACACGCACCACCCATCCAAACACTGTTGTGGACCAACTACACCCCCTCATCACAACAACACTACCCGATGGCAGTGGCCCCCCAGCAGGACAATGTGTCCTGACACACTGCAAACACTGCTCAGGAACAGCTCCAGGAACACAATAAAGGGCCCAAGGTGTTGACCGGGCCTCCAAATTCACCAGATCCCAATCTGATGGAGCATCTGTAAGACATGCTGAGCAGGTCTGATCCATAGAGGCCCCACCCCCAACATACAGGACCCAGAGGATCCACTATAAAACACCCTGGTGCCAGACACCACAGGACACCCTCAGAGGTCTGAAGTCCATGTCTTGACAGGTCAGAGCTGTTTTGGTTGCACAAGGGGAACCTTCACAATATGAGGCAGGTGGTCATAATGTTACGCCTGATCGGTCTATGTGCCCAAGTAAAGTCTATGTGTGGGAGACACTGGTGTGGCTGCTCCTCATTTCTTCTGTGGAGCAGTCTCTTGATAACCTGATGTGCCAGATGGAAAGGAAATGTCAATAGCTGTTTCGTAATTGGACGAAACATCTGTCTATTACCATCTATAACGGGCTGACTTCAACCGATCAGATCAACAGTAGGACAGCGCTACTAACGAACCCATTAGGTTCAGTCAAGATAAGAGCAAAAAAATATTTTCCGTCGAGAAAAGCTTTCACTGCCATTTTTCACTCTTCTTTCAAAGAAATACACTCATATACTAAAATCTATGCTGACCTCTTGAACAGCCGCCATCACTGTTTTCACACAAACTTTTGCTTCTCTCGATGGTCGTCACACCTAAACTATGCCCACAGCTGCCAGTAGTTCCTCAGAGGACGCTTCAGAGAAAGTGCATAGTTTGAAGCAATGCTCACTGTAGGTGCAGTATGTACAGTGTTTGCAGATCACAATAAAAGGTGGCACAAGCAAATTAAAGTAATAACATATACATAAATAATACATAAAACAACACCATTGACAGTAAGATGTTGGTCCTTCTCCTCTAGTTGTGATGAAACCCAGTACGTGGCTCTGGCTCAGTCCTGTGACAACACAGCGGTGGTGGCGCTGCAGGGGGAGGATGCCTGTCAGAAGCTCACGCAGCTGAAGGGTTTCTTCCAGCCGTGCCACGGCCTGCTGGACCCTCGGCCCTTCTACCAGTCCTGCTACCTGGACGGCTGCTACAACCACCGCAAGGCTCAGGTCTGTGGCTCCCTGGCTGCCTACGCGGAGGCCTGTCGCTCCCTGGGCACCCTCACCACCAAGTGGATCACCCAGGAGAACTGCTGTAAGGGCACCGCGAGGCACCAGCACTCCTCAAACTGTTTTCCTTTTAATTTGTTGATTTAACCCAAAATTCCCAGCTTAGTTTAAGTGACTCTGAGTTGCTGTAAGAGGACACAGTTAGGAGAGGATTTAGTGCGTGAATCAAACTGAATCTGTAAAAGCACACTGAACATACAGCTAACGTTGTGTGTGACAGCTAACATTGTGTGAGGACCTGTCTTTAGCAGAATGGATCTACGACCCCTGTGCAGGAGAGATCTGCACAAACTTCACCTGCGAGCTGGAGAACGGAGGCGACCTGTGCGGCTGCCCAGAGTTACCCACCAGCACTGGAGGTGAGCGCTTCACGGGGCGAGAAGGTGATATCATCCACCCCCAGTTAAAATCCTGCCCCAGATACGATTATATCATAGCTAGATATGTACACTTGACAGGTCTTGTGCCAGAAATTTACAAAAACATATATTTTTTATACAGACTGTTACTCTCGTTGAAGAAAAAAACCCTTTAGGAGGCAGTATTTACAGCATCACACTGTCCAGGAATAATATCTAAGCAATACCTAACGTGTGTCCGTGTGTCTGGCAGCAGATGATGACATCATCCAGGCGGAGGTGACCTGTAAGCACGCTCAGATGGAGGTCTCCATCTCCAAGTGTAAACTCTTCCAGCTGGGTTTTGAACGGGAGGACGTCAGGATCAACGACGAGCACTGCGCCGGCATCGAGGGAGAGGACTTCATCTCCTTCCACATCAACAACACCAAGGGGCACTGCGGCTCCATCGTGCAGGTCAGTTTACCTCCATCCGCTTCCTTCTTGCTTCACGAGTGTCGACTGTTCTGATTACTTTGCTCTCTAGCTGGATCCCCCTTTTTAAGTTGTTTCTTTGCATCCCCCATGTGGTCCCTCAACCTTTTAGCGCCGTTCATGACCACTTCCCAAGTGTTTCCTTTCCAGACTGCTCCTTTAATTATAAAGAGTTAAATATCAGATTTGAACTAACAGATGTATCAGCTGTTTTCAAGCATTCATTTGCTCCTGTGTTTCTGTACTGACAGTCGAACGGCACACACATCATGTATAAGAACACTGTGTGGATCGAGAGTGTGAACAACACGGGCAACGTCATCACCAGAGACAAAACCATCAACGTGGAGTTCTCCTGCGCCTACGAACTGGACCTGAAGATCTCGCTGGAGACCGTCCTCAAGCCCATGCTCAGGTCAGAGAGCGCTTGACTTCATTTGTTGACCTCAAATGAAACAAAATGCTGTGGCTAGACACAACAACCAGCTACATTTCTCCTCTTCTTCTTCCTCCTTCGTCCTCCAGTGTGATCAACCTCACCTTACCGACCCAGGAAGGAAACTTCATCACGAAGATGGCTCTGTATAAGAACTCCTCGTACCGCCACCCGTACAGGGAGGGGGAGGTGGTGCTCAGCACGCGAGACATCCTTTTCGTGGGCGTGTTTGTCGAGGGGGGCGGATGAGAACCAGCTCATCCTCATCGTAAACATGTGCTGGGCCACGCCGTCCCGCTACAGCAGCGATCGCCTCCGTTATATCATCATAGAGCGAGGGTAGGCTGGAGGAACCTCACACACACCTGTTCATAATACTCGACAGTACAGTCTCCTGTAAACACAGTCTGCTCCTTTAGGTGTCCAAACATTAAGGACAACACCATCGGTATGGCAGAGAACGGTGTGTCGCTCACCTGTCGCTTCCACGTCACCGTCTTCAAGTTCATCGGCGATTACGATGAGGTCCACCTCCACTGTGACGTCTCCCTGTGCGACTCCGAAACAAACGCCTGCAAAGTGGTGAGGAGAATATTCATCTCGTGTAAAAGTGGTGATGAATCACTGTCCGCTGTGCTAATGCGTGCGTACTCTTTCATCCAGAACTGTCCACACAAGAGGAGAATGTACTCGGAGGACAGCGACCATAAAGAGCACATACTGTCCGTCGGACCAATCAGAAGGAGAGGTGAGTAAGGTCTCTGTCCTCTGCTATTCAGTCCAATTCTAAAGCGTTTCCAGGATTTCCATGACACGCCTCTGACGTCCTCTCAGAGTCACACTGGTGTGAGGACAACAACGGAGGCTGTGAGCAGATCTGCACCAGTAAGACGACGGGACCGGTCTGCAGCTGTGTGACTGGGATGCTGCAGCGAGACGGGAAAAGCTGCAGGAGTAAGGAACACAGACACACACAGCAGTTCCACATATTCAACATCTTATCCAAAAAACATCCAGCCTTCACTATACAATAAGATTGAGGATGATAAGATACAATTTATGATAATAGCTTGGATTTATATAGCGCCTTTCACAGGACCCCAGGATGCTTTACACAGTAGGATCAATGCTACACAACCAGACAAAACAAACAGCAACAAGGTCACAGGGATTAGCGTCTGCTGGGGAAGCAGATTTTGTCGATTAGAGCGTCCTTTATAATTAATGTTTTCTTCTTTTCCCAGCTGTGAGCTCGAGCTGCAACCTGACGCCGACAGTTTCTCTGCTGAGCGCCGGCGCTGTGATCTCCACGTTCCTGGCTCTTATTCATGCTCTCCTCTTATAACATCCTGTGAGCGCAGGAAGGCGACACGTGGGAAAAAGATAAAACACAGAAAAAGACTTGAAGATGCACAAAGTATCAGCGTTTATTAGCCAGTAGATCAGCTGTGAACCAGACAGAATATCTAGACGGAATACACATTCATACATGTTTGAGTCCAAATAGTACCGATGCAACTGAAGGTGCACAAAGGTGAGTCAGCTTTTTAGACGTGCGGACAATTGATCCTGCTGAAACTCTTAAGTTTCACCACTCTTTGTGTCATTCATTCATCACCTCCTCCATTATTCACACATGTCAGGACAAGTCGTTTTGCATTATCATTCGCTTAAAGCCACTTTTTTTGATGTCATTATAACACCTTTATAGATTATTCTTATGGGTTTTTGTGAATGCATTAGTCCGACACAGTGTCTTTATTCGATATGATCACCAGATGGCGACAAAGTCAGAAATGCTCTAATCCTGCACCTTTTGGGTTGAAGGTGTATTTAATGTCCATTACATAAGGGAACCATGGGATGTGAACCCAGCACACTTACACTGTTATCACATTATAATCTGCATTTTGAACTGAACGTTGCCACTGAATGTAAATTGGTAAGGGTAGTTGCGTAATGAACACAACGAGTAATCAGGGTGGCATTATCTGAACACACACGTAGTCACATACCTTCGCCATCCGATAATAGTCAGCGTTCTCGAATCTGCCCGTCTCAATGTGCAAAAATGTGGCAGTTGGAGCCGACCAAGAAACAGTGGAGTCTCTCCCCAAACCAACAATTCATCAGTTCCACATAGGCCTCAAGTCCAGTTTCTGGAGACTTCACCTCACTTCTGTTACTGTATAAAACAGCACAAGCTAAAATAATTATTTGTTTTACTGACTGGTTGATCGTCTGAGAAGAATTTGGTAATAGATTCATCAATTTATATTATTTTTTCTAATGTATTTAAATGCTACAAAATTCTCTAGTTGCAGCTTCTCAATTGTGAGAATTGTTCAGCTCCATGATAGTCTGGTAGTTTATGAGACTTTATGATAGTAAACTGAACATCTTTGGGTTTTAAGCAGGTAGTCAGACCAAAGCAGCAGACCTGTACTTACACTGCTCAAATGACCTTTGTCAATGTTGTTAAGAACATCAATCAATCAATCTCCATGAAAAAAGAGTTCTCATTTTATCTGCTCACTGCACAGCACCTCACAGTGTCCATTTCTGTCTAAAATCCACAATTCTGCACATGAAATGAATGGGAATGTATGCAAATGTATTGCTAACTCTAGTGCCGATTCGGCTTTCCCTGTTGGTAACACGACCCTTGTCTTATGTGGCCTGATGTTAGCCTGACCCAACAGGAACGAATATGGGCATGCTATGATTAATCTCCAACCAATGTCTGTCATGTTTCTCAGCCAAGTCATGGCAATAACTTATGACTCTATAATCGCCTAATTTGACACAGTGACCATCATAACACACAAAAATATTGTGCAGTCTGAATCTGGCATTAGACAGCCTCCAAACTGATGCTGCCATCCGGCCTCAACTCATTTTTCCTTAGGAAAGCGGCCAAACACACTGATTGCATTCAGACGCAGCCTCGGCCTAGATTTGAAAGCGTGTGAGCATAAATTCTCCTGACTGTCTGTTGGACAGCAGATCTACTGGCTAGCTTTAACCAGAGCAGTGCTGATCTATTTCATTTGGCCTCCAGACCAACTACTGTAATCACAGTGTTCATCACACTAACCCAACAAAACTCTACATCAGCTTGTGGCAGCAAAGGTGACGGATCATGTGAGAAGAAAACTGAAAGATGTATTTCATAACGCACGCAGTTAAATGCACGGCCTGCATTTATCTTGGATGTCAAAGTGGAGTTTATGAGTGAAGTGAGTATTTATGTGTGAGGAGAGCACCCTGTGAAATGAATACTCAGATTTTGGTGTCGTAGATTAGTGCCCAGGTTGTGAGACATGCAATCAGTTGTGCCATTAAAATATTTCATTCCTGTCGTTTCTATCTTAATCAGTTATAGTGTTGTAACACTGCCATAAATATTGACTGATTACTGATTCTGAACAGTTTGTCTTTTAGGATGGACACATGTGGACATACTGTGCTACCGTTAATAGGGTAAGGTTCTCCAAATGTGGTCCCTGGTCAATGTTTGATATTTGGCACCTTATAAATGTCAGTATGTGTCACCACACCCTCTTTGTCACGCCTCAGTGTTCTTTACTGAAGCCGACTGAAATTCTTAGCTCTGGATTAGTTTCACAGTAAGTAGCAGTTTTTCATAGGTAGACTTGTTTTGCTACCTTCTATGTACAAATGTACAGTCCTCGTCAGTTTGGTGGTATATGTCATGACTTTTTATTTTAATAATCAGTTTCTTTTTTTTGTTGTTGTTTAAAAACGTGACCAAAAGATGTTTTATTCTTTGAGAGCAGAACGACCGCAACCTTTAATAAATGAAGAAGTTCTCAAAGTTAGTGTGAGTTGAGTTATTTTCAAGATTCACGATTACTTTTATGGTCATTCACAGCTCGATACCAGAAAGGTACACAGTAGAACGGAATTTCGTTACATCGTTGCCTCGTTGATGCAAAGCATGCAGCCAGGTCCATTCAGGGCCCCACTCAGGACGGTTTAATTAAAAAAAGAAAAAAAATAGAAAGAGCATATCACTAATTAACTGCTAACTTTAGCTGGAATTAGCTAGTTAGCTCAGTTAGCTGTGCAGCTAGTATTCAGGACTGGGAGCTCAGAGCACCAGAGAAGTGTTGGTGTTTACATCGCTAGCACAAGGACGGACATAAGACAGGGCTAGCTGGTTAGCATGCTAAGTAGCTCGACTAGCTGTGCTGCTAGTAGTCGGGACTGGGAGCTTGGAGCACCAGGGAGTGTTGGTGTTCACAATGCTGGCACGGGGCTAGCTGGTTAGCATACTAATATCAGTAGATATATCTGCAGCACAATATATGTCATACAGTCAAAACTGTTATTGTCCCCGAATTTAATTGACAATTAATTTCAATTTCCGAGTGTTTTCAACTAAACTTCCTACATATAGTATTTCACCTTTAACTTGGATTACGTATTTTATTACTAGAAATAAAAAAAGACTGCATGCTCAGTTATATTACAATAAAAACTGAACTTGTCCTGCCTTGTCCTGTTGCAGTGTTTCAGGAAGTAAACTTTGGTCAATGCAGCCGTCTCCTAGCAACCTAGTTCCAAACAAATGATCTGTCTGATTCACTCCACGCCCTGCGATTGTGTTCAGTTATTTGAAAGTTGAGAAATCAATTTGTAAATTCTTTCCACAATGAAACATGCACTGACAGCATGCCGTGCGCCTGAGACATTCAATTAAGTATATGCTGCTGTCACCCATCAACCATCAGTGACATCTGACAACTGAATGTGGAATGAAAAGGGAGGTGAAAGAAACTAGGTCGGGCTGCACTGATCACGTCTTCCGTCCCAGCTGTGCATGTGCACCAGACCACAGAGCAGCTTCCATCCCCAGGCTGTGAGACTCCTCAATTCACCGTTTCAAACTCCAATTTACTCCACAGAATAGTTTGTTTTGTATTGTTTCTCTCCTGCGTAGCACAAATGAGCTTACACTAACTTTAATTTTGCAACCAATTTTGTAAAATGGCAATGGAAATGGCACTTTGAAGCCTTGTAATAGATGCACAGCTACAGTATACAGTGAGCTAAACACACTTCCAAATAAGGTTCCAAATACGAACATAATAACACTTCAGTTCAACTAAAGGAGTACAAATAAGGCCATTTGTGGAGCTGATAAAAAATGCTAGTTACATTTCAGACAAAATAAAAATTAGGAAAAAGAGCCTACTATGGAACTGGGCCGGAAGTGGTTCAATGTTCAACAAGCAGAAAGAGACCGAATGACCATCAACCACCGTTGAAGTAGGCTTATCGACTAACAGTCTAGTAAACAAACACATAGAGCCCATTACAGTAAAAGTAAAAGAGTAAAAGACACTTGAGTTCACCTACAAGTAACTCAACTGTTAGCTATTTACAGTATTACGTGTATTAGCGTTAGCCATACAGCTAGTATAAGCAAGTATATGGCAAGCTTGGTTAGGAGTATTGTAATTAAAGAGTGCAAACACACAAGGGCATATGTAGAATAGATAAAAGATACAAATAAAGATTGATTGATTGGTCACAGATCTGACAAAATGGTGACTATAAATCAATATGTAACTGAGCCAGTGGTGGTTGCCACTAGCACCAGAATGTTCAACTGACACCAGCTGTTAGAAGCAGAATAATGGATCAGTAATCTTTATACTAGCCGACTCTTTAAAAGATGTTAGCCTATGTGTTAAGCGAAGTTTCCCAGATCGTTATCGGCGTCTTTCATCACCTCGTGTGACGGAGTCGTAAAGAGGGATAGACCAGGTCTCATTAAAGGAAACGATCCCACCTTTCAAGGACGATCAAGCAAAAGATTCACTGAGCTCACTGAACACAAGCCATCAACAGTAGCAGAGATGGACATGTTCAATTTTAACACACACGGACAACAATGTTATTTGTGCAGAGTCAAAATGTTCAGAATGTATTTCCTGAGGATGAAAATATCAAGAATTTAGAAATGAAATGTCTTAAACCCACATACACTAACTATGAATTTGAAGGATTTCCAACAAAACCTGAGGGTAAAGGCGCACAATGTAATATAAGAGTCTAAGTTTAGCAAAGGCACGATTAAGGTACTGTAAAAGGGAGCAGGTGCAGCCGCAGCCATTCACTGCAAGGACACACAATTTCATCCACACAAAGCGCCCAAGAATCAGTTTAACAGTCCTCCAGAAGCTATTCTTGCACTTATCTAATCACAAATCGTTTTACCAACTGCAGTTGACGGCAGATTGTGAAACGTTGCTGTCTAAATACAAAATACAAAGGGCAAGTTGACCTACAAACACTGAACGCAAGCCTTCCCTCTGATAAGATTTCTTAGAATGAATGAATGTATTTCAAGAAGGCTCAAGTAGGCTAATCAAATATCTCTCGGGGCTTAGTTGTTTTCAGCAGCAGGTTTAATGTACTGTAGCATTGTTGCTGAAGACACACTTAGCCTGCATGCTGGGACATGTTTGATTATACAACTGAAGCTATTTCAGCCCATTCAGTCACATTATGTAATATGTTGGGCAGTCAGGCCACAGGTATGATCTCTTGGTACTGAAAGGGCTGTCCGAGTGTTGGGTGGCCTCTCCAACTTGTTTACCTCCCTTTTTTGTTGAGCGTGAATCATGCTGTGTTTCTATGGTTACATAAGGTTGCAGGTGTGTGTATTTAAGGATGTGTGTGTGTGTGTGTGTGTGTATTAGACTCACTTTCAGACCCAGGGTTGGGTTGGATTACTGTTTGAAGTTTAGTTACATACTGAATACATTTAATTGGTAACATAATGCATTGGATAGCAAAAACAAATGTAATCGAATTTTAAAAACATTTGGATTACTTTAGGATGACTTAAAAATCAAACAATAAAGCCATTCCATTTATATTCTGTTTTGTCTTTAAAAAAATTCCCATTCACAAATGAAGCAATAAGGAATAAAACTCAGTTATCCATAAATGAGACATAATGAACATCCTTTTTAAAGCCCGAATCTTTACTGTAGCTGCTGAGCTAAAAGCATTAGCGCTCACCTCGTCGGAAGTTGATGCAATTCGGAGCCATTTAATGTTCTTATTTTTATTTTTTTTTACATTTAAAACAAGTCCCCAATCTACTTCAGTTGTTTAGAAGATTGCTGTATCACGGTTTTGCTGTGAAGCTCCAGAAATGTTCTGTGAACAAAACTTCACCCAACTTTCCAGCAGCATGGGGTTGAATTGATAATGACAGAATTTTCTTTTTCTGGTGAACTGTTCCTTTAAAACTGCCGTATTTCAAAGACGTAATCATAAAATGTTACCCCTGATGATGTAATGTAATATAATCTATTTACACTTTTTTTCAAACGTAATCTGATTATAGTTACTCATTTTTTAAATTCTGATTACATAATCCCATCTGTTGCTACCCAGACCTGCTCAGATCGCACTCTGGCTCCAGTGTGTCTGTTACTCATGTCATCGTGTTGATGGTAGTCATGAATGATTCATTCCTCTTCGTGAAGGCAGATCAGTGAGTTGGGTTGGGTTGAAAGTTTAGGTAACCACAAGTTTATCTAAAGAAAGGGATTCCCTGGGTTTGCTCAAACATGAGTAGCGCTGAAGGAATTCCCTAATTGACGTGGATGCATTCATCCACCTAAAGGTGGGGGAGCGAAGTGGAAGTGAACGACTGCGTGTTTGAATGAGGGGATCGGCGTTGTTACAATGGAGAGTGTTTGCTTGAAGTTGTAATTACTCGGGGGAGTGCTTCCACAGCCATTTTCTCTCCCGCTGAAAGCAGCTGCAACTTCAGAACTGTCTGTGAGATAATACATTTTTATTGAATGTACTTTGTCTTGTGACATAATGTTCAGAGGTGATTATTAACAGTTGTTCTTGTCCCAGTGTCAAGAACACATGGCTCTTATCTAAATCACGTAAATCACACAAGTTCAATTCAATGAATAAGTCCATAAATAAAGGTAAATGTCAATTTTGCCACATTTTATTGATAAGGTGTTAATGATTGAATAAAGTCTGTCTTCAGAGTAGTGGCCATGAGGGACATTTACAGCCCTGTATTCTTTATTCTCTTTATCACGAGGCTTCTTCTTGTGCTGTGTAGTCTCGAAGTGTTATCTTAAGTTGTTCAATTTAATACAGTCTGATAAGCTAATTATATTTAGAAGCTAATATGTTGAACACACTGCTGTCTCTCTTTATTACCCACTGTTGTACTGGTAAAGCCAAAGGACGAGATATGCCTCATCATATTTTCTTGTCTTTGTTTTGGCCGTCTTGTAGCCTTTCTGGGGAGTCCCATCCCCCACTTTGGGAACCATTGGATTGGAATCAATTTGTTGTCAACAATCAAATTAATCAGCAACTATTTTGATAACTGATCACCAGCCGTGACGGCGTGGATCAGATTTTTGTCAGCATGATAGCGTCACAACTGTGCACCATGCCGATCCTGGAGACTTTTTGAGTCATGAACTACCAAAGAAGTAGTTTTAAGTACTTTGACGGGTGTTTATTTGTCTGTCTCTTTGTCATGTGTGTTGTTAATGTGATAGAGTTCCAACTGTTTAATATGCAGTCACGAAACTTTACTGGTGTGTAGCTCAGATAAAAATGAAGCATGAGTTTGAAAATTGGTACGGACCGACCATTACTACTTAGTACTCGTGAAGTTATGCAGTACTGACCACTGAGTAGTCATGGGTTGGAAAGGGAACATGCTTGTGTGAAGATGTGTGATCCCATTGCAAGATGCTCTGGTGTGTTTGAGAAAACAGATCAAAGTTCTCTGATTCCAGCTTTTAAACATGAATATTTTCTGGTGTCTGACAGTAAACTGCATATCTTGTTGACAAAACAAGACAAGAGGACAACATCTTGGGATTTGGGAAGCACCATTTTCTGACATTTTTATAGACAAAACAACTACTCAATTAATCATGGGGGAAAAAATCTATAAATCGACAGCAAATATAATCATTAGTTGAAGCTACACTCCTGGCCAACCGTTCTTAGCTCTGCTGCTAATGTTAGCTTACGCGGTTGTTTCACAATCAGCCCCTTACTGTGTGCACTTAAACAGGTTGTTCCTCACATGATGAACCTGGAATTTGATCTTATTAAAAGTCTTGAATGTGCACTGCAGTGAGAACCTAATTGGGTCACATTCTTCTTTCGCACATGTGGGTGGTTAATTATAGGGCAGAAGAAGGATTCCCTCACTCGGTGTTCCCGTCGCGTTTGCTTGACTACGAGTTGTGTTTAAGGTGTTCCCTCACTGACGTATTGAGCACATGGTAATCTTTTCCATGGTGTGGCAGACTACGTGTTTTATTGGGATGTCCCAAGACTGATTTAGTGATCAGGCTGATCTAAAATTTGATGTTAATATTCATGATCTCCAGAAGATAGATACCGATATCACCGGTGAACCCCTTACCTTTTTTCATGTCATTTAGTCCATCAAACAGACTTTTGTTCAGTTATGAAACATACTATTCGGTGTCATCCTTACCATATACCTGACCTGATTCATCAGCTGAGCATGCTTCTTACGTGACGTGAAGTGCAATGGCCTTGGTTATTTTAATGCTCCCTCTGTAACAGCTTAAAGATTAAAGTGAATGCAAAAGGTTGAAGGCCCTTTAAAGGTTTACAAGGCAGCTATCAGGCGTCTTATCACACTGAAAGTAATTTCTGTGTCAAGTCAGTACCACGATCCAAAGATCAAAGTCAAGGTCAGCAAGTATCTGCCACAGCAGCTGAGGCTTTGGAAGGTGGAACAAAGCTGAGGAGAGCTTTTATTTTCTGCCAGCGTTACACTTTTTTCTACCTTTTGTTTGACAGAAATAACTACTGTTTAGACATTTCTTTTGCTGTAATAGCACCAACTGCAAATGATGACTAAACCTCCTTCTTAACGCCATCTTGTCAGTGCAATGTTAATATTGTTGGGTGTTTTTTATCGTCCGTTTGGTTTAGTTGTAAAATAGTGTAGCAAAAAATATTCACTACAGTGTGTATTTAGTCTGACAAGTTCGATTATACACTGCCGAGATCGAAAAGTGGCCCAAGGTATGTCAATTGCTGTTCAGCTTCATTTATACCGATCCCTGGAGTGGTATGCCGCTGGTATTCCACCGACACATGACGGTATGTGTCACTTGAGACTGTCACGCAATTGAAAGACTGTTGGATGGGTACCGTTGACTAATCGATAGCAGAAACATTTAGCCAACCAACCAAACATTAGTTACTGACAGGTAATGCAGTACTTCATATAAAATCTACATCACGGAACATTAACCATTGTTGTTGGAATAAGCCGCTGACTGGCATAGACATTGGGATATTTTCTGACAGATGGTAGTTTAAATGTTTAGTGTTTTACCTCTGGCTTATTGTGATGATTGTGATCCAGCGTATTAGCCTTTGGGCATCGGTATACCAACTGATCCAGTGGTATATGCCTTTGGGTATTATAGCGGCTAAATCTGGGCATACGTCTATTTGATTGACTCACCTTTTTCTTTATTAGCGGCTTATTCCGGTCATTCAAAGTACAGTGAACATGATACATAATATGCCACAATGGTTAATGTTCCGCAACGTAGATTTTATACGAAGTATTGTTTGGTTGGTTAGCCCAAGTTTCTGCTTTCAATTAGTCCGACTGGGCTAACATTAGCCATGTTAGCTGAGGCTAGCTCTTTCATTAGCTTTGAGTCGTTTATAACAGTCTTTCAATGGCATAACAGTCTCAAGCGGCACATACCGTCATGTGTCGGTGGAAAACCAGCCGAATAACAGCAGCATACCACTCCAAGGATCGGTATACCAGTCTAAGAATCGGTATATACCGCTGAGCAGCAATTGACATACCTTCGGCCACTTTTCGATCTTGGCGCTGCTGACACAAAGGCCACTCTAAACGCTTCACCTGAAACAACTGGAGAAATATTTCAAACCTTCAGAATAAAAGTATTTAAAAGATCGTGTTCTGATTCGCAGCTATGCAAGATAGATCGATGAGATAGACATGAAGTATTTGTCCTCCAGATTTCATCAGAGGGCCACTGCCGCCTTCAAACCTCCTCCTCAGCTCCAACCTCCCACTTCTCATGTCAATGGAGAGACAGAAATAGAAAACACAGAGTACAGCACCATCCAGCTCCAGCAGCACGTTGTATGGAAGGAGACGGATCTTAAGAAAGCGTCTTCGTTAGCTGTTCGGTTACTGTTTAGCCTGACCTGAACTCTACAGGTCCTCTTTCTTTTACGACTGAATCTGATCCCATGTCACACCACTTGTTACCATGGTTACAGCTTGCCTGTTTACCCTGATGGCAGACATGTAAAGTCTATCTATAGTATGTTCTATGCACATAGAAAGGCCTTAAGATAAAAACAATATGTATAGGCCGGTTAAGTCCATCACTTATCATCGGTTATCACTTATTTAACACATTTATATTTATTTTCAATAAAAGAGCTTGAAAGCACCATGCAAATCGACACGACCGAAACCCAACCTAAACCCGTCAGGTTCCATACAGAGAGCCGAAGTCATGTCCCTTCCGGTGGACCCCATGGACCTTATTTTATTTATTTATTTATTTATTTTTCTTTTTTAAAAAAAAAAAAGTGTGGTAGTGAATGGAGAGAGATACATATTTTTTGATCCTGCTCGGATTGTGCTATGTATATGTCAATATACATGCATGTTTTGTATTGCATATTATGGGAATGTGCAAGAAATGTCAGCTTTGACCACCATGTGCATCAGTCAAGATACCTGCCTGAGTGAAACTGAAGTCCAGGTTCTGCAGGTATTGTGAGAAGGATTGCTCAGTTAGTTATGTAACTTCTAAAGTTAAAGGCTAATTGCTGCCTCATACATACAGTACACCCGATGAATGAGTTGCCTTCTCTGCAGTCAGGACAGCAGACAAGGGAGGTGGGGCTGGTCAGTGGGGGCCTTCAATACCAGCAGAGAAAAATGTAAAAATGATAAATAGATAAACAACCATTCCATTGTATAGCTTCAATTTGTATTTTCAGTTTTTGCTACACAAAAAAGGTTAAGAAAGTGAATTAAATGCTTGCATCACGATGGGAATATGAATTTGGTTACACTACCAGCAAGCTACTGCAAATGTAGTTGAATTAGTTTAATTACATGTATCCTTGCGTCAAAGCATCATCATTTTAGCTCAAATATCTCTTTCACAGCTCCTTTTTTTAGTGCACCGAGAGCAAAGTTTATAATTTCCTACGGCGCGTGAAGGTCGCGTCAGTGTTGTGTGGGTGGGAGGAGACGTTCACAGGACGCAGTAAAAACTCCGACACGCGCCGCCTCTGTTAATGTTGCGTACAGGTGCGGGACAGCAGACACCGACAGCCCTCAGACACCGCCGGACCCCGCTGATTTCACCCGATTACTGACTCCATCCTGCCGCTGGGATTTCACTGTGGATGTCTCCTCCATCCTGGTATCGGACCACATTCAACAGCGCTGCCATGCCGAGTCTGCGACACTCGTACACGGTGACGGTACCGGAGGAACCGGCCGCTTTGCCCCTGGACAAACACGAGCTGCAGCGGAAGAGCCCGTCGTTGTCCCGGTCCAAGCTGGTGTCCACGTTCATGGGTCTGATCATCAACCAGGCCAAGGTGAGTCCAGCACCTGACTGCTCCTCTGCTGCTGCCTCACCTTTACACAAATACGCTTTTATTATGGTAACTTTATTTATTTATTTATTTGATTTATTTATTTTGAGGAAGCATTCAGATCTTTCCAAGTTAAAGTAATACCACAGGGTAGAAATACTCTATTACAAATACAAGTCATGCATTTAAATTCTTACTTAGGTAAATGTGCAAAATATCAAAGTATAGTCCTTAAAGGTACCACAAGTAAAAGTACTCCTCATGCAAAATGTCTCATTTCAGAATAATATGATGGAAAAGTACATTTACTTAAATACAATTCTGAATTATTTGTACTTTACTTGAGTATTTCCATTGTTTTGCTACTTTATACTTCGACTCCACTACATTGTGCAGGTAACTATTGTACTTTTTACTAGTTACATTATTTTATAATTAACTTTAGTTACTGGTTACTTTGCAGATTACATGCTGCATCAGTGCATTTGTGTCAATAATCAGAAAAATGCTCAATATTGGATCAGATAATCAGTCAAACATGAAAATATGTAATTTACTTTTACCTGTACTTTTGATGTTCAAGTACATTTATAGCCAGAAAATTACGTTTAATACAGGATATGTTAAGACTTAAACGATATCTTTACTTTTACTCAAGTGTGACTTTTGGGTATTTCTTACTGCACTGCATCAAAGTATAGTACTTAAAAGTACCGTAGCCTAAGTAAAAGTACTCATCATGCAAAATTGCTCATTTTAGAATAACGAACTTCATATAACTGGACTTTATATTGGTGTTTTATTGTCTTAGTGTCACTCATGTTGCACCTGGGAGAGGTGAGGCTGATTGTAATGACTTTACTGCTGGGTTGTTTAATCTTTAATAGATCATAACTCATTATGTGATTTATTTAAGTACAGTACTTGAGTAAATATACTCAGTTACATTCCACCACTGACACTCACAGACATTTTAAAGGTTACATGTAATTCAGGGGTTGAAGTAACTAATTACATCTACTCAGATTACTGTAATCAAGTCATTTTTTGGGGTACTTGTATTTAAATAAGTATTATTTTAAAACCAGTAGTTTTACTTGTAATTTAGTAATATTTCAGTGTCCATATTTGTGTCTTAGGGGGGAAATTAATATTTTTTCACCTTAGTTTGTTCAGTGTTTATGTATGTTTGGTTTAAGGCCTGCTAATCAGGTATGCTAACAACATTTCAGAGTATTTCTACACAAATATCACAGCTAAACTATGAGCAATTGTTCATATCCACAAGAAATGCAGGATATAAAACAGACAATCTGACCTTTAAGTGACTCTATCTAAATGAAAACTAGTTGAATTTGTGTTTGAGGCAGATGAGTTTTCACGCCAACTATTTAAATCACAGTAATCTTTAAAAATCACCTCTCAACGTCTTGTAATCAGTTTCGCCTCCGTATGGAAAACCACGGAGAGCTCTGCAGAGGTCCAGGTTTGACCTTTGGGCCCTTATCAGCCTTTAAGTGGAGGTCTGTGAGTACACACAAGCAGGCAGGATCCCAACGCGGCTGCCTGCATAACAATTCAAGTGTGACGTTGGTTGCATAATAGGAAAGGGCGCCGCTGATAAGGAATGTGTTCGGAGTGTCACCTTATCATCCGCTCAGGACATTTTGTCAGCACGCAGGCCTGCCCACGGCCCGCACACACATGTGGTGGAGCCGCTTTGATGCCTGTGGGCGAGTGAGGCGGCGACACATCGGGTCTTTGTCCTTGTTAACGCTGTGGTGGATGTCATTAGTCTCTCTCGGTGGCGTGCATGCTTGTGTTTACACTCGACACGCTGCCATTGCAACTTTGGTGAAACTGAGAATCTTTTTTTAATCCAGTCTGTAGCCTTGCTCGCAGCTTTAGTCATGGCTGTTGGTCGGTTGGTCCGCCACTTTGAGGATTCATCCCAACAACTTTGGCGATCTTCAGACTTTTCACTTAGTGCCATCATCAGGTCTAGATTTCAGTTTAGGGCTTTTATTTTCCAGTTAATCAGTTTGTGGTTTGGTCCAAAAAGTGACAAAAAATAGCCAAAAAATGTCCATCAAATTCCCCAAAGTAACGTCATCAGCAGTCTTACATCCAAACATGATCGGTTTACCATCACATAAGACGAAGACGAGCAGCAGCTCCTCATATTGGGGATGCTTGAACCGGGGACATTTGATGCTTTAGCTTACAATAACAGCTTTGTCGCAGTACTTCATAATTTAGATTTACTTTTTTTATGACCAAACACATGCAAAAGTATTCGTTTTCTCATCAGTCACATCTGCATTTTGTGTTTCCTGTCAAAAGAGGGCGGTGGGGATGACATATTTCCGTAGGCTAACCTGGAGGCTATCATCTACCGGTTCCCACAACAAAAGCCACTCTGATTTTTTTTATTGGATTTTGGATTTTTAAAGAAAATAAGTTTTTGATACTAACTTGTTTTGTTCAGCAAGATAATATTCACCACTGAGCACCACTTTTATGATTTTCGAAGCGTAGATGCAAATGTAAGATGTAAAAAGCTAACGCCAGAGTTTGCAATCCAAGTCCAACTACAAAGATGGATTTGTGAGTAGACGAGTCTCCGTGTTCGGCGTGATGACGTTTTGTGAGCCACTTGTTAGCAACCGCCTTTCTTAAGACACTTTAAAACACTTTTTTAATTCACTTGTGGCGTATAAGTGGACACATTTTATGTCTATAACCGAAAATCCATTCAAAAAACCTGCTGAAAGTGCAAAAATGCTAACTCACTTCCAGGTTTTTGGACTCTCCTTGCAGCTCTCTTCAGCAAATATAGCATGCTAACACGCTTTAATGAGATCCTAGCATTTCTATTTTGAACATGTTAGCATGCTGATGTTAGCATTCAGCTTCACACAAGCTAGCAGGAAGTGGCAATATTTCTACCTTCGGTTGGGTATTTTGGGATCGTTCCAGCAGGGATTAATACTGTTTCGAAGGGAGTGGCGTAGCATGTGTGTGCAGGAATGTTGCCTTCTCGGTCTCGTGTTTTATGGCCCGAACCAAGAACGCATAGCTGTGTTTGGGACATGGCGTTCTCCTCTGCTTCTCTTTGAAGTCGCGCCAACCGGTGGAGAGCGTCCTTGTTCTCGAGATTACCTGAACGCATCACTTCCTCTGTTTTTGGACGGGCCTTTTAAATCACAAGGCGGCCTGCTGAGCGTGCCGAGCCACGCCGGTCAGTGTTCGCAGCAGTGCAGCAGATTGGGACTCGCTGGCACCATATGGTCACCTTCAAACACTGCAGAGAAGAAGAGGAGCACAAAGGGGAAAAATAAAGCCAAGAGGGCTGGCGGTAGCTGATATTGTCACAGGGCTATTTTCAGAGTTTTTACAACAGGGCGACCATCATGAGGCACTAAACGTGAACGTCCTGATAAGGGTGAACCTGTTCGTATCGGCTGCTGCCTACCTTATGTGAGGTGTAAGCACATTCTTATCAACGTGCATTCTTTCTGCTCGGCTCCGTACTACTCATCACACCTCCGATCATGTCTCCAAGTCCGCCCACTGTCGCACAGAAACAGAACAGCATATAGAGCTGGCGGCGTCGCTGCTCAGTTTTCAGTGTGTGTGTGTGTGTGTGTGTGTGTGTGTGTGTGTGCGTCCATAATTGCGTTTGTACCCTCATGTGTGCTGTCGTCAGTGCATTGCTGTCATCTCCACGTGCAGCTCCTGGGCCGTCAGCAGAGGCGTCGGTGCGTGACGGTGCTGACTCGCTCCGAGTCATCATGTTACTCTGTTACTATGTTGCCTCACTCAGGACGAGCCACAGGTCAACATGTCACCTGTTAATATTCGGAAACTGGAAAAAAAAGGAAGCTGTTTACCACAATTACTCAACCTGGCGTGAAAGGATGACTGGTGAAAGTTAGATGGACTTTTTCATAGTTTGTCCAAACCGTCTGCAGCATGAGTGGATTTGGACGAAGTTTAAAGAAGATGGTGGTTGTTCCTGCATAAAATAAAACATTGGTATCTAAATATTTCATCAGCTGTAGGGCAACAGGGACATTAAAAGCTGTGCAACAAACTTGATTTTTATTCATCTTTTAATTGTAAACTGGTTCAGTGGGATAACTTTTGCTTTATGTGTCATATCGAGAAACATTTTTCTTCTTGAATAACTTACGACCTTAAAGCTTTACGCAACAAAATGACCCAAACATTAAGCCATTAAACCCAGCGCCTTCTCAGGAAACTTCAGGTATGGATCGGGTAGCAGAACCGTGCTCAGTTTTAACAATAAAGAGAATTCTTAGCCTTGAGTTTGGCATTACAGTCGACTCCATCTTGCTGGGTTTTGTTTGTAGCCAGAAGTGATCCTATTTGGAGTAGAGGGTGGAGCTCTTGATTAGAGCTGATTGCGTAACCCGGGGCCACGCCCTAAATTGACCCTTTATCGTCTATTTTACTCTAAACGGGACCATAACTGACTAAATGAACATCATGCTGTGTTGAAGAAGACTTGAAACTAGAGATTGAGACCATCAGCTCACCAGGGAACTGTTTCCTGAGCTAATAAATCAACCGAGAATCTGGTAATTTTCTCATAAGCTTACATAGAACTGCACTTCTTTTTGCAGAGTTGGCCCCCTGTTAGCAATTAGAAAGAATGCAGGTTTAAGGCACTGTTCAGACCCGGGAGCTTTGTCCACTATATTATACTGTGCCTGAAATGTAGTATTTCCCTTCACAATGATTGACATAATGTGTAAAGAATTACATTAAAATGCATCATTAGGTGCACCTGAATAGAAAAGTTAGTGCAACCATGGTGAAGATCATCGTCCGTTGTTGTGGAGCCGTCCCGGGGACATTTATTTTTCCTCAACCTCAATGTTTACACAACTTTTAATCTGTAAATACAGTCTGCTGACAAAAAAGGGATCCTTATGCCAAATCCACCACCTCGTCAGTCCACACAAGCTTTAATACACGTGACTGAGTTCTTTCCAAGCATTCCCGAACTTTGATAAAAAGCCAGGTTCTTGTGATTGCTCTGGAATGTCTCAGTCACCGGACAGATAAGCGGCGGCTTTCGTAACCCTGCGTCCATCTGACCTACAGATGATTAACATCGCATCTCCAGATATGTCCGAGACTAAACTAGTTGATCCTCGACCCCCGCGGCGACGGAAACTCTTCACACAAGCGGCCACGTCGTGCTTCTGCTGATTCTCAGTAGAGCTTTTCTCTCGGCCCCGCATCACATGTCCGTGTGTGATGTCAGCGCGGTGCGAGCGGTGGCTGGCGGGCTCGTCGGTGCAGCTGGAGGTCAGGGCACACTGTGGTATTTCATCTAAGCGTGTGGAGCGGGAGCTGATATGAGCGGGGAACAAGCGCCTGCCATACCGCCGACAGTGTGACCATCAGATGGTATGCGTTGAACGAATGCCACGCGGTCCTCGAGGCTTATGCACACATGAGGAATGTCACAGGGTGTCTGTCATACAGTAGTTACATCACACTGAGACAAGCTGATCTGATGAGAGATGCATCAGGCTGCACTGACGAGGGGGAGAACAGTAAAGAGCCTGTACATGCCTCTTTCAGCATCGTTACATATTAAATTGCCATATTAACACACAGGAGACAGCAGTTTAGATGAATTTCAGGCTGTATTCATTCATTTCTGTCTTAAGTTTGGCCTTAAATGATACGTTTAAAACGTCTACTTGATAAATTGGTATAAAATGGTAATAATGAGAGTAACTCTTTCTGTTTGAACAGCACAAGAGTCCTCAAGGCCTGGTGGGACTGAGGAACCTGGGCAACACGGTAAGCTCCGCTCCCTCGCTCTGCTGCCTTGTGTGGACAGTACGCTCCGTCCGGCTCTTTAATTAACTTTGCGATATTTGCTGTTTTGCAGTGCTTCATGAACTCCATCCTGCAGTGTCTCAGCAACACCCCCGAGCTGAGAGATTACTGCCTGAGAAACGTCCACCGCACGGACCTCAACAACAACTGCAGGACCAACGCTGCCCTCATGGAAGGTATGACGAGGCTAACGGACCTGTTTAGTCGCTGCATCACCGAGAAGCTTCACAAACAGTTTCTTAAACTTAAGATCAGATCTTTAACTAAACCTGTCAAACTGCAATCAGCAGCCAGCAGATCACAAAATACTGCAAAGATAAACTGAGTAAGTGCTCGCACACAATGAAAGGGATTATCTGCGAAGGGTGTGTTCGCACTACAAGTTCTCACAGGTCACCGGTCTCACTCGGGCCGCAACGAATCTGTCGATCTGTTGATTGTTTTCTCAGTTAATCGATTGCTCGTCTGGTGAAGTCCTTGTTTTGTCCACAACATAATAAACCAAAAAATATTCACATTTAAGGAGCTGGAATCAGAATTTTGAAATTTTTCCCCTAAAATCGTCACTCACACCGATTAACTGATAAACAGAATAGTTGTTTTAGTTCATTACTAATCAATTAAATGCTGCAGCTCTCATTTTGAAAAAAGTTTTCTAGTTGAATCCTATGTGACAAAATATTCTCGACTCCACTTAGTAGCCGCTCCACAGCTTCCAACGCTACGTCAGGGAGATGACATCAGTGGGTGAAACTGGCTCAGGTGTCATCCCGTGACCCACATTGAGTCAGTGACAGTACGTCACCGTCGCACGATGACACCTGAGCCAGGTGGAGCTGAGATCATTTTATCGCCTGATGACCTTCGATTGCTATAAAACTCTGCCCTGCTTGGAGTCCACATCAGGCTTAAAGCAGAATACTTGCTTTCATACAAATAAATGTAAATCTCCCGTGAGTTCAGGCTGGTTTGCATCGCGGCTCGATTTACATTTACATTCGTTACTCAAGCTCAAAAGTCTGCACCCAGAGGCGAGTTGAATAATGCAGATCACTGTCAAAATGCTGTTTGTGACTTTTAAAAGGTATAGAATCGTCTGAAATGAAGACACAGACCAGATCTGTTGCCGGTATGTTGTTTCAATGGTTTCATTTTCTGTCTTTCTTTCTCTTCCCCTCGCCTACTACCTCAGAGTTTGCGAAGCTGACTCAGAGCCTGTGGACTTCTGTGAACAACGAGGCCATCAGTCCCTCTGATTTCCGGAGCCAGATCCAGAGATACGCTCCCAAATTCGTGGGCTGCAAGTGAGTCTTCCCTCTCTCCTTCTGCTTTAACCCTTTGTACTCAGTCCACTGGAGAAATGATTGCTGATTTCGGGGGGGAAAAATAAATTAAGTGTTTCTACTTTTGTCTCTCCACAGTCAACAGGACGCCCAGGAGTTTCTGCGCTGCTTATTGGACGGCCTCCACAACGAGGTGAACAGAGTGACGGTCCGCCCGAAGGTGTGCGTCGAGGACTTTGACCACCTCTCGTAAGTCAGCCCCCCCCCACAATGACACCTCGCACATGCTGCCCGCTGACTGGGCTGCAATCCCAAAAACTGTGTAATTATTTATAATTAGCATGTAATGAATTACCTTCAAGATTTACGTAGTTAATAGTTAACTAGTTAGTAGTTAAAGGGACAGGACAGGTTAGTCTCTGGCCTTAGAGATATCGGTCGCTTCCGTCTGCGCAGCGACAGGGAGAGAAAACAGTTCCCTCTGTGAAACTGCTCACGAGATCTGTGGATCATCTCGAGCAGCCGGGTCAGGATTTCTGGAAAGCGACGTTGCTGTTGAGTTTTTCAGATTGTTTTGGCTCTTAAAGCACCACCAGCCCAGCTACCTCGTTCCATTACATTACGATCAATGTCTCCAACACTCCCACCGAAACAATAGATGGATAAAGAGCACTGCTGGTGAGAGGGACTGAGTAAAAACACTTGACTTGAGCTCTGCTGTGTGCTTTCATTCACAGGGATGAAGAAAAAGGCAAGCGGATGTGGAACATGTACCTGGAGAGAGAGGACAGCAAAGTAGTTGGTAAGGGACTGACCTTAAAAAACCACGAAACTGTCCTTTAAACCACTCTTAAATTATTTAATACACGTATTAAATATAATTCTCCATCTCTTGTTCCTCCTTTCAGATCTGTTCGTGGGACAGCTGAAGAGCTCCGTCACCTGCACCGTCTGCGGCTTCCGCTCCACCGTGTTCGATCCGTTCTGGGACCTGTCCATACCTGTCGCTCAGGTCAGAACTCACCTCCGACACGTTTCACCGGCCACGTTATGTAAAACCATGTTGGCTGCACTGTGAAATGAGTCACTGTTCGTCCGCTGTTGTCATGTTGTGATCGTAAACAGAGGAAATGTCCCTGCTTTGTCGCGTGGAACTGCGTCATATTTACCATAAACACGATACGCTGCCTGGTTTCGCGTCACAGTCGCGTCCGTCGGTCGCCGGCGTGTTTGCGTTTTAAACAAACGCTGCTTAGTTGTTTGAACTAGATTTCCACCTGCATGTTACGGCGTCTGATCATTGAGTCACTGCAGAAGAAATGTGTCAATATAGAGGAGGTTTTTTTCCTGATTGCACTTGATGTGTCTCCACAGAAGAGCACGGGTGAAGTGACTCTCAAAGACTGCATGAGGCTCTTTACAAAAGAGGACGTGCTGGACGGAGAGGAGAGACCGGTGAGCAGCCGCACACATCACACCACAGTCGATGCTCCTTTTGTAAAGGTGATATATGGATTATTCAGCAGCAGCAGCATCTCACCGCCCTCTCTGTTTTCTCGTTTTTCTCCCAGACCTGCAACAGATGCAAAGCCAGAAGGAAATGCACCAAAAGATTCAGCATCCAGAAGTTCCCTCAGATCCTCGTGCTTCGTATCCTTTGCTCACATTTGTTTCACGTTTACAACACACGGATGCATTTGGATGATAGCAATCTTGCTGCTAACACGTTAGCATACACCAAGTCAGTGATGTAACAGAAGTGTGCTGATGGTTGTGGTGTCTGTAAGTGGCTCAGTGAGTTCAGAGAAGAAGCTGCGTGCATTACTTTAATTTTTTTACGAATATTGTCACACACAAAACGACAAAAAATGACAAAAGATGTTTGTCATTGAAAAAATATACTCTAGATTTCAATTTTCTGCTCGAATGAGAGAACAGAAGTAAAACTTAAAGCTGATGTAGTTCATATAGCAGTGTGAATAAGATAAGTCATTTCAGAATAAGAGTTAGCAGAGATGGAATGTAATAAAGTATAGTTTACCTATATTGTCCTGCACTTTAGTATTTCCATGTTATGCTGCTTTATACTTCTGCTCCACCACATTTTGGAGGTAAATGTTGTTCTCTTTACAACATTTATTTGATGTCTTTAGTTGCTGGTTACTTTGTAGATCACATGCCCGATCAGAGCCGAAGCAGCACATCGTTAACTTATTTTATTTTATTGGCAATAAATTCTTATATTACAAAAAAAACCTGAGGTGATGAAGGAGTAAAACTTTGAAGTAGAAAAGTTATATAATGAATGTATTTCCCTCTGAAATGCAGCAGAAGTACAAATATCACAAGACAGGAATACTCAGACTTGCACTTGAAGCAGCGGAGTGTTGTTATTCTGAATCGGTGCTGGCTCCTTGACTCGGCGTCCCTCTCAGACCTGAAGCGTTTCTCCGACTCCAACAACCGAGCCAGCAAGCTCTCCACCTTCGTCAACTTCCCCCTCAAAGAGCTCGACCTGCGGGAGTTCGCCTCGGAGAGCGGCGGTGAGTGTCGGCCGAGGGAGGAGCACGAGCTGTCGCCAGAGGAGAGCGCTCTCCGAACCTGAGCTGGCGCTGATGACTGACCGTGTTTGTCTCTCCCCCGCAGAGCGCGCTGTGTACAACCTGTACGCCGTGTCCAACCACTCCGGGAACGCTCTGGGCGGCCATTACACGGCCTACTGCAGGAACCCGGCGCTGGGGGAGTGGTACAGCTACAACGACACCAGGTACCATCAGATAACCTCATATTGTTATCAGTTTCATTACGCTGCGTGCACCTGTAATCAAATCATTGACCTCATTCAGCTGCAGTGATTGTGTGAGGGCGTGTGAGGACGTGTGGCTGCGAGCGGCTGCTGAGTGCTGCAGTTTCTGTGCCTGGATTTAATTACAGAATTATGTAGAGACCTGAGAAACCTTCATCAACATGTGCAGGTGGTTCAAAACCCCACCTGTGAGCAAAGAAACAATCCTCAGTATGCATTGTGTGTCTCTGTGCAGGGTGAGCCCCGTGTCCTCCAGCCAAGTTCGCAGCAGCAACGCCTACGTCCTCTTCTACGAACTGGTCGCGTCCCCGCACAGCAAATATCAGACATGTCGGCTGTAGGCGCCGCCGCCGCTGCGGAGGAGTGATGAAGCTGCTCGGCCTCAGAAGAGGAGTCCGACACTGCCCGCTGCGAGAGAGCTCCCCCCGGTGGAGAGAGCACTGCCATTACAGACTGTGAACGTGGAGCACAAAGAGAAAAGAGAACGCCGTCTGACCTCCTCTCAGGGTGGACGTGAGGGGAAAGGGTGGATGTTGAAAGCACACTTTGCGCTTCAGGAGCTCTGAAGTTTAATTGACGCTGAGAGAGTTATGAATTCGTTGTCGCAAAGGTGTGAAAATTCAGCTCAAGGCACAGCTGTGAGCACGAGAGGTTCATCTCCTCTTCTTGTTTTCACACCAACACGTTTAAAGCGCTGTGCCCGGACCTGAATCTGCACCCACTCCAGTGGATTTTCCTTTTGTTTTTTGCACTTTGAACATGGACTATTATTACGCGAGGACATTACAGACACTTGAAAGATGCCTCACACACACACGACTGCAAGATGTAATTTATTGTATTTAACGTAATGCCGCTAACTGTATATGTCATTAAACGCAGCCTTATGGGTTCCTCTCGCTGATGCACAGAGGACGTTTTCTGTCAGAGAAAGCACATTTTATTTTTGTACAGTATTTATGTGCAGCGCAGTGAATGTAACTGTACTGTGGGGAAGCCAGACGTACCAAAGCAGCTGTGTGAAAACTGCATCAACAACACTTCTTCTCCTCCTTCTCCTCCTCCTTCTTCTTCTTCCTCCAGCAATAATGTTGCTGACTTTGCATCTAAGTCAGTTCAGAGTCTATAAATGATTAAAATTCAATGTTGACTTGCACCGACTCACATGTTTATCTTTCATTTAACCCTTTTTGAGCCGGATGGCCAGACGGAAGTCGAGGAATAGTTCACGAGGGTCAGAGGATTAATAGAAATATGAAGGGTTTTAGCTCATTTATCACATATATAGATGCAACAATTAATTGATTAGTTGTCAATTACTACATTGTTAACCTACTGTTTTTATAATCGCGTCATCAGTGTAAGTCAAAATGCTTCCAGCTTCTTAAATGTGAAGTTTTTCTGGTTTCTTTCCTCCTTTTTGACAGTAAACTGAATATATTTGGGTTTTGGACAAAACAAGAGGCCCTTTGGGAAACACTTTTCATCATTTTCTTACATTTTATAGGCCAAACAACAGCTAATCAGTTAATGGAGAAGCTAATCTGACGCAGCCCAAATCCTGTACAGCTAACAAGGAGAAAGCCGAACATAACTGTTAAACCAATCAGAGCAGTAATGACTGATTTTGACGCGAACTGAAAGTACATTCGACATGTTATCACAACAAAAAGTTGTCGTGAACGTCTTAGCAAGTTTACATGTCCAGCAGACACAAAGCAGCAATAGTAGTTGTTAAAAGTTCTGATCTCATGATGGACTTTATATATATTTCCTCTCTCCTTTTAGCTCTGTTTTTGGTCTCAGCCATGTGGCTCTTTGGCAGCTCAATACTACAATATCTTCACCAGCTAGTCGCTAACTTTATCTGTCTGCTGTTATGTGCTGAGCAGGTGGTGTACAGAGTGTTAATCAGAGCTTTTGAGCTGAAAAAGCTGCCTGATGTGGCTGGAAAACCAAAACAATGAGCTAAAGAGGCTTTTAGCACCCAAATATTTAACAGTTTCCTGAAAATGGAATTAAATATGCAGTTAGCCTGATTGAAAATGTAATAAAAACCCAATAATTATTACATTTTGTTTTAGAAATGCACAATGTAAAAATGTTCCAACATCTTCAACATCAGTCAGGACAAATATTATTACATTACTGATCATTATTATTCAATAACATTATTACATTATTGGGTTTTATTACATTTTCCATCAAGTTAAGTGCAGATTTTATTACATTTCCAGGAAATTGTTACATGATGCGGTGCTACGAGGCTCAAAAGCCACAAAGAGCTGAAAAGATCAGCAGAGTTGGATGATAACTGTCTGCAGTGATGGACTGTAACTAAGTACATTTACTCAAGTACTGTACTTAAGTGCAATCTTGAGGAAATCGCACTTTACTTGAGTATTTGTATTTTCTGTAACACTGCAGTATTCTATACACTCCGTTACATTTTGGAGACAAATATCTTGATTTTCACTTGCTACATTTATCTGATGACTTTAGTCGTCAGTAGTTACTTTGCATGATTTGTAACTTGTTACTTTACTTTATAATCTGTAATCAGATAAATACAATGACTTGTGCACTTCTTCTGATGAAAGACTTAATATTTCATTTTCACGTCATCACTCTGATACTTTTACGCGAGTATTATTCCTGTCAGCGACTTTCACTTTGACCAAAGTAATATTTCAACACGATATCTTTACTTTTGCTCAAGTATGACTTTGGGGTACTTTTTACAACCTTGATCCTCTGTGGGTTCATCACGACGAGCAAAACCTTTCACATGCACACAGTAATGATCCACTGCCAACATAAAAACATGCCGATTAGTGTGGCTTTAAGTTGCAGCGCTTGTCAGGCACTAAATGTAGTAATTTATCAGATAAATAAGGTAACAAAGAAGTTTCAGCTTCATAAAGGGGTGTAACACAAATGTACTGGTTGTGTCATAATATTAAAACCCATGAAAGTCTATTATACAATAAGTGGTTATTCATGCAGCATTAGCAAACAGCTAAAGTTAAAAAACAACATGTCATTCCATGAATTAATTACCAGTATTGAATACAGGCAGTTGGTGTGTGTTACGTAACGAGCAGAGGTCAGTTCGTGCACGGAGCCTGCTGTGAAGTTCCAGGCTAGATGAGCAGATTATGGTCAGGTTGGATTTATGTCAGGGACACCTCTGACCCACATACAGCAGGGCCACCTGACACGGGAACATGTTTCACCCCGCGTCCACAAGAGGGGGCTGTGCACACTGGTGTGGAGACAATGAGGCGCGAACATGAATCACTTGGATTATCGGACAAGCTGACACTCAGATAACATATTCTGCTGAACAGGAGGGGTGATTTTCAGAAAGATGAGGTCAGAGAGGAGCAACAGCTGGCTACCTGATATTTAAAAAGCGCCTTTACTGGTTTCATATGTCATCAAACCAGTATGTCAGTCTAACCCCCAACCAAAGGTTCACTGTGGACACCACTCCCGTCTGTGTAAACTCTTGTCCTTGAGTAACCGAGCTTGTTAACACCAGAGGGAATGGGAATGTGTGTGTGTGTGTGTGTGTGTGTGTGTGTGTGTGTGTGATTGGGTTTCTGAGGGTTGGACAGATGATCTGTTTGCGAGGAGGCCAATTTGTGAGGGGGGACAGACAGAGCTAGCGGAGCAGGGCCGGGCGCTGTTGTGGCTGTAACACTAACCGAGCTTCTGCCACAACACGGGATGGTTCAGGAACACACAGCGAGTCGGGATCAGTGCCAGGTGAGCCTGACACAGATACAGAGATACATAGGGCTGCCATTTACTAACGTCCTGGGCCTGGGTCAGGGTTAAATGTGACGCAGTCTGATTGATTCGCTGTGGATTTTGCGAAAACGATATCGTAATAATCTCACAATTGTGATATGACCAGTAGTAATGACTAAGATTTCCAATTTCTATGCCTGAAATCTCCCACTATGAAAGTTGAATTGGATTGTAGGCGGGTCATTCCATGAAATCGGTACCTTTTGTGTCCCCAAGAAATTATCAGTCATAAAATTACAGTAACAACAAACAAAGATGTAATCTGAAAATATAACATTACCATATCTTCTCTCCTCAATAAAACATCAAATTAAAACCAATTAAATATTATTTTAAATAATAAAAATGATTGTTAAGCTGATGAGGGTGAGGTTTTTGGCCTGTCCCTCACTGTTGTTGTTGTACGTCAGCAGGACTTTTAATTTGTAAAATGTTGGCAAAATGTTAAAATGTTCACATTTACATATTGTTTTAAGTATGATCTTATTGTGAAACAGTGTTTTTTGGTAAAAATATATATTAATTGTAATAAATATTTACCAATTTATCGGTGTCCCCTAATTTTATGTCAACCCTGTTATCCTAACCAAAAAACCCTATCAAAATAATGGTACATTCTAGATTTGACATGATTTACAGGAGGTTGCATCATCTCTGAACCAGGATGCTAACAGCTCAGTGACAAGTAAGTTTTGCTCATCTCTGATGTGCTATTTTTGATGTTTTTTCAAGGTTGAACCAGGGGGACAAGCATACACCGTCAGCCCTGTTACCATTTTTTAACATATAAATCCAAACAATTATTTATTTCTCATAATATAATCAATATGTACATGTAATTTCCTTTCAAAGTACATAGCATGTGCTTTAGCTAACATTTGTTTTAGCTAGCAATGGGCAAATTAGCTTGAAATGGTCAACCCTGTTACTGTCAACCCTGTTACCGTTCCAGTAACAGGACTTGACTAAAACAGTTATAAAATATGAAATTCCATAGCTGAGATGGCACAATATAATTTCTTGTCATTTTAAACTGTCTTTAATTCCTGGCTACTGAAAAAATAGCAATTAAATATAATTTAAATTTTAACTTTTCAAAGTTGAAAAGGCACCGATTTCATGGAATGACCCAGGCGTCATGTGCCATCACAGTATGGGAATGCAACACTGAAATGTGTCAAAATGTGGGACTGTCCCGCAGAAATCAGCAATGACAATATGACGTAAGCAAGATAGCTAGTTAGCTACCGAGACATCCTCAAACTGATTTTTTAAGCTTGTTATAGAGAAAAGGACCAAAATACACTGAAACATCAGAGTGTTCTCATCAATGTTTGAAGTGTGCCTCTGAAAAACCTCCGTCTGGAGGCCGTGTGGCTCTAACGCTTCACCCTAACACTTCTATCCCAACTTGAGCGCACAAAACGGCGGTACAAGGGCCGTGCTGGGATTGGGCCGTGGTACCACTTCATTGTCATGAGGTTCTGATTCAGTTTCATTGTTTCCTGTTTTATTTTGTAAGCTTCATCCTCATGTGTCACGTTGTGTTACTAAAGGGAAATTACACCAGTCAACATGTTACTTTTGAACTGTACTCACAAATTACATTTTTTTAAATCTTCTAAAAATTATCTTCAAATTCAATTTTTTTTTTTTTTTTACTGAAACTGAATCATCATTGTCCACGACTGTTTCACTAGTTTATGTGTCCCATTTCCCCCTTCCCCTTAAAAATGAGCCTCACTTAGTGAATACTGTGTATATATACTTTACACTGTGTAGTTCTGGAGGAGACATTTAAACTTTTAATATTTACAGTATTGATGAGGTAACAATACAAACTAAATATTGATCTTTTCCATAACTGAATCAACAAGCTGTTCTCAGAGGAAGATAAGGTCCCAGAATACTGTTTGAAGCTGGGAAAGGTGGCAGGGTCCGCCAAACACAAACAAAGTTAAACTGTATGAAACTGAGTTTGTTTGTTTACTCAGTCATAAAAACCAAAGAGCGTTTATTTAGTGTGTTTAAGCAAGAACAACATCAGTCATTAAAGATCTCTCTCTTCCGATTAAGATGTCCGAGTGCACCTTTAATGTTTGGTCTTCACTGTGCAGGATGACGTCGTACGCTTGTGTTGTGCCACAGCGATGTTCGACAACTCCACGTTCAAATACCAAGAGACTGTGGACGGTGTCGTTTCGCAGAACTAAACATCTCTAAAAGCAAAGTCAGTGTCATTGTGCTGCCACATTCTGTGAGCAAAAGTTAAAATTCGAGATTTCGCGAGAAAGAGAGAGAGAGAAGATATACAAGTTTAATCGGGAATTATTTATGGTTGTATGGAGACAAGCTGTAGGTCCACACGAGAACAAATTCATGAACGTTATTCTCCAAAAATGAGTGAACGTCCTTCTCAGTCAAACAAAAGAGCATTTTCTACAACGTGAAATTATATAAAATCTATTCCAATATCATTTTCATTTCACTTTCATTTTGGTAACAAGGACATTCCCCTCCCCCAACATCCGTGCACACACACACACACACACACCAACATACACACACACACACACAGTCCCTTTGGCTCCCATGCACACCATATGGGCTGATCACACAGCTCAGGGTATTAGCAGATATTTGCCATGCATGGGAGTAGTGTCGTTCACAGTCGCTCTTCATGTTGACACTTCCATAGCTAATGACCACGCCATAAACCCATGAAGGCTTCGCGAGGGCCAAAGTCCGCCGTCAGTTCAGGTCGTTACATAACGAGAGTTTGGCCTAATGGTCACCTCACTTCTGCTTCTGCTGGCTGGCAGTGAGGTATCTGTCGGGCAACTGAAGAGAAAGAAAAGACTTTCTCCATCAACATTTTTTTATGCTCTGGTTAGGAAAACATCATGATGGGCTAACATGACCTGATTTGGTCGCCACATACACGGCAGTTGAAGTCCTGAGGTCTTGTTTAAAACACCTGATTATGTCGAACACAGCCGAAATAGTCTGGCTCCTCATCAAAAATATCTCTTTTTTGTTGCCACAAACATGGCTGATAATGTCCTGTGGTCACCTTAAAAACACTCGGCTTTATTGCCACAGACTCGGCCGGATATAGCCTGTCTTCTCGTCAAGGAATCTTGTTTTTGTCATCACAAATGTGGCTCGAAATGACCCGAGGTCTTGTAAAAAACACCTGATTTTGTTGCTACAAACACAGCTGGAAATGTCCTGAGAAAAAAAACACCCAGTTCTGTTGCCAGGAACACGGCTGGAAGTTTTCCTGAGATCTCCTTCAAAACATCCTTAGGACAAGCCTGTGAATATTCTCATTCATCCAGGTCATAGTTATCTCAAGGAAATTGAATCGAATGCAACTGGATTTCCTTGAGAAAACATCCTCAGGTGTCACATTTGCAAATGTTGCTGCCTGGACCCCAGGAATGCTCTGAATTGGCAGCGGCCTTCTGTTATAAATCCGTGTCATAAAAATTAGGAAAGCATTTATTGAAAAGATACCCATAGACCATGTTCACACGGCGGCCACTTAACCTCTGAAATGATGCATCAAGATGTAACAAATTGTTTGGATTTCACTTCTTCCTCATTGATTGGCAACTGAAAAGATGATAGATTGTGAAAATCTGGAGGGACATCTGGCCATATTTTCTGGTAAAAGAACATACTTGATATAGAGCAAGACATATGTGACAAAAACACTTTTTTGACTTCATGGGAACTTTAAAAAGAGGGGTATTTTCCTATCATGCCATCATTTCCTATATCCTTCCCCTTGCTGACATCAGACGAACTGACTCGAGCTTTCAGTTAGTTTCTTTGATTGCTTTTCAATCTAGGACCACTTCATTTCTTGAAGCACAACATGCACAAGAACATCGACGCTGCGCCTTTCTCCTATCTTTTCTCTGCCGGACTATCAGCCGCCCTGGGACTCCTCTCCGTCTCTCGCCTGCCTGTTGGTGCCTGATCTTCGTCCTTCAGGAGATTCAGCGTCTCCTTTTGTCTCTCTCCCTTGTGAGCGTGTTGTCCTCGTCTCTCTCTCCCTCTGTGTGTGTTTTTGTCTCCTCTCTCCTCGCCGTTCGAATGTGAGCCTGATCTTTGCCTCTTGTGTGTTTGTTTAATCGTCCTCTCTCCGGATCTCCATGGCGGAGAGGTCATGTGGCTCTGGTCTTATCTGTTCGGCAGCACGGAGCTTGCTTGATGTCCTCGTGGATCCATTTTGTTGACAGTATATTATCTTTAATTTTGTCATCCTCATTGTCCATACTGTAATTTTACTATATTGATCTATTATCTATTATTTATTATGTATTTCAGGGAGTGGTTGATTTAGTTTGAGGGCATATAAATACAAATTAAAGTGTGAAATGCCTACAATGACCTTATTAATATTAATCATTAATTTGTATTAATAATTATCATTTATAATCATTACAATTATTAATTATATCACTAACTCTCTTGTGTTTTGTACCATTATGTTACACCCCAGATGCCTGACAAATGGATCATTACAAGTTATATTTTACCGAAGCGCTTCCGCTCGGTTTATATCAGCTGTCACACACTGTATTACACCCAGAGTCTTACAAATTGATTATTACAAGTTATAGTTTACCAATCTCCCAAGCCTTTGCCATTGAATATTAATGCAGAACTGTGTAACTTCTAAGGAAATGACTCAGGAGAAAGGGAGCTGATTGTGAAATCGCATTCCCGGGTCGTCAAATACAGACATTTAAAGGTGCATTATGCAGTTTTTGGGAATAAATGTAATCAGAAGCGAAAGATTTTTTCTGCCTAAACAAACTGAATAAACCTACTGTGTTCATTTTCATGACTGAATAACTGAATAAACCAAATGACCTTAAAGGACAACACAATTTCATACTGTTTTACTTTATGTGGCGGACCCTGCCACCGTTCTAGCTTCAGACAGTGTTCTGGGGATCTTATTTTCCTCTGAGAACAGCTTGTTTACCCAGTTATTGAAAAGGTAAATATTTCTGAGTTTGTAGTATGACCTCATTAATACTGTAAATATTAAAATCCTGAGTTTGAATTTCTTCACCAAAACTACATGGTGTCCCTTTAAGACATTAACTCGAGTGCCGCAGGACTGAGTAGGTGTAGTAACTAAAACCAGGACTTAACTTAGCATTTTAACACTTCATGGGTTTTCGGTTAAATGGCTGAAATAAGGTTGGACATACAATACGTCACTGAATACCCTACGTTTGAATTACAAAAACCTACACTAACAAGTGGTTAAACGCCATCACACTGAACACAGGGACAAATTTCCTTACTTTTCTGACTTGGCAGGCTGACTTTAATTGCAGACTATTCTAACTTTAACTTTCCAACTTGTAGATTTATCAATTTCTAGTGGTTTAGCAAGACACTTAGTGGAGCTGGTGTTGAAGTCATGCAGCTGCAATGTAGTTCTGTTTGTTTGTAGCCTAACGTTAGTTTTTTACTTCTTGTGAAGTTTTCTGTTGAGGAAACCGGAGCGATGCTTACTCATGGGTTAGCCAGCGCATTCCTGCAGCGCTCTACTGAATATTAGTTAGCTTCTACTGTTTTCTCACTCTAATGCTGCTTAAGAATTACTTACCTCCATTATATTACTGTATAGGTTGTAGTAATAACTCAATTCAGCTCTAGTGATTTAGCTTTTGTCATCTAGTTTGGTCTTCAAATTCAGTCTTACCTTGCTTTTTAATCCTGCCTTGGTGTTTTCATTAACAAGTTGAGATAAACTCCCTGTACACTAGGCCTACCTGCTCAGAATCATATAGGAGATTATATTCTTAAAAGAATATTGGGCATTTAGCAAGCTATTTAGAGTTTAGCTCCAATTTGGAGGGCAGGAAGAGGAAATTAATGCTAATGTTGCTAGAAGTGTAAGGCAGTTGTTAGCTAACTAGCAGCCATGTTGTCTAGCTAACACTGGCACATAATGCCAGCATAATTTAACTTTTGCCCCTTTATTTTTTTGTTTGGATTAGACAAATGAGTTATGATGTGTTCATGTGTTAGCTTTAAAGGTGCTGGTGGGCAGATTTTGCTTCCATTCTACTTTTTTAAAAAAGTGTTTGTGCCAAGCTAAGCTAGCTGCTGGCTGTAGCTTCATATTTACCAGACAGATATGAGAATAGTGTTGATTTTTCATCTAACTTCCTGCCAGAAGGCGAGTAAATGTGTTTCCTCAGTTGTTAAACTACCCATCTTAATAATCCCTCTAAACAGTATAGTTCTGTGACCTCTTTGGACCAATGGAGTTGGGACCACAACACTGCTAGCTTAGCTAATGTTGGTCATATTTTAAGTTAGCCAGTTTAAATATACTTTTTCATCACTTAACTATCAAAAATAAAAGTATTTACAATTCAATCATGTCTGTGTGATGTTATACAATTAAATGACAATCTTATTATGTAAGTTTTGCATTAATGTGTCAGCAGCATTTTATGTTAAGCGAATGTTAAATCAGTTCTTATGACTTCTAGCGTGTTGGGTAGTTAATGTACTTAGACTAATTTATCTAAAAAAGATCATATTTTATCAAATGAGCTACATATTTTGTATGTACCTCACTTGTAGAAGATAATGTAGTGAAGTAAACAATGTTTCCCGATAAAAAGTCATGGAGTAGAGGTAAAAAGCAGTCAAAAATGGGTAAGTTCAAGTACTTATGCTAAAGTAACGCTACAGTATTTCAGTACATGGACAAAATTTATTTCTTTCTCAAGTACTTTTGCTGAATTGAGCAAGCTGTTTGCTTTTTTACAGAATTACTTGATGTACTGTTAGCTAGCTAAGTTAGCCCAGTAAATTCCTCATCTTTAAAGGGCTAACTTTCGCCTGCATCTCCTCCGCTAAGCTAACATGTCATGGACCAGTCTCCGATGAACAATGTCAGCTCTCAAAGGTAAGACAGCAAACTTTCCATTGCTGCTGCAAAACAAATAGACTAAAATAATCAGTAACTGTCATTATTTCCATATAGTCTTAACTCTCCAAAGATAATCATGTTACTGTAAAGCATTAAGCCTACCCAGCAACATACCGAACACGGATTAAAGGCTAAGTATGGGTGGTTTCGTAGATCAAATCTGACGCTTTGAGATTGAGGGCGATTTAGCGAACCACTTTACAGTCAGAAAATGGATTAGTGATCAACTTTCCTATCAGTATGATACAAAATGTAGTGCCTCTTGTACAAAAGCTTGTCGTCAGTGAGAATACCAGTATAAGAGATGATGAGACATACTGCTTTTATAATATGTCAATGTAAAAAACAAGTTTTAAGAAGCAGGCTACTGGCTAGCAGTCAGCTAACGTTACACACAGTATCAGATCATTTCTCTTGGCTCATGTGTGTTGAAATATTTGGGTTGATTTTGAGTTTGCATACGGTATATTTCAGCTAGGGCTGCAGCCTATCTTATACAGTCAGTGGCTGCAGTGATATACTGTTTCCTTGGTATATCGTGGTATTAAAATTGACAGTTACAGTATGCATTTGCTCATCCATGGTATTAAATTCTACCATATTAGTGTTATCAAAATATGAATATTCAAATTTTATATCAAGTTTCATGTCTGACAGGGGATTATATTTCATGCCATTTTAAAGAAGTGTTTGTTTGACAAAAATATCACATCATAAAAATCGCACCAGGAAGATTAGATTTATTAACAACACATTCTGGCCACATATGAGAGCGACAGGTCATCAGTGGAGCCGTCAAAATCCATGGCATGTAATTACCAGTATGATATTATACAGGTCACTGGCAAGCATTGGAAATTTTGCTGCATTTCCTCAGTACCTCCATACCGTAAATAAGCAGTGCTGAGGCCTAAAGCGCTACCTCTGGAGTCCAATAAACAGTTAGAAAGCAATCAGGCCTTAATCATTATCGTTTTCTCTGCAGCCATTATACCTCAGCAGGAGGAGAAGTGGTGATTATATACTGTACAGTAGAGGACAATGCAGTGTAAATTGGTCAGCATAAATTATCATTAAGTGGAGCTGCTGATATCAGGTTGCATTTAAGTCCTGACTCATTTACAGCAAGATGATGTTACTTTCTGTCATGTTTTGATAATTTACTACATTATTAGTTGCCCCATGTTTTAGACAGTCTTTACCGAGGTAACTGATCACTGAGCAAACTCAAGACATGAGATGCACCTCAAAGCTTTTAGGAGACCCTGGATTTAAGATTTCTATTATCATTGTCAAGAATGAACTTTGGTTTATTGTATTGAACCACCATCTCATTCTATGTTGCAATCGCTAATTTAAGTCTGTTATCTATTTTCGTTTCTGCTGACTTGTGCATTTATTAGACTGTAACCTCGTTACACTCATAAAGTGAACAAACATCAGGTCTACAGGGAAGTACTTTAGATGTTATCAACATCTGGACTTTACCCAGAGAGCTTTTGTTAAATTATGAAGATGTAATAACATGTCAGGGAAGTCAGTTACGAGAAAAGGAGGAGAACAGTTATTTATTGAATGTACAGAGTGATTTCAAACTCCTTTCCACTCAGTGAATACAGAGTTAAGTTAAACATAAAAATATAATGTAATTTACAATCAAACTAAATCATTCAAATCAAAGACTTATTTTTTATTTTATTTTTTTTAAAAGATGGGCATGAAGTTGGTGCTTATGTATTTTTACCTAGTGGCACTGATGTCTGATGACAATGTATTTTACTACACACACACACACACACACACACACACACACACACACACACACACACACACACTTCTGGCAATAACATTCAATCCATCTTACAAAGTGTTTCTATCTACTTCAAAATAAAAATACTACTAAAAGGTGAAAATATTATTTAAAAAAAAACATTTTCTATCACAGCAGAGTTATTATTCATGCACCTACAGCCAGACAATCAATGACTCAAATTTACTTTTACGTCTTCCTCTTGGCCCATATCATCATCATCATCATCATATCATACAAATTGTTTTATTCTGATATGAGCCTCTCAGACAGTATGGTAGGATTTCTTCATTGTCCAGTTAACAGGGTCAGTTTTTTGGATGATGCCATTTATATCCTCCCAGTTTTCTTCAGGATACCAAAAACACCACCACCTGGAAAAGGATAAAGGCTTTTTAATGTTTATCATCGTAAGGAGTTTGAGTTTCTTCTAACCCTGACCACTATTTTTGAGTTTTTCCAGCACTGAGTAGCTCCTTCATTTACATGGTGTGCAGTACCACATCCAAATAACATAATTTAATCCTGCTTGCAGATGTTTTAATTCCCCCTTTATACATATGAGAATGAGATACAGTCAGAAGTCAGAATTTAAGGCATAACTTACTGTCTAAAAGTATGATTTGTTATCTCATAATTTGACTTCATAAGAATCACAAGTCTGACTATTTTGTCCTTGGCGTTTGTTATTTTTCTTTTCTTGGAGAGAATGGCCTTCCACAAGCCATCACTGTTACTGTGCACGTCTTGATAGACTGATGTCAAACCTCCAGTCACATCATAGTTAATGGAAAACGGGATGATATGTTATTGAGGGGGCAAGTTACGCACAGGGTGTGCTTGTATCGTACTCACCAACAGCAGCCACCCCGGCAATAGAGCCAATGGCAATTCCGGCGATAGCACCATCTGAAAGCCCCGCTGGAGCCTTAACAGCCTCAGTGGGGTCGACTGGGGGCTTTTGGGTGCCGGAGTCAGTGGTAGGGACGGTTTCTGTCTGGTTCCCTGAGGGAGCTGTTGCGCCTGTATCAGTGGTGTTCGATAATGGAGTGGGAGTCGCTGATGAATTGGTGGTGGCAGTGGCATTGGTGGTGGCAGTGGCATTGGGTGCAGCCGTTGCGGTTGCATTGGTGGGGGTTTGTGCTACACACAGGGCTACTGTGTTGGTAAAAGCAAAAAAAAAACATGATTCAAAAAATGTTCTCATGATAACACATTAAAAAAAGTATAGTAAACTTTCACAATATTTGGCTCTAGATTCCACAAATGCAGGCAGCAGCTGTAGACATGTACTGACTTTATCTCAGTATTTCTTTGGCAAAATCTCACCACCGATTTGTGGTGCTACTTCAAAGTCATTTCATCAACATCTACAAAATAAAATGCTGTGATTTCAGTGTCTTTCAGTTCATCGTAATCAAGTATCGAGTATTTATGGAGAATTTTAGTGATCAACCTAAACTCTATTAAAAAAAAAGCTGGGATGGTGACAAGGACGAGCCCTCTAAACAAACACTATCAACATTTATGACTCTGAAACTATGACGCCCGTCTAACAACCCTCATCTTGTTCTAGACTACAACTGTTCTGTCTTCATTTTTATGATAAACAAAAGTAAGCTATGCATTAGTCAAAGCTGTGTGTCATATGTTTTCATGACATTCCTCTGATTATTCATTAAGTTATGTGCCAACACCATGAAATCAGTTCCTCCCCTGTCACATGAATAATAATCAGGCCATCAACTGAACTCTAAACTAATGGTTAAGCTCAGCGAAGTACAAAGTTCAGAGTGTCTTTATGGTCTTTTGCAGAGAAATTGGTTTAATGCCAGAATCATATAAAAGGAATTAATTCAGTGCCCAGGAACAAGTTATCTTGTACACAGTCTGAGCGATCTGTGTAAATGATCAATGATTTCATTCTGTCGACAGTGCAACATTTGACGAAGGAAGCCGTGTATCTCTATCTTTTCTAGACGCCTGTCAGTTATATTAGAGGTCTGTAAGGACAGCGCGACCCCTCCCTGATTTCTTTCTCTGATGAAGCTGCCGAGCCTGTTTTAGCTGGTCAGAGGTGCACATGTCCAATTGTCCTCGACCCAGCCTCCACACATTTATTCTTCATTTCCACCTCACAGTTTATTGCACGGGTGAAACGACTAAAGAAGTCACTACGACTTTCAGCTGACATTTAGGGACGGTTTGTGTTTAGAGATCACAATAATCTAAATCGTGCTCCTACAGCGTACCAAGTTTTGGTCATCTAAACTCACTGGTGTAACTTCTACAGTTAGAGGCCCCGTTTTAAATAAAGTTATTCGGTACAACTTTCTAATAAAGTGGGTTACTTGTTGTAAGAAATGTTTAATTATTGAATTGTTAGCTTTGTATCAATAAGAACAGCTTTTGGGTTGACGGGTTTGGACAAATCTCTATGACTGGCTGGTCTGTTTGCCAACTTACCGTCAAGTCTGGGCCACATCCATTTAACTTGTTAAGAAGGCAGACTGGATATTGATAAAAAGCTATAATTAGTTGCTCTTTGAAGGAAACCTTAATAAAAAGTATTCCAGAGTCTACGGTGAGTGTGGATATTCGTATTTACCGAGGCCCAGCAGGGTGAAAATCACTAGATTCAGATTCTGTTTCATCGTGGCAGAGTGAAGTTTCAGCGTGTCTTGAAAGATGCTCTTTGGTTTGGAAGCTTCGTGGCTGGAAAACACAAAAGCACAAACATATAGACTGAATTAATTTCCGGGCCAAGCCCACATGTGATATGTACTGGTCGCTATCTGCGACATTCGACCTTATCAAACTTCCCTGGGTCAGAAACAGGAAATGTATTCCCAGCCTAAAGGCTGAAATTGAGACTCACTTCCTCTACCTTTTTATCTGCTGATAGAGTTTACAATCCCTTTTATGGCTGACCCAAATCTGGGTTTTACAAAAACGCACAGTAGCCTACATAAGGATGAAGATAGATGATGCAGGGGAATAATATATTAAGAAAATTAATCTTATTCTAAAAAGAAAGAAAAATCTATATTTTGTTAATTTGCCGTTTTTACGGTCCTGTACTTTTGACCTCCATAATCCTGACAGATAAAAGAAACCAGACACATATAGATAAAAAACACAATAGTAAATATAACACAGAGAAGTATAAAGCGCTCATATTTTTGTGACTACAGCTTGCATCCCTTGGATTAACGCTAAAATCTGTCATGATTTAACATAAGTTTTTCACCCAACATGATTAATCAAAATGTCACACAGATGTTTGAGTTTGGAAGAGAGATGTACCTTCACAGAGTTTAGATCTTCTCTAACAGATCGAGGACTTCATGAGTAAAGCTGAGTTACTTACCCGAGAGGCTGACCAGTGATGACCTTCTTCTTTTTCCCGTCTGACTAAATAATATTCTCAGACACCAGCTTTTATGCCCCCGTCGTCACCACCCCATCATCTCTAGCCCTCCCATTTTTTTATGGTTGTGTGTTGCAGCTGTAATACATCACCACTGACAACCAGGGAGACAATGCATGTATTGATTTAATAGGTTTACTGATGCTTACCTCAGGGCTACTTATGGTTTTATTTGGCACATTCAGACATATAAATTCCCTATAACGTGTACAAACAAGTGTGGTTGGACACAGAACTTCTTTAACTTCTTTGACTTTAACTGCAGGAAGAAAAACAATCAATATGTGATGAAAAGTCTGTCAAGACTCTTTTTCTTCTTGGTGACAGCCTCACAAGAAAACTAACAGCACTGGTCACATGCTGTTTCTTTATTACATCAGGTTTATCTGACAAATACCTGATGTGGTCGTATTATTTCAGACTTGTTGTCTCTGGCACAAAAGCAGAAGTATGTAGGTGAAGGTTCTCAGTCTCTCAGGTCATGGTAATTCTAAATGCTATATCGCAGGTAACTGAAACAAGTCCAGTTGCCTACGATATAGCACTTAGAGAAAAGCAGAAGAAGCATGATATATATGTAAACAATTCTTAAATAATGTGAAGGTGGATGGTTGGGTCAGCAAAGTGTTCTTCACTTGCTGTTTCCTATTGACAAGTTTCTTTTAACAATGACTACAGTCTTTTTCCAACTTTAGTCTTAACAGAACCAAACATTTACCATAATGGAAACAGTCCAACTATTCATTTCAACAGCTTAGGAAGGCGCCCAAGAAAAAGGCCTCATGATTAAGGTGCCATATCAGCAGGCGTGGCAAAAGTACACACATTCTCTCCTCAGGTAGAAGTACAGTTACTTGCGTAAACCAAAACAAAAAAGACTCTGATGAAAGTACAACTTTCAACAAGTTCAACTTCTTTACTCAAGTAAAAGTAAGAAAATACAGGCTCTGATATGTATAAAAGTAAAAAGTAACCCTCTGAAGGACATTTTTACTGGCCATTTCTGTGGAAAGTGAACTAAACCTCACGTCAGTTTATCTCAAGGAAATTGAATCGAAAGCAACTGGATTTGGTTTTTGTCTTGAAGACGTTTCACCTCTCATCCAAGAGGCTTCATCAGTTCCTGCTCCCTTGACTAGGCTGAGACTAGTCAAGGGAGCAGGAACTGATGAAGCCTCTTGGATGAGAGGTGAAACGTCTTCAAGACAAAAACCAAATCCAGTTGCTTTCGATTCAATTTCCTTGAGATAACTATGACCTGGATGAATGAGAATATTCACAAGCTCACGTCAGTTTACTATATTTCAAAGACTATTATACTTAAAGGTAGAATCGTTAGGCTTTGTCCCAGCTGTTCCTAAACGCACCACAAATATAGATGATTGCTGAGTCTCATTCCCAGGATGTCAAATAGACACATTTGGGGTTGGTAAAGCGTCCGAGCAGCAGCTAAATAAGAAAATCCAGGCAGAGGGCTGCAGGGTCACTAACACGCCTTCTCTCCTCTCCATTTAATTCCGTCTTGTTACGTCTTTTACGTCATTTCGGCTCACTACATCTGCCACGCATGCACCTCTCAGTATCAGCCATTTTGGAAGGCAACGACAAATTATTGGTTTTACTTTTTAGTTTGGAAGACTCGTTGCGAAAAATAGCAGAAATGCGCTCTCATAAAGTTGCCACACCATTAAGCTACTCGGACTACCATTAAGCTGCTAGGATGTCATACAGAATTTCAGAAGCTGTAGAACAACGCATCCCACACCAGGCTGCCTTTGGTTACAGAAACACTTACAGAGTAAATTGCTTCCTTCTTGCAGTTGCTTCCTTCAGCTTGTCCTTGAGTCAGAGGCACGAGCCAGCTAGCACAAGTACCTGGAGCAGTAAAGATCGATCCGACAGGCAGCACAGGTCCGTGTGAACGTCCCTCAGTTTGCTCTGTTTGGTGAGCAGTGCAGCAGACTGTGGCTGAAAACACACCGTCACCATAGCACAGCCATTTACATGGAAACGGTGTGGAAGAGCCATAGCTGCCAATATTTCCCAGTGACCAACATAACAATCCCCTGATGGTCAGTTTACAAGACACGGTTGACGTGAATGAGTAAACTGTATTTCTAAAACTTAAAAAATGTTTGTGTACATGTAATTTCCATACCAGTATATGTGGTGGAACCCACAGAGGTTGTTCATGATGTGCCACTGACTACATGATATGGACACCAAACAGAAAGAGAAGAGACGTACAGTGTTTCGCCATATGTGCTGAGTGAGCAAGTTACAATACAATACAATACAATATTGGGCTATTTAGTAGGGATGTAATTTTTTTGTTCTAACTTTGGTATTAGCCAGCAAATAAGGGGACATTTACCAGCATCAATGGCCGATGTGAAAATGTTAGGATGTCTATTTTACTGCTTTTCTTATTGCTTAACATTTACATTTTATTTACATTAATTTACGTTACGTAAAGAGAATATTTTTGTTGGACTAGGTATTAAAAACTCTTCTCATTTTGATGTACAGCAGGATAATAGGGATTTTGAAGGAGTTCTTTTTCCAAAAGTGACTTTTTCACGGGAAGGAGGGTTATATTAAAGGGTGTTTTATTGACTCAATGGACATTCACAGATAAGTGTTCTGAAGGGCAAAATGGTGTTAAAACAGTTCAGCTATTCTATAATAAAGAGGGTTTATTTGTTTCCTTGACCAAAAAGAGAGAATAAATAACAACAAAACAAGAATTGTAAAGAATTGGCATCAGTATTGGTTATCTGCCAAATTCTTATTTCAAACATCGGTGCGTTCCTACCATTCAGCCATTTGAGTTTGGTGAGAGGACTCTAAATTTGAACCTACAGCAAGCAGTCAGTTAGCTTAGCTTAGCTTAGCTTAGCTTGAAGACGATAAACAGAAGGAAATAGTCAGATGGCTCCGCCCGTTCTATTTTCAGGTAAGATAGCTTTACAGTTGTGTAACCGTTTAAGATAAATGCTCCAACCACTTTTTTTTTTTTTTACATGAATATTCTCTGGGTGGATACTTTAAGTTTACAATCGTCTTTATAAACTGACCTTTATGAACAACTGACACAACCTGATAAGGAATCCGTGGGATCTGTGTGTCATCAGAACATAAATGATAATCTGTGTGTACTTGTAACGTCGCTAAGCCGAAGCATGTGTGGATAAAAAACAAATGTCATAGGGTTGACTTTTGTGGGACGCCTGGACAAAAAAAATTATGTTACATACATTTGTACATATGTTACAAATGATACACGAACAAACACAGATTCTCCATATAATGTAGATATGGGTCATAAACACTGTGAATTAAAGTAGGATCACTTGTGTTGAAGGCAGCAATGAGAACAAGAAACAGAAATTCTCTTTACATCAGTGTTGATACAGGCCCTTAGTCCTAGGAATTACATAAAAATATGCTACTTAATCGTTTTGCCGGTTACGTTTTGGAAAAATAGTAATAAGAACTAAAAAAAATAGAACTAAGTGCATTTACTTATCTTTTTTTTTACTTATTTACTTGAAGAACTATAGCTGAGTACGATTTTGAGGTACTTATGTGAGTTTTCAGAGACATTTCAGACGCAAATATTGCACTTTTTACTCTCTTTACTTTGACAGCCCTTGAGTTATCGTAGCAGTTATGTTCAGAGAGCAAGGGAGGAAGTCAGTCAGTCAAAGTCAGCAGCCTAATGCTACATTAGCTCCTACTAACATAATCTCCTGATGGCCTGTTGGCCATCAGATTGCATTATGATAATGTTCATGTTTTGACAGGAAGAAAGCCTATTGATGCATTTTTTTGTCCATTTTTTAAATTTGTTCATTGTGAGCCCAACCACTTTATAGCAGTGTGAACTAAATAGACAATAGAGTACTTTTTTAACACACAGCAGGCCTGTCAATTTTGCTTTCAATAAAAACAAAATACATGAATAGCATGGGATCATGGGAGTCGTTGTCTTCACTGTTAAACAATCAGATGCTGATGACATTTTTCCTTCACGACTCGGACAGAAACGTTCAAAGATGTATGAAAGTTTTATTCATGTTCGGTTTAGTCACGTTTGCCTCACATGACTTCCCTCCTGACTTTCTGATGTTTTCACGGAAGTTATAGCCACAGGCGGCCAAATGAAACCACAATAAAATAAAAAATATATATCTGGGTTGGAATACTGTTTTTACGTTTGGGATAATGTAAGTTAGCAACTCAACAAAATACATCACAAAGATCTAGTGGTTTTTAGGCATTTCAAGTGAAGACGTCTTACACCACTGGTCATCTTGAGCTAAGGTTAAGTAAAGGTTTTAGTTTTGTTTCAGTGTTAATAAAGATTTTATTGGTTGTGTTTTACGCTTTAAGTCACTTGCTCAACGACTTCCTTAATATTTAACTAAAACACAATCTTTGCCTTACCGTAATCAAAGGCTTTGTTCATCTGTCGTTTGAAATAAAAAAGATCACATAAAAAGTGTCAATGAATGTCTCACAGACACTTTCAGTGTGACTCATACGTTCTAATGGAATTCATTATAAAAGCTGACTTTACTTTAAAAGCGTCAGGAAGGTGTTTACCTCAGAATTACCAAGTAGAGGCTATTAATTTGAAGTTGTGCGAGCTGAAACCGGCTTAAACCATTTAAAATTATTAGTCTACTTTACTTGGTAATTTTGTATTTAAAACACATCCGTTGTTGCAAAGGCATTGTATGAAGTGCTTTTCTCGGAAATACAGCCGGGTTGGCACTGATTACTGTGATAAAGACTGTCTAAGTACAACACTGTAAAATCTGACAAAGTGACTTTACTGTAAAAAAAATCGAGGAAACGGATTACCTCTAAATTACCAAGTTAAACTGACTCATCATTTTTAGGTTGTTAAAACTTTTCAGCTCATACATCTTAAATTTAGTCGACTTTTACTTGGTAATTGTGAGGTATTCGGTTTTCTGACTTTTTGAAAGTAAAGTCAACTTGAACATTGACGGTGTATGGTGTTAGCTCTGAACCTTACCTGTACACATTAAACACAGGATGTGCTCGTATAGACTCTTATGAAAAAGGTTCAGCTCGCTTGATATTTGTTCTCAGACAGACCACTCTAAATAACAGTGGGAGTATAAAAGTAGTAACACAGCAACAGAACTACAGTCACGTTTTGTCTGATTGTGTTACACATGTCGTTCAGCTCCCAGCTCCAAGTTTAAAAAATGCCCGATACCAACAGGAGCAGAGGAGCTGTTTACCAGCTGTTTCTGACCCTTATGACCTTAAATACTTGATTAAAGTTTAACAATGATAGCAATAAAAACAATATTACTTTTCCATTAGTATTAATATTGTGTTTGTTTGAATCGATCTGATTACCTAACATGTTCAATAAAAATAGCAATGGTGATTTGGAATTTGTGTGTGTGTGTGTGACACCAGATTTTCGTAGGTTTTATTAATGGATATGATGTGGCGTTGGGTTTTATGCTGGTTGGGTTACACTTTGGTCAAGAGTACAGAATCCACCAAGCAGTGAGTGTGTAGATACGTGTACCGGGTGCCAGTTTGGTAAAATGGTTGAGCAATTGATCTGATAATGTAAAATGGCAAATATGATAAATATATGTGACAACAGTTCAGAGGTGCATGTCCGCTGAAGTGGATTAAATGTCTCACCCATGCAATGGTCAAACAGGATACGTACCGAAATACTTTTGTATTGTACAATTTGATGTGACAAGGTGTGTGTAAAATAATCAAACTGACCAGGTGATCAAAATGAACTGGAGCACTGGTTTACATGAAATAATGCAGGATTTGTTTTTTTTATTCCATATTTCTTTACATTTTAGATTCACGGCTGCTCATGATCAAACTACACATGACATAAATGATTGTGTTCCAATCACAGTGTAGTGGCAGCGAAAGAGCTTAACGCAAGAACACTTTTCCTTCAGTCAGCCAAAGTTCTTGAGAATGTCAGTGAAACTTATCTTGAGCAGCTGTGCTTCTTACATTTTCTGAAGAATATGAAACTCTGTTGATGACTACTGTGATATCGTTCATGATGGCAATGAGGAAGCAATAGATATTCAGGTAGCAATGTCCATTGACGTGGATAATGACTTATCGGAAGTCATGGAAGCACTGGCACTATCTTATAGATACTGTTATCAGTGAGTCACGGAACATTCCTGCACTTCAAACACAAAGAATCGTAGACTTTTCTGAAATAAAACTTAAGACATTAACGCTGACTGTCTGAAGACTTAACTCCATCAGTTTTTTTCAGTAAAGTAACGGTTAGATGCAGCATATAAAAGAAGACTCATGAAGTGGATAACAAATATGGGATGTCACTTAGTAAATCTACCGCTAAAGTATTGTACTTAAGTACAATTTTGAAGTACTTGCACTGATAAAAATACAGGGCTTGATCTACTTAAAAAAAGTAAGGCAACTTTTTGCATCATTTTATCCCATAGATCAAACAAGAGTAGTCTTTGTTTGTACAACATTAATTTTGCAAGTAAAGTCAACTTACTTTTGCAAACAAAGTAAACTCAGTTGTGTTAAGTTGAACTTTACTTAGCAAAAGTAAGTTAACATGACTTGCAAGATTAATGTTGTACATACAAAGACAATTCTTGTTTCATCTACATGATAAAGTGATGCAAAACATTGCCTTACTTATTATATTTTTGTCATGGTGAGCCACTTAAATCAAGTATGTGATCTACTTGTTGGTCAATCTGTCCAATATAAAAATGACGTGACATTTTTGCCTCATGGTGCTAGAAAAAAAATGACAACAACAAAATTAAGAGGATGAATTCCCTGGAAACCATAAGTACACTCAGCAAATTGTGTGAGAGTTGCACTAGATGAAAGGTTATAATAAGGCATAATACCCAGAAGTACCCAGAATGCACCACACGGGGCGGGGCGTAGTTGGAGCAGAGTAAAAAATCAAAATGACTTGTGTTTTGAACAAATGTAGACTAATTCACAACTTGATATATTAATGTCAAGAGACAAACCTTGTTTTTTATTGTTATTATCACAGGCTTAATTATGTTACAAATACATATTCTTATATTCACTTTTTTCAGTGTAGACTTTACTTGAACATTTCTATTTTCTGCTACTATATTCTTCCCTACAGTTTGCAGGTAAATATTACTTTTACAATTATTTTGACCTGACAGACATTCTAACATGATTGATTCTCAACTGTAATAAGGTTTTTTAAAGGAAAAACAAATCTTTTATTCTGCACCTTTCTACAAGCTCTGTCAGACGTCCTATTTTTAAAACATAATTTGTCGACACAACAATGTTATCAATATGACCCACATGGCCTTAATGACTCTGTTGGAACACAGAGGTTGAAAGCCTGCCAACTCTTCTCCAGATAGTTACTGAACTGAAGTAGCCTCTTGGATGAGAGGTGAAACGTCTTCAAGAAACTGAAACAAGTCCAGTCGCCTACAAAACAGCACTTAGATTTATCATCATGACCTGGATCACTGAGAATCTTCATCAACATCTTATCAATATGATTTCTTTTTTTTTTTTTTGACATTTGGATAAGAACAACACTGATTCCAATATGAGAAAAATGCTGAGTATTGGATCAGATTATCGATCAAACATATAAATAATACATATGTATAAATGTACTTTGATTTGTACTTTTGATACCTAACAATTTGTAAGAAAGTTGATTTTTGAGTCTCATTCCCAACTCATCAAAAACTGACGCTTTGGGATTGTGGGACGGGTCGGGCGCCATCTCAGAGCGTCAGCATTTGACGATTTGGGAGTTCTTACAAACTGGACCTTTACTGTAAGTACATTCATTACCAGAGAATTATTTTCAATACTGAAATACATGTAAAACTGGAAACTAACCCTAACCCTTAAAGACTTTTTACATAAGTACTATTCCTTTGGGTGATGCTCCCTTATACAAAATTAATATAATATAATATCTTTACTTTTATTTCAGTATGAGTTTTCCTTCCCCCACCCACAAACGGAGACAACAATGCAGAGAGACTGGGAGGAAGCTCACTTTTACCTTGGTGCACTGTTGTGGTCCAAGCCAGGGCTCACTAATTGCTCTGGACTTACGTAAAGTAAGATATGAAAATACTAATGAGACTATAAAACTAAAGGGAGGAGCATTTTAGCGTGATACACATAAGGTTATAAGGTCATAAGGTTGAAGGTAATGTGGCGGTGCACTCCTTCTTGTCTGTAACAGTATGACCTATAGGCTCATTTACATCTGCAGTCCCTGAGGAGGGACTAGAGATAACCATATTGTTAAGAAAATAATCAAAAACACAGTTACACGACAATGCATATTCACTATACACTATAACATCAGGAGGATTCCAAAACATTTAAACACTGACAGAAAAAATACTTTGCATATCTATTTCAAAAGCGTTGGAGAGGCACCAGCGGACCAGAAGTTGTAAGCAAGCTGTGTAACCTCCAAAAATACAGTTATAACAACATTGCAGTGTGAAATCAAGCAGGCAAATAAAACACAAAAGGTCACAATGAATGTGTTTTTGCAAGTAAGGCGGTGTGAGGTAATGTGCTTGCTTCGGTCTACAAAATTAAACCACAACAACAACAACAACAAGATTTCTGTGTGTTTGCCTTTGTTGCGTAATGGGTACATGAGTCAGTTTATTTTAGTCACGATTTTATCTTGAATTCAAAATACACTGAACAAAAACATAAACACAACACTTTTGTTTTTGCTCCCATTTTACATGAGCTGAACTCAAAGATCTAAAACATTTTCTATACACACAAAAGACCATTTCCTCAAATATTGTTCACAAATCGCCAAGATTATCCATCCCACCTCACAGGTGTGGCATATCAAGATGCTGATTAGACGGCATGATTATTGCACAGGTGTGCCTGAGAATGGCCACAATAAAAGAGGCCACTCTAAAATGTTCAGTTTTATCACACAGCACGATGCCACAGATGTCGCAAGTTTTGAGGGAGCGTGCAGTTGGCATGCTGACTGCAGGAATGTCCACCAGAGCGGTTGCCCGTGAATTGAATGTTCATTTCTCTACCATAAGCCGTCAGACAATATGGCAGTATATCCAACCGTCCTTACAACCACAGACCACATGTGTAACCACACCAGCCCAGGACCTCCACATCCAGCATGTTCACCTCCAAGATCGTCTGAGACCAGCCACCCGGACGGCTGGACAACAATCGGTTTGCATAACCAAAGAATTTCTGCACAAACTGTCAGAAACTGTCTCGGGGAAGCTCATCTGCATGCTCGTCGTTCCTCATCTGGGTCTCGACCGGACTGCAGTTCGTCGTCGTAACTGACTTGAGTGGGCAAATGCTCACATTCGATGGCGTCTGGCACGTTGGAGAGGTGTTCTCTTCACGGATGAATCCCGGTTTTCACTGTTCAGGGCAGATGGCAGACAGCGTGTGTGGCGTCGTGTGGGTGAGCGGTTTGCTGATGTCAACGTTGTGGATCGAGTGGCCCATGGTGGCGGCGGGGTTATGGTATGGGCAGGTGTAGGTTATGGACAACGAACACAGGTGCATTTTATTGATGGCATTGTGAATGTACAGAGATACCGTGATGAGATCCTGAGGCCCATGACCATCACGACCATCACCTCTTGTTGCAGCATGATAATGCACGGCGCCATGTTGCGAGGATCTGTACACAATTTCTGGAAGCTGAAAACATCCCAGCTCTTGCATGGCCTGCATACTCGCCGGACATGTCACCCATTGAGCATGTTTGGGATGCTCTGGATCAGCGTATACGACAGCGTGTTCCAGTTCCTGCCAATATCCATCAACTTCACACAGCCATTGAAGAGGAGTGGACCAACATCAAGCCACAATCAACAACCTGATCAACTCTATGCGAAGGAGATGTGTTGCAGCTGCGTGAGGCAAATGGTGCTCACACCAGATACTGACTGGTTTTCTGACCCCCCCAATAAAGCAAAGTGGCCTTTTATTGTGGACATTCTAACAGCTCAAGTACACTGGGAACATTGTAGTCAATTGAAGCTCGCCCAACGACCATGTGAGCGGCACTCGCGCGACATCGCTCTTCTTTTTCGCACCGGGTCTATTTTTTTTCCTCCACGCGTGGCTACGCGGCCCTCCAACAGGTAAAAAACTACAGAGAACTGTGTATAAAACTAATATATTACGTTTAAAAGTGATTAAAATAAATGTCTCATGTACCAGAGGCAAAGCCAGTAGCAGTGCAACATTATGGGGTTTGTTTTTTACATTGTACGATGTGGATCCATGATCGTGTAGTTAAACACTCCAGTTAATTGATACCATTTAATATAGTCTGCACTAGCAAACCCTACAGAGTCACCAAATTACCTGTGAAAAAAGTACTGTCAATCCATCTTAACAGGAGGGATGTAAAAATGTGTTGAGATACATAGAGTGCACTCATTTTACTAGACTAGTCACCATGGTGACGCGTCCGGTCGCGTCACGTCCGTGCCTGGTGTAGCAGCTAAAACACTCCACTCCGCCCCGCTTACATTTTGCGTCGCGGCCGTTCCCAGTGTACTTGAGCTGTTAGGCACACCTGTGCAATATTCATGCCGTCTAATCAGCATCTTGATATGCCACACCTGTTAGGTGGGATGGATTATCTCGGCAAAGGAGGAGTGCTCACGAACACAGATTTAGACAGATTTGTGAACAATATTCGGGGGAAATGGTCTTTTGTGTCTATAGAAAATGTTTTAGATCTTTGAGTTCAGCTCATGAAAAATGGGAGCAAAAACAAAAGTGTAGGTGAGGTTGCAGCGCTCTCTTAAATCACGCTCCGACTGAGAGGGTTTATTTGCCAAACTGGTCAAATCTAAAACTTCTTCTGCCCCACAATGGAGACAAAAGAGATTATTAGATCTTTACGAGGGGCCCCGAAAATGAAGCTTTAAAGTCTTTAAATCTTTTTGATCTTTATTGTGCTTTGATTTTTGCATATTCAAAATACATTTGAATTCAATCAAATTACTACGCACTGCAATCCTGGAGGCAAGTAGTATTCCAAGTAAGAAGTACCAGTTGTTCTCTGGAATTCTACACAAAAATATAATAAAGCAGTTGTGTGCATTGTAAAACCTTGGAAGCGTGCAACCACTTGTAGTGATCCAAGCCAAGAAACAGCTGAGTTCTCATGGAGAAGCCTTTCACAGCACCTGTGAACATAATGACTGCAATAGGTGTGATTGGTTGTTAAGCTGTCTGGGGAGAGAACTCATTACAGCATTGTGTGTGCGTGGTGGGTAATGTTTTCCACTTCCTCTGTTCAAAGGCCACTGTTCCAGTCTGACATAGATAGATTCCTTTACTCCTCTTTCAAACCATCAGTCTTCTCTGGCCAAGATGTTTACATCGTTGTCCTCAAAGGACTGATTTTTCTCCTTCAGATGTAAGTGGACGGCAGAGTCTCGACCTGAGGAGCTGGCCCTCCTGTGTTGTGCCATTCGTGAATGGAGAGGTTGCTTTGTCTGCCCGATGTACAAATCTGTGCCGTCCTGGCTGCATTGAAGAGCATGCTGTTCACTTAGAAACACTGCTGTTTTCTCGTCAGCAAGCCAAGCGTGAACTCTAATGCTGAGGCTAAGAGATGAACTGAGAGTGAGAATGACCCACCAAAGGTAATGATAACAGGTGTGAGGGCTGAGCTATCAAAGACTGAGGACGAATCAAAGGTTAAGGCAAAGAAATACGTTGTAAGTGAAAGAGGGTTTATTTTCCAAACTCACACAGTCACCTATGACCAGTCATCTATAGGGGCTGCTGTGGCTCAGGGGTAGAGCCAGCAGCTTGTTATTGGAAGGGTCGCTCGTTCGATTCCCCTGGTCTGCATGTCTAAGTGTCCTTGGGCAAGACACTGAACCCCAAACTGCTCCTGATGTGCTGGTTGGCACCTTGCATGGCAGCCACCTCCATCAGTGTATGAATGTATTTATGAATAACTAAGTCGCTTTGGACAAAAGCGAGCGCTGAATGGCCTAAATGAAAATGTAAATTATCTCTTGTAGAGATGTCATGTAAATATATTTGGAAATGAAATGAAAAACATCCGTGTCAGATATAATGTAGTATACCATGGTGAATATTATGATATACTATGGAATATGAGATATAGTGAAAGGTAGTAACATAAAATAACTTAATATATAGCATAGTACAGCAATGTGATAGAATATCAAATATAGGTGTAGTATAGTACAATATATTGAAGTATAAAGTGTAGTGTGTATGTGTCGTCATTATTGAAAATATCAATTCTGACATTTTTCTTAGGAGGAAAGTCTCAAATATCTTTATAACTGCCGTTCTATATACAGTGTCAGTTTGACCTATTTAATGACATGTGGTACATCACGTAATACGAGTAATAGGTATAATATACACTACAGTTTATGTCATCAATTTGCATGTAAAAGGTCCCAATGACAAAACAAACAAAACAAACCTGTGGCTTGAATCCCACATAGTTTAAAATCTAACCTTCAGAGCAGTATTATGTAGTGTATTAGTGTAACCCAGGTGTCCTGTCACAGTAACAACAGGCTACGGAAGCTTTTTTGGATCACAGCGTATCTTGATGCCAGACACTCCTTAAGAGGTCGGCATCAGACACTACCTAACAAAGCCAGCGAGCCGGGATCAATTGACTTTAAAGGGAGCGTTTACTTGACAGCTGATAGCACCATCTGATGGCTTACAGCCTCAGTTTAGCATGGATGAACCGCAGACAAAGAGGTGTGGATTCAAGTGGCGTACTCTTAAACTGTATGGCACAATTTAGCCTTTTTAAGCTCACTGTTTGACACTAACAAGCACTTATAAAGCCAGCTAAAGTGAGAGTGGATATTGGACATGACTCCAAATAATTGATAATGTAGGTCTGTGTCTGCTCAATGTGGAAACAGGCAACGGCATGCTGACACTTATAAGATATATCAGAAATTTAGAAGCTGATGATGCGCCAATATTTTGTTTACAGTATATTCTGCTCCCTCCAAGTGGCCAGAAACAAATGAATGCAGATTTAAGTAAAGTTTTGGATGCGGGACTCTAACTTGTAACCTTGTTTGGATATTAGGGTATCGCTTCTTTTACTCATGCTGCTAATTACATTTACTCAAGAACTGTACCTAATTACAATTTTCAACGAACTATTAGTTCTCCCAGCCAATATGGTTTCAGTTAAATATTTTTTCAAGGCTCAAAGAGGTTAGTATCCACTCTATCATTAAAAAACTGCAGAAATTAGAGAAAGGTACAAAAAATACAATATCCCTTTGTCTATTTTCTCTTTTCCTCTTCCTGTATTAGACGTGGTGGGTGAAGTATTCAGATCCTTTACTCGAGGTAAAATATGTATTGTATTAATAATCATATGTAATAAGTATTATCAGAAAAATGTACTTAAAATATAAGTCTAAGTAATAGGAGTCAATGAAGAAAAGTGTCCTCTGTGAGATATCACTTACTACTCTCGCATTTTACTAATTTGAATTGGACTGCAACTAATGATTATTTTCATTGTCGATTCATATGCACATTATTTACGCAAAAACAGTGGAAAGTGACAATGTTACCCCAACGTTTGTTTTGTCCTACCAACAGTACAAACCCACACACTAAGAAAAAAAAAACGGAAAAATGAAATGATTTGTATATTAAAAAAAAAGCAATTTTTTTTAGAAGCAATTCATATCAACGAACTGACAGATAACTGGGATGAAATAAAGGGTAGCAGCAATATTTCCCTCTAAATGTAGCTGAGGAGAAGAAGAAAGTGGTGTGAAAAAACGGAACGCCTCGAGTAAAGCACCTTAGATTACTTGTTTTAACGGTTAGTCCACTACTGCTGTTAGAAAGACACCACACAGCACACAGACGGTCTGTAACACTGTGTGCGCGTTTATCGAATGACTGCGTATTTATGTTCATATTCAGAGGCAGTTCACTCGAAAGATCACACCAATGACGTAGCCTAACACAAACGGTTGTCCATCTGTCAGCGCGTGAGCTGAGTAAAGTTTGACCTTCAAAATAAAAGCGTAACCCTGCGCATGAACCCTATCACCGGAAGTGCCAGCTTCATTCCGGCGCCGGGTCACGGCTCTTATTCTGACAGTCACCGCAGAAACTTTGGTGTGTTTCCTTGATTTTAGCTCGACAGTGGTGCTGCTGCTGCTGACTCTCAGCAGTGTGTATGTGTGTGTGTGCGGATGGTGGACCGTTCCCGGTGAAAAACACCGAACCCCGGCCTCACTAGAAATGCCTCACCGCCGCGTGTAAACGGGCGAAACTCGCGGAGGGGAGAGCGTCAGGTCTCGGGGCAGGTTTAGAGGAAAATACAGGCAGGATGTTGCAAGTTTTAGCTTGTGGCGCCGTAGTTTTCCCCGGTCTCTTCTTCGCCTTCAGGAGGATCCTGCCGTGTGTGTTCAAACACTGGAGCGATGCCGACGTGGTGCTGGTCAGCGAGAGGTAAACTATCTAAATTCATCACTTTACACAACATAACCTGACGAAATACCGCCTAGCATATAGCATCTTTATAGCATTCCATCCTGCTATGTGACTTTAAGCTAGTTGTCGCTCACTCAGTTAGCTTAATGTGCTGTTATTTTGATTATTTAACGCATTACGAGGACTGTTAGCTACTAACATCACATCACCAGTATGTTTATGGTCTTTTATCTATATTTAACCATTTATGTTGTATTTTATTGTTAATATATGGGCACAGTATCCCTCGATTCATCTTTACAGGGATGATCGGCAAATATCACTGCAAAACTATGAGTCCTTACAGGAAAATAAATGAAAAATTGATGCCATAGTAGACTAAATAATACCAAAGCTGACATTGTTTCTGTGTGTATGAAATTGGTCTGTGTCTGAAAGGCATAATTTATGTGTGATGGGCTTAAATGTTCTGCTAGCGTGCATGTTTTCATAATCATTACATTTTTTTTTGCATCCACCAGGGGCCTTGTAACTGCTCATACAAACATTTAAAGTGACATTATATTTGTGTGTGAATCAACCCAAAACTGAGCTTGATCCAGAGCTGCAACGATTGAGCGATTAGTTGTCAACTGTTAAATTCAAAGCCAATTATTCTGAAAATGTATTAATCAGTTTGAGTATATATTTTTTTTTTAAAGAAAAACAATGTCAAAATTCTCTGATTCCAGCTTTTTTAATGTGAATGTTATCAGTTTTATGTCCCCTATTACAGTAAACTGAACAGCCTTTGACTGTAGACAAATCAAGACATTTGAGGACTTTGGGGCTATTTTCTGACATTTTAATAGACCTACAACTAATGGATTAATCGAGACAATGATTAACAATGAAAATTATCTTTGGTTGCAGCCCTAGCTTGATCCACGTGTTTAAAAAAGTAAATCATTACATCTGAAGCCTCCTCAGTAACCTAACATCTCATGGGTGTTGAGTTGCAAAGTAGTAATAATTAATACAGTTCGCGCATGTGTGTGTGGGTCAGTGTGACTTGCTCGCATGTGCACAGTTCAGTTCAATGCTCATTTGTACGCTGTCACTCCTGCTAATCCTCTTCTGAGCTCCGGTCCGGGCCGACTGCTGAGTTAGCTATGCACTGGAAAACACTGAACTGTACTCCTGAATAACGCTTCCACTAATTTACTAATGCTCGTCCAACGGAAAATGTTGTTCTCACAATCGTCCGCGCCTCGGGGGATGAGCCACTGCTCGTACACCGTGAAACAAGCCTCCGAATTCTGCTGTATCTCCTCTGACATGCTGGTCATGAGCTCGGATCATGCTAGTGTCTTTGGTTATGGTGGAACAGTTTCAGATTCACCAGGTTATATGCCTTAAAACTCCCTGAATTTGTTGAAATTTCCAGGATGTAGATTCTCAGAAAATGCATCAAATCAATCATCTACAAATCTCGTCTTGTTAAATAGTTGTGTTTGACTATTTAGTTATAACTGAAACCCTTGATTGGCTGATTATCAGATTTGTATGTCCCTGGCCTCTAATTCAATTTTAAAACATGTGGTGGAACACAGTACGAAATCCATGCCAGTTAACTTTAACTGGAAGCATATGTTGGTAATATAACATAATGTTGTTTAAGGCTGCTGCTAACGCTCATTTTCATTATCAACTAATCAGATTTTTTTCCACAATTAATCGACGTAGCATTTAGCCCAAAGTTACGTCTTCAGATTGCTTCTTTTTTTCCAACCAACAGTCCAAAACCCAATGACTCATATGTTTTCAAAATAGTTGTTGACAATCAACTAATCATTGTAGTGTTTGAAGTGAATGTAGTGGGTGAGGCAGCAAACGTTTACACAACTGTGAGATGTCCAATTAATCACTCTGTTTTACTGTGATACAATCACTTTGCTCTGAAGTGGAAGCATACAGTACTTGTTTGTAAGTCAAATGTATACTGATGTAGTGTAACACTTACATAATGCTGGGGACGTGTGAGAGGCAAATAAATCCAATCAGCAGATGTGGAAATATTAAATTTATAGTCCCTGGAATTGGTTAAGCTCCCAGGACAATGGCTCTGACAATTCCCACCTTGTAACGTGATCGGATTCCTCGCTAAACCCTCTTCTTTGAAACTCTACATCTCCAGTGTGTAATGCAGGCTTTGGGTAAAACATTCTTTGACCCAAAGTCACACAAACTTGACAGCTGCAAAACTATAAATGTGCTGATACCTTTTTTTTCCTTTCTTGAGACCAGTTCTGATACCTGAACTCAATGTATCAGCTGACATTGAGTACTGATCCGATGTTGTTTAAAAACCTACGTATCACTATTAAAATTTCACAGCTGTATACTACTTAACATCTACAGATGTTATATAGGAATGTGCTTGAAGTTACACAAGTAACTGGACGATGTGGTCTACTTGTGCAGTAAAAGAACTGTCGTAGTATACAGTTGTACACGACGCTGCTGGGCAGTAGCAGGATCTCATTTCTAAACAAGAATTTCTGTGGCATTAGATCGGTGCTTAGACTTGTGTACTCACCGATATCAGATCCAGCATTTTAGGCAGTATCGGGTGCAATTTTGAGGCTTTTTTTTTTTTTTGAACGCACAACCTTTGCTACATTTACGTCTGTCGTCCACATTAACTCCAGCATTTTAGGACCCCTAAAACGAAGACATTTGAAATTGCTGCCGGCCCTGTTTTAGTTTGAAAACTCCAGGTTTGGATTCTAATGTGGCTGGGCTGAAACGGGGACATTAGGAAATGATGAGGCAGACAGATGTCACGCTGTCCTTTTCTAGAAGAAAACAACAGCAGGTATTGGCTGGAAGCTAGCTAGTGACGCACAAGTCAACCATGTCCTTGAAATTTTTCCTGTCTATGTTTGTTGTTCAGCTCAGCTTCTGACAGATTTCTGATTCTACAAGTCAGCAGGAACCTTGACTCTTCTGTTTTTCCATTTTCCTTTCGTGTCCGTACGTTAATGACGCAAATAAATAACGCCTCAAAATTCGTGTGAATATTTGCTCAAGTTGAAACATTTTCAACTCGCTCAGGTAGCGAATCTGCCTTTAAATAACCTTATCACAGGCTGACTAGTAATCTGCTCGTCACACTTGAGATTGGTGGAAGGCCCATTTCATTTGAGACACTGAGAGGAAGGGGCTGCATTTTTTTTTTTTTTTTTTTTTTACAGTTGTAATGTTCAGTTGGTGGTAAGTGATAACAGGATGCATGTAACATCTTACTTTGTCATTCTATACCTCAAGATGTTGTCGTTCAGCTCTCAAGTTTATTCAGATGTGTAATATCTCTTCTGACCTACCTCCCAATATTTTTAATACTTTGTTCACATCATATTCATATGGCATATTTTGTCATAGGCGGCTGTAGTTTCTGTTTTGAGCGTACCATCAGCTACGGTTGAGCTGGTATGCAGTGTCATGGTTGGGTGTGTCAGTGCTGTAACGTTTTAATGGAGTGAGGTGGGGATTATTTCATCAGTACTAGAAACAACACTGAATTTATTGTTGAATAAGAAGTGAGAATAATCCTCAGTCAGCACAGAAAAAAGATAATCCACAAATAGTTGTGAAAATCATCAAAGAAAGACTTTTTCTCCTTACTTGCAACTGGTTTTATGACATCAAAATAGAATTGCTCTTAGGATGAAAACTACGGCGACAACTTTGCTAAAAAGAAATATATAAGTTTTGGAACGAGGTTTGTGCTAAAGGAAAGGCCCTTGTGTTAGTGTATGTCATCTGTAGGGCCGTAACTAGAAATTGTCTGCAAATGATTTTGTTCAATCAAGTGTTTGGTCTTTAAAAAAAAAAAAATCAGTTTACGATCAGATGAAATAAAGAAAAACAGCAAATTCTCACAAATGAGCTGGTGGAACTTGATAACAGTTAGCATGTATGCTTTTACTCAAATAGATTACTTCTCATTTTTGACTGATTGTTCAGCTCAAATCTTCCAGTGGCCATTTAAGGACATCTTAGACTATCTTCAACCTAAGCTTAACTCTGCACTGTGTTTTAAGACATCCCTCAATATCAGCTCAGTTAGCCACACAGTTTCCTTCCCTATATATGTCTATATGTGTCTGGAAAAGAGAGAAGTGGGTATTACGTGTCAGCAGTGATGACCATCATGACTAAACTGACAAAAAAAGATAAGATTGGCAGGTGATCTCTGAGAAACGGGTCAGTACTGAACCAATCAAAGCTAAGCACCAAAAATGTAAATATGAAATCAGCTAAAGAGATCTCATGCAGTTCCAGGTGCAACCTAACCTACTTTAAAGAGAAACACTTGACTTCAGGAGGGCTTATAAAGCTCAACATCACCTGGCACACGCTAAGCTTGAAAATCATGCGGCTACTGTTAACGCCTTTTAAGGTTTGTGCAACAGCCGCGTTCTTAATGTAAGGACTTCATAAAGTTAATGCTTTCAGTATGTGCGACCTCTACAACTAAATTTAACTTGTACAGTGCGTCTCAAATAACCACCAGTCAAATACCACAAGTTAACATAAATATTACTTGAAGAACAGAGTAAGTTAGATGTTCGCACTTTAAAATCTTCAGAGATCAGAAGTACAGTAGTGTTACCAGCAAAATGTACTTAAAGTATCAAAAGTGAAATTGCTTATTATGTGGAATGGGTCTATTTACAGTGTTATACTTTTCTAGAATATTATATAATGCATTTAATAGTGTTTTAATCACAATCAAATACATGTAAGATCATTTTAATTTAATTTAATTGATATATCTGGGGGTCAATTTTGGCCTACTGGTATATCGGATGGGTTCTAGTAAAGTAAGTAAGCACAATATTTACCTCTGCATAGTTGTGGAGTATAAGTATGAAGCAGCATATAAAGGAAATACTCTGTAAAGTAATGTACTATTAAATTATACTTAAGTACAGTACTATAGTAAATAAACTTAAGGTGCCTTCTATCACTGTATAGTGGTGGTGTGACTTACATGAGAGAAGTGGCTTTCAAAAGATTGATACCTTTCTTAAAATATGTTAAACGTTTCCTTATACTGTATTGATCGTTGTTTGCCTTATGGTGGCCACTGACACAAGGCGATAGTTTGCCCACCTTTAGGGCTGCAGCTCATGATCAGTTAATCTATCAGTTTGATTAGAATGACAGAAAATTGTTGATCAGAATTTCTCGTTTTTTAAATTTTTCATGAGTAATGTACACATTTGCTACATAATGTTACATTTGCAGCCGGCATTTAAACAATGAATCGATAAGCAAAAGTATCAAGATCATTTCTGTTGATTGTCTTATTGATTAATTGTTTATTCACGACTACCAAAGTGGTTTAGGAACAATGCAGTTAGGGATGTAGCTGCATCCATTTGTGCGATTGAGAGGTTGCGATAGGGAGACGGAGAGCGAGTTCCTTCTTGCCATGAAATGCACTTTACCCTGTTTGCTTTTTTTTGCCTCTGCTGTCACTTTTTCTTTAGCTCTGCTGCAGTGCCAATGGGACCACAGATTACGTAGCCCGTTTACGGGAGGAGCAAGAAAAAAAGCCCACCTCTCCTGACTGTCAGACGCTGTGTGTGTGACAGATCTTGAAAGAGCAAGTGGTCCGTGTGTAACGAAACAGTCAGTAGGAAGACTTCGTTCGTAGTGAAAGAGAAGCCGAGGATTTTCACTGGCCTGACACAGCAGGAAAAGAAAAGACAACATTGCCGAACAAGGCAGCGAGGCATTCTTCCCTTTTCCCCTCCACACGCTCCTCACCCCGTCAACCTCAACCTTTCATCAGCAGGGAGAGAGGGGGTTATTGCCGGACACACAATGAATGGGCTGTGTAAAATCTGGGTCTTGTGACAGAGTATGCGACCATACAGCCCTAGAAGGCAGCGAGGCGTGGGGATAAAATGTGTGTGTGCGTGTTGCGGGGGGTAGAGTTCAATAAGGAAGGGGAGAGAGAGAGGCCAGTTAGTCTTTTCCCGCTTAGGGTCTGTCATTTTGTAGTTGCCGGTCATATGGCCCTCGTTGCCTTGCCGATGCCGGTGTCATGGTGTCATGGCCACATTCCCATGGAGATTGGTGTGAGGTGGCAGCAGGTTCAAGCAGGAAACCACATAAATACAGTCTTTGTTTCTCAATCTTCCCATTTGCCACACACTATAACTTGTTAAAAAAAGAGAAAGAAAAACGTCTTTATTGGCCTTGTAAAACTAGTCATTAGTTACAACAGTACTAAAAGTCTTAAGCTTTTCTCGCTGGGGAAATTCAAAGGTCCTCTCGTTCCTACCAACTGAGACCTGACCAGGGAACACAGTCAGGCTTGGTCCAGTTGATATTCTTCATGGTTATGGTCCAGTCGTATTAGCTAGGGTCTTGGGCTTTGTGTCAATGTGTCCAATACTGGAGTGGATCCATGAGGATTTGCGATCAGCTCAAAGCATCTGGTGTCACCAGGTGGAAAGACGTATTTTTTTGAGATAGACCGAGGGTATATAATGGAAAAAGCAACATGCTGTGTTAATACCCCAATCGCACTGAACAAAAAACCCACTAATATCTGGCATTATTCTTCAGTGGGAAGGTTGCAACTGGCATTTATTCCCAGTAGGGGGGTCACGATTCTTCAAATTCAAGATCTGATTTGACTTCCGATTTTGAAGTCACAGTTCTGTTTGATTCTTGATTTATTTATTTTTTTACAGCACTGAAGGTTGTACAACTGTACAACATCTGGATAAGCGAAGATCACCAGATCATTGGTTATATGTGCTGACAACTAATATTCACCAAAAACAAGGATTCCAGAGTTAAACTAAAAATATCTGCCCTACCAGAGATGTGCTGCTTCCTGCTGTTCCCAGTTTCCTGTGCGCTTGTGATGTCGAACATTACACAGCAAAAAAAATAAAACAGAAAATGTATCATGTAATTGGAAAGGTGTCAGTTGCCTCTGTTGTAGTGGGTTAACTGGCCTCTTAAAAACCTGCATACGCGCTAGTTTTGGTGTGAAAATTGCTTTATCGATTGCTTCTCAAGCTTTGGGTCTGTTTGGAGCTACTGTATTTAGAATCAGGTCTTAACGTCCTTGGATCTTTTCAGACCCAAACTTTGGATCCATGAACCCAACATGAGAAAATCACAAGATTCACCACCCGCAAAGTGACAGTTTTGCTATTTTCAGATCCTAATAGTGGAGAAGCTACAGATGTAAAAGTTTTCCTTAGGGTTGTCCTGGAATAAATGCCATGTGGTCAGTAGAATCGCAAGAGCAAAAATGTGCTCAGTGAATTTCATGGCAATCTGCTAAATTATAAGATCCCATGTGTGCACTGTGAGCAAACTCACCAGGAGAGATTGTGAAGTGCCTAACACAGACGAGGTTCATGCTGTGGTGAGCATAAACCGGCCGTTCAAGTCATTCGATTTTTGATACTTCTTGTGGCCAAAGAGGTAATTTTGAGAATTCAAGAGTTAAAGGATATGTCTTTTTTTTCATACCATGTCAGGGGCAACTGTCTGACAAAGGCTGCCTTTATGAAGTCTGTAGAGGAAATATCAGTGGCAGAGATTAGACATATCCACCCAAATTTCACTTTATTCTGACTTGAACAAGCTGGAAATATTACTACCAGAATCTTTCTAAATAAATACTGTAAATAATTATTTTTCTGTCTTTTGGACTCAAATCCTATGTTTCCACCCATAACTCAGGCAGCAAATTGCAAATTAGCACCACAACATTAGTCGATTAGTCAATCACAAACAATTAACTACCAAATATTTTGATAATCTGTTATTTTTTTTCTTCTTCAAATAAAAATGTCAAACATTTGCTGGTTCCAGCTTCTCAAATATAAGAATTTGCTGCTTTTCTTTGTCATTTTACCTCACGTTTGATAGCAAATGAAGGGTCTTTGGGTTTTGGACTGTTGGTTGGACAAAAGAATCAAGTTGAAAACATTACTTTGGACAATTTTCTAACTTCTCATCAACCAAACAATTGATCCTGAAAAAAGTGGGCATGTAATTGGTCGTAACTTGCAGCCATGCAAATATGATATATTTCTGGTGGGAAAATAAATATAGTCCTCAACTCAAATCTGTTCAGTACTGTCCTAGTGCTGTATTAATCCTAAATAAGACAGACGAAGCAAAGGAAATTTATACATTGAAAATAAGTTGAGCCCACACAGGCCTCTCATCTGTAATGAACAGGGGAAGAGTAGTTGTTGAGCTCGACTGCAGTTTCTCAAGGTAAACTGTGTCTCCATTCATCGATGTAGGTGGTGATGAGTAGGTGGTAATGTAAACCAGACCCAGAAGATGCTGAGGAAAGTTAAAGCATTTAAAAGCAGTGGTGTGTTAAAAGGGTGACTGTCTCTTATGGCTGCAGTGAGTGTCGGGGAATGAATTACATGTTTTCTGATTTCAAAGCAGCTTACTGTCAGTGCTGCCAAGTTGGAGTACAGCCAGGGACAGAGCTTGTCTGAGCAAAAGCGGCCATTCATAGTTTGAACAAATTGGTGATATAATCCAGCGTCCTGTTTTAAAATGGACAAAAATTAACTCTGTTGTGCCATTAGGAAATAAAAATCTGCGTCTGTCTGACTGTAAACTGAACATTCATCAAGTTCTTTCCAGGACAGCCACAGTACCACACTCAGTAGGGTCATAAATTCATGACTTGTGAGTATACTCCTCGAATGCAACGCCTATGAATGTTGTGTATGACTTACGCCACCTCGCAGTGACACTTCAAATAGAGATGTACCAAGTTCTCCTATGTCACAGGTCTGTTTATAGAAGGGAAAAGTCGAGGCCAAGCACTGCTAATCCCATGATGGGACACTGCACTTGTAGTTCTGACTGCCGTAGTAGGTCACCTGAAGGGACCCTTTTCAAAGGCTTGACCTAGATTATTCAGGTTGTACCATGCTCATAGACCTGTCAATAATGCGGCTACGCTAACAAATCAAATATTATTTCTTTGGTTAGGCCAATGTGGAAGGTTCACCAAATAATCTGCCTTTCATTTAGTGTTAAAATATCAGTTAGGCCAAGTGACTAACCTGATCCTGGTTTTAGTATCCTATGAAGGACTGGAGATCATCGATTAAAAATATATAAGTGTGTTTTTTGTGATTCTTATAGTAATTATCTATATGTCCTATCATGTTTTATTCCATTCAGGAATACCCAACATTTACTCTAATGGCAATCAAGGTTTCTGTTGTCTAGTAATTACATTTTTTTTTTATGCCTCTGCGCCTGTGATATTATTTCTTTATTTTTTAGTGTTGTCCTTCTGTCCAGTTCTTATGAATGCGATATTTCAAGAACATCTGGAGGGAATTTCTTCAGATTTGGAGCAAATGGACTCGAGGCTGAAATTATTAGAGGTCAAGGTCACTTTAACCTCATGGCAACCCATTCTTGTAAACAAGATATCGCATGAGTGCCATGAGGGAATTTCTTCAAATTTGGCACATGGATTAACTGATTAGACATTGATGGTCAAAGGTCACTGTGACCTCACAAAACACATTACACATTACTCAACAATTCCTAAGTGTGTCTAAAATGCTAACATGATTGAAGTGATGATATTTAATGTCCTAAAGGTCAACTTCACTGCGATATCACAATATTTTGCAAAAGATTTTCTGGCCATTATGTAACACCATGGCTAAGGAACAGTAACTTGACTGGTGTGCAGAGGCAGAGTACGAACCAGTTTGTTTGTCATATTTAAATTTGTACAATCATAATGTCCATGAAAATACTTCCGTCCAGCACAATTTGAATGCAAATTTGTATCAAAGTCGGAGTAGGTGGTTAAAAAAGATGATTGGTAAGTCGCATTCTCACGCTGGGAGTCTGGAGTGTAGAGAATGAGACTCAACAGTCAACTATTGATCTACTCTTTAAACTTAAGTAGATTGTTGAGTATCATTCCCAGGTCATCAAATATTGACACTTTGGGTTGCTCCGTAAACATAGGTAATATAACCAGATTTTCTACTATTAGTCGGGGACTTTGAAATCCTCCAGGATACTTGGACCGGACCAAACAGAAACCAGATAGACAAGCTGAGGCTATATCCTGCTCTCTGTTTTCATAGAGGTGAAAAGGACAGTGCTGTGTAGACTTAAGTATGCTACAGAATTGACACCAATTATAGTACTCCAACCCTAATGAAAATCAATGAAGCTGATTAAAGCTCTGTATGAATATCCACATATAAACTAGAGTTGATAACATTTAAAGGTATTTAACAAGCAACGAAACAAGACTAAAAGTCTACATCCCCACTTGCGACTTGGTAAGGCTGTACTTATTGTATGCACAGCGCGCTTTGAGCTTCATGCTAACATGCTCACAGAGATTATGCCAACGTGTGCTAATTATCACTCAAAAACAGCGGACAGCTGAGGATAATGGCAATGCCAGTAATGTGACGGTGCTAGAAAAGTTGAGGGTTCATTAAAGTTACTACAATTCAACCTGTGAGGAACATGAACGAGATGTCAAAGTGCATTACAATTCATTCCCAAGAAATGTAATTTAAAACCAGAAGTGTTCACCTCCAGATGGCACTAGAAGAAAAGTAAGGCTAACATGGTTAAAATCAAAAGAAAAATATCCTGTTTTTTATATTCGATTCTGTGACTACCCAGAGTATGATTAATGAATGTTTATGAATGTCTTGGCTCAGTCACATCATGTAAACGTTCTCTGTTTTTTATGTGTTTGTCTCTCTCTTAGACTGGTGTCCTCCATCCATGCCATCATGGCAACCACGGCAGGAGTCATCATCGTGTCATCATGCCGGGGCAACGTCATTAGCGAAAGGTTAGACTTCATGTTATTAATCCCCTTCATTAAACAGTGATCACTAGTGGTAAAAAAAAAACTACAGGTACACCTCTTAATCCCCTGATTTCCCAATCAGTCATTACGCTTTCTTACCTACACCTGTAAGGGTCAAGTGCGATGGGTAGATTCAGAACTGGGGAGGGACTTCCCTCTTCATAAGATCCAAGGCCCCATTCAGACCTGGTGTCAACTAAGGCGGGGCAATTTTTAAAGATATGTATTGTTATGGTGATATGAGACTATAATATCATCTTGTGTTTTGGATATCTTTAAATCGTGATAATGCATAAATGTGTTTTTTCCTGGTTTTAAAGGCTACATTACAGTAACCTGATGTCATTTTCTGAACTTACCAGACTGTTCTAATACTTGTCTTTACTCATTTAGTCATTATATGTACATGCCTAATGATTATTTGTCAAAATGTCATTAACTGTCCCCAATATTGTCACAACAGAGAGGGTATTTCAGTCTCCCAGTTGTGTCAATAATGAAGTACTTTATTTAGCCCTAGTATCAGCATCTGTTGTGAGTGATCCAATCCCAAGTGGACAACTCTTAGTATACTGTAGGTGTAAATGCTCCCTGTTTCATCTAATTTCACCATTTACACTAAATTAACGAAAGAAGACAACATTTTATTGACAGTAAACATGTTACATTTTACAAATACAGTTAGCAGTAGCTACTACTTTGATGCCTGTGGAGAAATCTCCAGACTCCCTCTATAAAATTATCCATTTTGTAAGTTGCTGAATTAGGAGAAACTTTGTAAACCTTATGAAATCCTGTCAGTGACAAATTCTTGATTATTTGCACCATCTTATTAATTTGGCAAATATTAAACATATACCATAGAATAGAATAGCATATTCGAACCGATGGACTTGAAGCTGTGCTTGTGATAAGTTCACTCAGGATGGATGTTAAGACCATTTCTGAGCAGGGTCAAAAACACACTAGAAATCCAACAGGATGCTTTTCATTGACTTGGAGAAGATGAGAAACGCTCAAATTTATTCAAATGTCCTCTGATGCATGGTAGCAACATCCTGGCAACAACCAAATCCTGTTTTCCTCTCCACTCAGCTAACAGTAATACTTCAGACAAAATGGAAGAAAAGTTGTCAATGCCTTCCCAATTATCTATGATTTACTGTGTTTTGAACAGGCTACAACTACTTTGTTTAAAAACTATGCATGAAAGCACATTGCTGTGAAAGTGAACTACTTTGCTGTGCTCCAGAGCTGTGGCTACGTGAGAAAATAAACCAATGTAAGGGTGTAAATTACGCGCTCAATGCACACATCCGCAAGCTTTAGGCTCATGTGAGACAAGAAACAACCTGCCTCTTTGTATTTGTATGTGGGAATGCATTGTTAGCTTCGTGCCGCATCTTCCAGCCTGGATTCATCACAGTTCAGTGTCACATGTGTCTTTTGAAAACATACAGTATCTGCTTTGCTTTTTTCTCTCAGGGATGGTAAAGTTCACATGTTCCGGAACTCTCACACTAAATAGATTTATTAACTGTACACGTGACTGCACTTTCTGGTATAAGTTGAACTAAACGAACAGTTTTAGAAGTGTTTCTTGCAGTGTATCTGCAGTACAGCTTCAGCTGCCCTGAAACATCCTTGATGTAAAAAAAACAAACAGTTTTAATGCCCTATTTTATCTGTGTACTACATGGTTTTCAGCTAGCAAGTGGTTCCTCAATCCACCCTACCCTTACCCTCCACATCACCTTGCAACCTAGTGTTAGCATAGCATTAGCCTCCCTTTGCAGTTTAGAGACTGTCATGCTAAGCTAATGCTAGCTTCTAATAATCCCACCGAGTCGGCGGCCAGACCCGGGCAGTCCCACTTTCAGGCTGCTAATCTCCGCTGCCCCTCCCCTTCACCCACACGGCTTAATTCCTCCACAACGCTGCTCAGTTCTGCTGCCCTGTGACGTGCACAAGGCCTGGAGCTTATCAGACACATGCTCCAGAGTCAGGCCCATGAATACTCTAATACTCCATCACAATCTGTCACTTCATTTAGCCTTTATTGCCGCAGTTGCCGTAACATAAGCAAGGTTTTGCAGTGGAGGTCTTTTCAGCTCTATCCTGATGCTTTAGCTTTACAAAATGTTGAGTGTGTTAGCGTTAAACATACAATAATACATGCTTATGCAAGGAGGATTTCAGTGTCCATGTTCCTATCACTGAGCAGTCAAATTGGCCATTACCCAGTACAATCAATTTCATTTTAGTTATACTAATATTGTACTCAACAAAGGGAGCAACCTCACAGTGAACAATTCAGACAATGGAACAGGAAGCATCAGCAAATGGATTTAATCATCAGAGTGTACAGACCGACTTCCTGGTTCAAATTTCAGTATCTTTGGCATGTCTATGATCCAATTTCTTGTTTCTTACCAGCCACCATATACTGTAGGCTCATACCAGCATTGATATTGTTAATATTGACTTCCTTGATTTATCATTCCATCCCTAGCAATCACTTTTAGATTTACCTCCAAATAAAAAATATAATAAAAAAGTAAAGTATTTCTAATTCTTGATTCAAATAAAGAAATTAGATAATATGTCTAAGCTGTTGTTTTGTGTGAAACAAGTTTGATCATCTGACTACCTGAGTTTCGTTCTCCATTGTCTTCCTTGTAGCAATGTCTTCATGTTATCTGATATTTGCAACTGATGAATATGATATTTTAAAATATAAATTATACCTAAAGCTACAAAAACAAAGCCAAAGTTGTAATAAATTGCCATTATGAATTATTATTATTATTATTATTATTATTATTAATGTAACCTCAGAAATCCTGCAGAAATGTAACTGCTTTACACACATGCTACTCAGTAGCACAAGCAGTTATGGTCAGTGGCTCTTCTAGAATACCTTGAACTCATTGCTAAAGCTGTGGTCTGATCAGTTAAAAGTAGCAGCACAAGGCAAGTGTAAAGTCTTTGTGTGTTTATTTATATCGGACTAGAAGATGATAAGTATAAGACTAGAGTCTGTGGTTGCTTACAAAAACAGTTCATCTGTATTCTCCATTGCCCTTAACAGAGCAAATAGTATACACTAGACAATCGACTGATGTCGCCTTCGTTCTCCCCTCAGCTGTTTGTTGTGCCTTACTGCTCTTAATCTCCATTCACTGACTTTAAGAGCTAAGCAAGAGGTCAGAGGTCAGTAGCTCAGCTCTGCCCTGCAGCTTTACTCCAGTCTGTCCACATAATTAACCATCAGCGTGATCATTGCTCATTAGGAGAACTGCAGCCTTCCCAGTTGTTTATTATACTGTACTTACATAAGCATGCGTGAAAGCCTCTGCATGCTAATGTCAGAGAGGTGAGGCATATAGGTTAAAGAAGGGGCTGTCTGTGTGCGTTTACTTTGACTGAAGCTAAAGGTCACTGTGTTCACCATCTACTGGTGCTGAACTCTGTGCTAATGTTTAATAATTTACCTTATCTCAGTTTTGTCCTGTGAAGGTGGTCTGTTTAGCCTGGTGACCTTAAGACTCATGACGATTGGTAGGGTCAAAACGAGAATCAAAATTGAAATGACTATTTTTTTATGCAATTCTCGAGGACGGCATGTATTTTCTTCATGCAATCAGATATAATCGTGTGTGTGTACTAGCAGTACAGCAAGGGAGGACTCGCACACAGAGAACAAAGACATTCAGACTACAGTCGTGATTTTAAATGTCTCAAAAACAGAAATGGATTGAAAATGTGACTTCTACACAGCTCACCTATGACCTGACGTAGGCCTTGTCCAGTTGTGAAAGGAGATTGCTTTCAAAATAGATGATCCCTTCTTATGCAAACCATTTTATTTTTCATCTTCAAACTCCAGCAGGTTGGTGCTCAAACAGATTCAGATCTGTTTGATCCTCAAGGAAAATGCAGTTGGTAACCACAGACTCTTTAAAATGAAGTTATTATGCACAGATATGGAAATTCTTGTCGGGTAACCAATAGCTGATACCAATTCTGGTACCTTTTTATTTGTTGTTGTTGTTGGTTATTCTCCCTCCCAGTGTAAAGAAAAGAGTAACTTGAGATTGTGTCATAAAATGTCAGTGGAATATCTTGCATACAGGAAGTCTCATAGACAGTGTAATACTCCCACACGGCCGACGTTTTTTCTCACTTTCGTTTGAAAACAAAGCACACATGCACCCAATGTGACATCTTCAAATTGCTTCTTTTGTCAGCAGTCCAAAAGCCAAAGACTCCTCATTTACTGTTATATTTTTCAAAGAAAAGCAGCAAATCATACATTTAAGAAACTGAAACCAACAAATATTTGACCTTTAAGCTTGGAAAATGACTGAGACAGTTAATCAGTTATCAAATTGTTAGCAAATAATTTCCCTTTTGACTGACCAATCAGTTGACAATCATTGCAGTTCTATTCATTTGCTGGGTTTCTGCTGTTCTGGCACATCTTTGTTGTCCTAAAATGCTTTTTCCTTCACCGCACATTAGTTTTATATCCATGGATTTTCACTCTTATAACTTGCACCTGTCATTTGTTGATACAGCTTATGAATGATTTGGTAGAGCTTAGCCTGATGCCACAGACCTCCCCGCTAATGCAAACACGGCAAATTCATTGTCACATTAAAATGAGACAGAAACAAACACATGTTAATGTGATTAACCTAATGTTGAGAACAGATGTCAAGTTTTCATTCACATGTTTGTTTTTTGTTTGTTTCGTCCTCAGGCACTGGCTGGCCACCTACTTTGTCATCTGGTACGGTGTGCCCTACATGACATATGACATCTTCGCCATGTACCTCAGTCACTACTACCGCTTCCGCGTCAAAGGGCACGAGGACTACAAGCAGCATTCGCTGAGGACCGTGAACTCCTTCGTCCGCAGAGAGTTCCTGCTGGTGTTGCATCACATCGCCCTGCTCACTATCCTGCTGCCTGTCACACTGGTGAGAAGAGGAGACCATTTTTAAAAAGCACTTTCACGCTTTGAGCATTTGATTTTGAATTTGTTTTTTATTTGGGTTTATTTCAGCATGACAGTTGTTGGAAGTTGAAACTCACTCCTGACAAGCAAAGTCATGTGTTCCTTGAGTACTGTCCACTGCCAGTAATGCGTTATTAGCGTGTGCTGTAATGTAGTGCATTATTTTCAAATCAATCTTTGCTTTAAGCTGCATTATCTCCTAATGATTACTTAAGTGGCAACAGAAAATAGACGTGATGCTCTATGTCATTGATTATCAAGTCATTGTCAAGGGTCTGCAAGTCAGATTTCAACGTGCGCTGATATAAATGGACCTTGAGGCTGCCTCGAAAGTAGCGACGAGACAATATGTCTCAATTAGGAAAGTATTAGGCCTCAGGAAGTGGTTGGCAGTAATATGTCAACTAGTCTTCAAAACATCTATTATCTCACAACCTCAGAATTACTGCACCCACCAGATCATCTCAACAACAATGAGTACACATCGTTGGAAGCTGCTTGTAGTTAATACAGTATTGTAGTACATGTATAAACTATAAAATTCCTGATCAGCATCATTTTTTTAATTGCCCTCCCCCCATTGGTGGCTGAAAGCATCGTTATCTGGCCACAAAAGCCACAGAAACAATCATTAGGGCATTACTGTTACATAAAAGCAGCTGCTGAGCTATTAACCTTTTAAATAGTGGTTGTACAGACTTAGGTTTGTGATGAACTACTTACTGAGCCTTAACCGTCCAAAACCAACAATCTGTGGATCACATCAGCTTTATGTAGCAATTAAGCACGTGTTCAGAGGTGTTAAAGAAGGTAGGGTTCGAAGTTCTCTCACAAGCTGTTATTTTTCATATCTACACCGTGATGTGTGCCTTCAAGGAGAGATTGTCTGAAAGCATAAACCGTTACCCTGATAATCTCCTGAGACTCCTTTCTGGGACTTTTAATATATGATGATGATAAACTTTATTTAACTAGAGTTCACAAAGAGCTTTGACAATCAAGCAAAAGCAGGAAACACAGGAAGCCAATACTACAGAATAAACACTCAATAGTCAAGCCAAACACAAGGAAGTCTAGTCTAAGGTTGAGTTAAAACAAGAAGGCAGAACAGAAAAAATGTGAAAGCACAAAAAGTCAATGAGTCTTTACAAGTTAAAGGAATAAAAGTGATAAAACAGGGTTCCAAAATCACAAAAAAGGGAGAGAGAGAACATTTTTTTTTTTAAAAAATGCAAAAATAGAAATAAATAAATGAACACAAACAAAAAAGGACGATTAGAAGACGACATCACATCAAAGGGTTAACAAATAAAAGAAGTAAAGGCGGTAAGAAAAAAAGGGGGAAAAGACATCACAAGGGAAGAATTAAAAACGGATAAATTGTCTAAGAGCAGTAAAAGGAATGAAAAATGAAAAGATGAAGTTTTAAAAAAAGGATGACTTCACCTGGCCTTCAGGTGTGCTCTTAATGTCCTTGGTGACATCAGAGGTGGATTACACTTTAAAACTGAAGTGTGGGTCAAACTTAAAGTTCTCCGTTTTATTTAGTAGAGTGGGAAACTTGGTTCAACGTGGTCAGTTCACAGGAAAAACAAGTGTTCAGGCTTCAAGGGAGTAAATGGCAGGAAAGGAATGAGAATAGTAAGACAGTGATTATTGATTACTCTCTTTGAACAAATGAGTCTTAATTGTTGTCTTTTATGTCCTTGAATTGTAAGTGTTACAAATGGACTGATGCAATAAGAATGGACAGGAAGAGAGAATGAAAGGTGCAGGTTGTTTTCTGCTGACAAACAAGTGTTTGAGGAAAAAATGGAGATCTCAAAACACGGAAAAAATGTTGAATGGATGAATAGACGTTAAGTGAGGGCAAAGGAAGAAACAGGTTACAAAAGGGGAGAGTAGTGGACCACGATGACTTCTTGGGCAAATAAGAAACCGGCTAAACTGTTGAACCTGTGTTCAGTGTCAACAGTTTGAGCTGTAAAGTGAATTCCCCTAAAAGTACGTGTGGAAGTTTGTAATGGTGCTCCATGTCCTCATTAATGAGATTTGCCTTCTATTTTCTCGAGAGTATGTCACACACTTGAGTCCAGTTATTCAGGAGTTTGTTCGAGATCTGCTGATAGATGATTTATATGGAGCGTTTACAGACGCATGTGACACAGCCACTCTCCTCTCTGAGTACTATTCCAGGTTAGCAGGCCAGGTGCAGTGGAAACCCGGCCCTTTGTTTGCAGTGGCAGTCAGTGGCAATGTGAGATCACATTACCCTACATTATTCAGCTCCAGCTGCAGTCATTCTCTCTTTTCTCAAAACTCACCACCCCTCCCTCCGTTCCTCCTCTCCTCTTCCCTCACTCATCAGCTTTATGCTCCTCTGGCTTGCTGGGGTATTACATGAGCTGGTCGAGTTATCCAACAAGCCATTAAAGGGCACCGACATGCAGGAGGAGGAAAAGGCCAAACCTTCAGCTGTAGATTATGTCGACTAATTGATTACTGTTAACAATAGGTTTCTTTGTCAGCAGATATATGACATGACACTGTTGGAAAAACCACTGTAAATGATTAAATTAATTGACAGCTGGAATCCATTTAGATTGCCAGTTTAAGGGTCCAGGTATTGTGCATATTCACAAGCCTGGCTTACTGGGATACTGGAACAGAGCCATCTTTAATGGTATTACTTCCACATCTTGCTACAACAAGTCTGCTATCAAAAGCCTATTGTATCTGCATTAAAAGACAGCCGATAACAATACGGTAAGTTGGCAAACAAGCCTTATGGTCACAACAAACGATGCAATTTAATCCGTCAGATCGATATCAGCCCTCGATATTGACCTTATTGAACAGAATATTGTATAATGTGGCTGACCAGATGTGACCAATCCACTTACATAATATTTTGTCATACTGGCCTCTTGATGTCCTTTTAAATTTGGGGAAAATATAGCACTGGTCTGGCAGATAGCCTCAATTTAAAGTAACATCCTGAAAGATCTCCATTTTGTTATTTGGTAGCACCTGTGGCGATTTACGGTATATTTTATTATTATATTATCCCCAAACTAATATAATCGAGTTGAAACGATTTATTTGGCATTTTTCATTGTACAGTAGGCCTAGAGATTTTCTGAAAGAGACGCGCATGCGCAATTCAATCCCTCCCCCAAAGCATTCAACGCGGCCATGCTGACTGGATACGTGTCCGCTGCGTTACGGCTCGGCCACGGCAGCGGAGCTGATGGTTTCACTTTAGTCTATAGCCCCTTTTAGATAGAAAAGGTGGCACATCTGCAGCAAGGTAAAGGCTGCAATGTGCCTCCTTGTCTCTCTAAAAGGGAGGTGTAATATTCCTCCTTTTCAAATAAGCCTCCACTTTTCCTCTTCTGGTAGGCGTAAACATGTACGTGACGGAGCAGGAAGTTGGGCGTGAAGAGAAGCAGGTTGAATTTGTCTTCAAAATAAGAGCTTTACATTGCACCCCATCGGAGTTTAGAACTGGGTTCTTAGCGGGGGGCTTTTAATTTGAAAGTAGCGACCGCTATTAGCTCGCCGCTACAACAACAAGCGGACAACCAAGACAGCTACAGAGAGCGAGGAGACGCTAGCATCTCCCGGATCTCAGCGGCTTTCCAGCTGCTCATCTTCGTGGATGAAGTGACGAACTGACTGCTGTGATCAGCTGTTTCCTGGTTTTAAAACTCCCGGCTGTGGGTGCGCAGCAGTGCACGTCATCCACACCTCCGCCCATCTCAGCATTTGCCACCACATTGCCGCCTCGGATTTACACAGCAATGGAGGCGCAAATAAGTGTAACGTTACCCTCCGAGGGGCGAAACTGGAGGAACAAATCAGACCACCAATTTGCCGCCTTCTGTCTAAATCCGCGGAGCGAGCCACCAAAAGGACGGCAGATTGGTGGCTTACTGCCCAGAATAAAAACGGCTATATGTGTTAACTTCCACCAGGTCCGCTGCGCTGCGTGTCTGCTGCGTCCCAGCTCCGGCAGTCCAGAGCCCTCCGGAGGAGTTACGGACTTCTATTTCTGGCGGATCGGAGCCACGACGTAGCAATAAGCCGAATTTAGCACATAGCAGACAGGAAGTCACACACCAAAACAACAACATAACATCCGGTCACTTTTCAAAATAGAACACAAACAAAGTGTTTTTTTTTTTTTTGGAGAGAAATGCTAATAAATGCATCATGTTTCCAAACTCAAAAATAATCGTTTAAATAATTGTGATTTCAATATTGACCAAAATAATCGTGATTATGATTTTTTTCCATAATCGAGCAGCCCTAAGGTATATCTTTGGTTCAGCACTTGTTTTATGAAGTTGCAGTCATTAATCTTTTTTTTTTTGTTCAAGCACAGTGACGGTAAATGACAGTATGTACTCGTGAGCAACGTAGTCTGATTTGGTGGATCGACCGCTGCCAGGCAATAGATAGATGGTCACTAACTGTGCACCTCTTATGATTTTTCCTGGGAATGTCACCACAGACATCTAGTTCGTAATGTGCAAATGCAGTCAGTCTTCAGTGGGCAATGGGCTCAGTCACAATTGTGATATCTCATTCGGTGATAGATAGTGGCTTAGCACTTGGTTTATTTAACTGAAAATCTTCAAGATTATTGCTTTAACCGTCAGAATCAGTAAATAGAAAGAAGGAAAGTTGAATCAGTGCATCCCTGGTCGCAAGGTTTGGGCAAGTTCTTTGTGTTTTAGAGATGGGATGAGTAGCTCAGAGTTGAGATGGGTCAGTCATCAGATAAAGCTGCTTTCCAGAGACATCCTTGTCTAGGTATTCTGGATGATTCCAAGCAGGAGAAGGCCTCAAGGCAGACCAACAGATGGGAACAGATTAAAGGAAAAACCTGAATAAGTGAGGGGAGAAACAACGAACATCAAAGTTTTAGACCGTGCTGGCCAACACCATCATCACCTCAAATGTGGGAATACTTTTGAAATAATGGTATTCCATCTCTCCAGCAGAGTTGTAGAGACTTCTATAATCTTTTATATAATAACAAGTCCTTTAATTTGTTTCCCATCTGTAGAAGACACTCACCTGGGAAGGCCTCAGATTACCCCAGGAGGAGTTGGGGGAGAATTGGAATATGACTCCAGAGAAGCATGTTCAGAATTACTGTAATTAGTTTGCTGTCACCACAACCTGCTCATTATACTGTTGCCCTATATTTAGACAGGTTTTTACATATATATACAGGTGTACTGTGTGTAGTGATACATGAGATTGATTTTATGTTCTTGTCAACCTTTTAGTGTGTGGCTAACCAAGATTCTCATGTTGTAAATGCATCTAATTTGCAAACAGGCTAACGTATGTTGTAGAAAATTCAAATAAATCCTTGGACAGATGGTAAACTAGCAACCACAAATGTACCTACTGTTCTCACAGTGCGTTTGAATACTGAGTTTTGGCTCACAACACAAGCCGATGTTAAACTTTTTATATCTGATATATGTAATGTATTTGTCAGGTAAAGTCTAAATGATGCCACATTCAGCATCTCAAACATACATAGACAAAGGTAGCACACGCCCATGACAGGTGGGGGTGGGATGAGGTAGCCAGGTAATTTGTTAGGCGTGGTGTAAAGTTCCCCGCTGTGTCTCAGTCATTCTTTCATGGCCAGATGGCAAGGCCACGAGTGGAGCCTATCATGATTTATTCATGATGAGCACACAGCAAACTAGCCTACCAGACAGTGCTTGTCTTTTGTCTGTAGTCTCTTTATCCATCTAGACTGACTCACCTATTCTAGGATGGCCTCTCCAACTGCACAGCACTGTGCCGCTGGTCAATATTTGAAAGCTTCATTCATTACTTATGCACAGGACATCACTCCCTCCTCTGCCCTGGCTCGCTTCCGGCTGCCATTTCACCATCTCGAAGTTGTGGTAGAATGAGTCATCTGTCTTTGTGCTTGGCATTGTATAAAAAACATAGAGATTATCTTACCAATATCAGATAAAGGATTTTACAGCCTCTGGATGTCAGTCTTGAATTTAATCCACCTAAATCCAATTTAGGATTGAAACATGCACAGTCCATCTGTGACTGTCGAGCAGAGTACTGAACCTTGGTTGACCTCAAGTGTTAATTGGAAATTAAAAGTGAAATGTACATCTTTTACTTTAAGTGTTTCACACCTTTATTTCTGAAACGAATACATCATATTAACATATCGACAACGGGCTTCCCAAATTAAGGCTATGCATGACAATCTTCTTTTACCTGTGTTCAGAGAACACAATTCGAATCCATGTTGTGTACAGGTCTCTCATTTCAGAGGGTCCTCTTCTGAAATATGTGTCAGTGATGTGCATTGATTACCTTTCCATTACCAAGTAAAACCAAGGCCGGTATCGCTGATACCAATATGACGCTGATACTTTTTACAAAGGCTTAAAAAACGGCATTCCATTCTGAAAAGACTGCAAGAGACTCCCATTGTTTGAAAATTAGTATATAAACTTAAGCTAAGACAGATGTGAATCTCTTTTCCTACAATCAGTGACAGTAATAATGATGATAAAATACAAATCGACTCCAAATGACTGACTTCAGATATCGGTCTTTTAATCTGAAAATCGTTACTAGAACAGAAACGTTTGAGATTAAAAGTATTGATATGTCTGCACGCCACTAATTTCTATTTTAGTGGTTACGAGTGACAAGTAGATCAAATCATAACTTGGACCAAAAACAAAGCCTGTACGGATTGTGGAGGATGTTATCCCAGCACAAATAGCAAAACATTGCTGACTCCTTTCAGCAAACTATAAACGGAGGGTGTCATGAAAGTTGCCCCAACGTTAACACTGGTCTTTACTGACTGTTAGAGGGAAAACTTTCTGGGGATGAATTTGATGAGAACTTACGAGAATGCTGTGTTTTCAGGGTAGATGGCATCGGGAGCAAGTTCAATCAGTTTTTGATTGACCAAAACCACCACCTTTGTTGGCAATTGAAGAACATCCCACCCCTACATTGGGACATAGCTATAGTTAGCTATAGCTTTATAGTCCTGAGCTCCAGTGTTCAAGTCAAACTATTTTTGCATCTGCAAACCTGGCTTACACAACCCTTGTTTTTGTAGCTCTTCTACCTTCTTTTGTGACAAACTTTGATCAGAAAATTGATCATTTTTGGCCGTTTTTGCTCTCAGCAGACACTACACAAAACACTGAATGAGTTCATGTAAAATATCATATAAAACTAGAAAAAGCAAGCTTTGATTCGGGCGATGTTTTGTTTACTTCAGAGCAATTAAGTCAAAATTATCTGAAAGACCATGTGAAATATTAAGCAACCTTATGTATAGGCTTCAGCGAAGCGATTTAGTGTCGAAGATTTTAGGGGACAAAGCACTGTTTCAAGTGTTTCAACACCCTGAAACTGGGATCTTTTATGGTGTGGATTGTTGCTCAAATCCAAATCGAGAGATAAATTCTCTCACATGTTGGCTAGCGGCACCTTTAGTCCAAATGTATTGTTATAAATCTTAAGAGACACATCTGTTGTAAACCTGATATATTTTCCTCATGTCTTTTGAAGCCTCCCTGAGCAGATTTCCACTGAGACTGTCCCAGAGATTGTCCTTGAATGTCAGCTGTGTTTTTTTCCATGCTTGTGTTTGTTTGCTCACCCTGTGTGTGCTCTGTTTGTCTGTTCCACAGTTCTTCAGAAGGGAGCAGGGGGATTTCTTCATCGGCTGCTTGTTTCTAACAGAGCTCAGCACACCCTTCGTCTCCCTGGGGAAGATACTTATTCAGGTGAGACAGCATGTACACATGTGCATTCACTAGACAGGAACTGGAAAGTCATACACAGATCAGGACAAACAGGTGAAGTGTATAACGTTTATCATCGTTGCAATGCAACATTCTGCTGGGAAAACTTGGGTCCTGGCATTCATGTGGAGCCACTTGACACCCCCTCATGGCAATGGCGCTCCCCAATGGCAGTGGCTCCCCCAGCAGGACAATGCATCCTGACACACATTGCTCAAGAATGGCCCAGAGAACGTCACAAAGAGCTCAAGGTGTCGATCTGGCCTCTAAATTCCCCAGAAGGCAATCCGATTAAGTATCAGTGGGACGTGTAGGAACAAGTTTGATCCACAGAGGCCCCACTGTGACTCAAATTTGGCTCTGACCCATTGAGCCATGGACATAGGACAATGGTTGGCGTTTTTGCAGGTATCACGTGTAGTTGTCCAGCAGCTGAAAATACCCACATCGAAAATGTCTGGTGGGAAATATGCTATAAGATGTGTTGCCAAGACAATTTAAATATAAACTTGTATCATGTTAAAGTTTGGTATTGCCTCCGTTTCTAAGACATTGATTGATTCATCTCGGCAAACTACCAGAAATGTCTGCAAGAAATTAAATATGAATAGTCCTGGGGCGAGTTTTTCTAAAAAATATTCAAAAGAAAACAGGTGATGTTTCAATAAGTGCTGTAAACGAAGCTAGCAAGACCTAAGAATAGTTTCAGGCTCCTGCGCCCCAAGAAATGGAAAATGCAACAATCGGCAGAATTGCATGATAAGTTTAACTGGGTGGCATATCGGTAAAAAACGAGTCGCCGACGGAACCATTATGTCGTCCTCTCTTGCACCGAGCGGTCTTTGGACTCGCTTAAAAGTTAAAGTATTTACAGGTCACAGTGCAGAAACGCTTGTCAATGTCACACTTGGCCAGGGCACCATGCACACCATCAGGGCATGAAAAGGTGGATGAAACAGACAAAATGTTCTGCACCATTTGTCCTGTGGAGTCTGGCACCAGATCGTTGGCGACTGATCCTTCGAGTCCAGCGTGTTGCCAAGTGGGGTTTCACAGCATTGTGACGAGATTATCAATGTTCTTCACTTCACCTGTAGCTGATCAGTGTACATATCTGTCATGGACTGTACAATGTCCCTTTTATCCAAAACTCATGAGGCAAAAGGTTTTGAGACGGTGTTGAGTAAATATTAAAGGTGAGCCTCCATTATTTTGTCAGGCAGGTCAACAACCATGCATCCAAGCTGGGCAATCATTTGCTAAACAGGCAGTGACTGTCCAAGGCCTGTCAAGCATTAGTATTCTCTGAAAATCAACACTCTAAAGAGGAGTATAACAAGTTTTAAGGCACTTTGAGGGTCTTTTTCTTCCCTTTTTGAAAACCAAAAACAAATATTAAGAGGCTTGCCTCAAGGCCAAGGATCACACAGGCTACGCTAAAACTGCCCTGTTCACAGCTAGCACATCCACTGTTTTCTGTTTCCCCAGTCTGTGAAAGCCGGTTCTGTATGCTAATATGTCAGAGTTTACTAGACGTTTACCCTCCGGCAACCACAGCCAAACTTGTTATACTAGATAGTATCACATTCGCCAAACACATTTGTTATTCCTTCTCCTGAAAGGCTTCTCACTTGTAATGTTAAAACTGAAACATGCTGAACATACATGCATAAAAAAATTAACAATAAAACACAACTGTAACGTCTATCTTGTGTCCAAATGTGTGAGCTAAGCTACCAAGCAGGTTAATATTTTAAGACTAACTAGCTCTACACTGCATTACAAGAACAATGTACAGCTTTAGCTGAGTCATGTTACATCATGTATGTAACATTCACGTGCATATTTAAGGTTCTTATTTAAAACATAGGAAAAGTATTTTCTGCCAGGGAGATTGCAGTTCTTAACTAACTCATGGAGCAAATGTTAGCTTAATTAGCCAGCTAGCTACAGCCAACAGGTAATGCAGAAAAAACATGTGTACCACACAGGACCTATTGCATGTGTTGTTCCAGTGGAAATGGAAAATTGCACTGGAACACAAATACTGATTATGTGTCATAAAGAGCAAACTTGGTATATATGGAAAAATAAATGCTTCTTTTGGGTTTGACATAGGGATGTTAACCGATGACCGTTTGACCGATGGTTGACCGTATCAACGTTAACCGATCAATCTTGTCGGTTAAAAGAAATAATAAATAAATAATTAAACGCTGTCTCTGTCGCTGTCAGTATCGCTGTCACTCTTCGTCGCCGTCCCTCCCCACAACTTCCCCCTATTCCTCAGCAACCAAATCACGTGATTTACCATATAATTTTGTGATTGGTTGATGTGATGGCTTTTTCCACCAATAGGAAAGGGGGTATCACGTGTTTGGTTTTTGTTTTGTTGCTTGCAAGCACTTCCTGTTTGCGGACACGTTACTGAGAAAAGTTCGTTTTTACCGTTTCTTCCTGCACCAAACACGCACTAAACGTAGACGGCAAAATTCGCGAAAAGCGTCGCAGACATCATTTATCACAAGTCCGGTTTTACTCGGCCTATCAACACAATTTAAAAACTGGTATATAGTTTGAAGTCCGCACTTTTGCCACAAGTTGAAACGGAGAATCAGTGAGGCTGCATCTCGCTGCTCCGTCGTCTTAAAGCGGTCATTGTCCTGATTTGACAAGCACATTTTAATCTGATCGGTTAACCGGTTTCAACCGGTTAATGAGGCTCTGTGTTTGACATGATACTTTTATGGTATAAAATAAAGGCTTCAGCTTTGTTAGTATGTTCTATGTTTTCTGTCACGTCAGATTTATTTAACACCATTCATGCAAATTCTAGAAAAACACCCAGTAAGCGGCACTTGAACCCTTAGTTCACACGTACATTTAAGCTTTAACCTAGCATCAGTGCTATGACTCATCCTGTCATTCATCCTTTTTCAGTACCTACTCAGGTGATGTGCAGTGCCTTGCATCATCAAAAACATGAGTATCTCTATTACATTTGGGATGTAGGTTGTCACTGTACCATCAATAATTAAGGTGCATAGCTCACCAAAAATCAGTCCGTAGCATTCAGCTGAGAAGCTGTAGCACTGTATCTTAAACCATCCACTGCAGTCAGTGTGTTCATTAGGTCAAACCATGCAGTGAGCGTCACATCCTACGGTACTGTGCACTCTGACATAGTCGGAGGCTGTGTGTTGTAGGAAAGCCATATCTAAGAATAGAAGACTCTTAGTGTGCATCCCAGTGAAGTCAGTGAACCGTGGGATTTCAGGTCTTTGCTGACATCTGGTGTCAGCAGAGAAAAAAAAGCAAAGCAAGGCTCCAGTCTCCAAGCAGTGTATTTAAAAACGCTGCCCTCCTTCGGGCTACATCAGCACTAACAGGAACTCTGCCAGACATTTTCACTGCTCTCAGTTAATTCCTATTGATTTCTGTTGTGTGGACTGAGGGTTCCCACAGTCTTTTACATTAAGGATGAGAAGAAATCATCACTGAAAAATCATTGAATCATACATGATTTTTGATGACTTTGTAATAGATGTTGTAATAAGTAGTTACAGCATTTGTTAGCCAGGAATTTATAAAAAAAAAAAAAAAAGATATACATCCATCAGCCAACATTAAAATCACTGAGAAGTGAATAGCATTGATCATCTTGTTGCAAGCTGGGAAACATTGGGTCTTGGCATTCCACCCACCCAAACACAAAAAAGTAGAACCCCTCATGGCAGTGGCTCCTTCAGAAGGACATTGTGCCATGCCAGTCGAAACTGATCAGGAATGGCCCAGGAGCATGACAAAGAGCTCAAGGCATCAATCTTGCCACCAAATTCCCTAGATCCCAATCTGAACAAGAATCTCTTGGACAAACCGGAACAAGTCAGGTTCATGGAGGCTCCACGTTGCAACCCACATGACTCAAAGGATCCACCACCAAAGCCCTCGTGCTGGACACCAAAGGACACCCCCCAAATGTCTTGATGTGTAGGAGCCAAGTCTGATCCACAATGGGGCCTCCTAGGGTTTGATTTCGTCAAGGCACGTCCCACGGGTGTTTGATTGGATTGGGATTTGGGAAATTCAGGGGGCAAGGTTGACGCCACAGCTCTGTTGTGGCTGATCGGTGTAATATGTTCACAGTAAGCATGATAATGTTAAAGCCTGGTCGCACCAGAGAGTGGAGCAGCAAAATTATTCTGCATATCTTTGGGCTACTAGACAGCTGGGCTGATGACGCATAAAAGTTGAGGATTGGAAAGAACTTGGAAAATGTATTTTTTGTTTCACCATGTCTTTAAGTTCTACTTTAAAATCCAATTTCTACCCCTCCCTCTTGTTTTCTCCTCCACCAGCTCAGCCTCCAGGACTGCTGGCTGCACAAGGCCAATGGCGGCATGGTACTGCTCACCTTCTTTATGTGCCGCATCGCCCTCTTCCCCTACATGTACTGGGTGTACGGGCAACACTATGGCATCCCGCTCTACAGCGTTCCGTTCCACCTGCCGCTGACCGCCAACCTGGGCAACTCGTGCATCCTGGCGCCGCAGCTCTACTGGTTCATCCTGCTTTGCCGAAAGGGCTACCGTCTGTACAAGCGTAGCCGTATGCAAGACTCGTCTCCTGCTGCCACTATCACTGACAATTCTAAGGATGATTGATATCCAGTTCACGATTGCTCGCTCAAGACGCACACTCAGCTACTAATGCAACTACTTCTGCAAAGGCACTAGATTGACTTAACACATTTCAAACCCCACCATTGTACTGTAGTACACCAGGACTGCCTGCTCTCGTCCCACAACTCCTGGGCATTCTCCACACAGTCTAACTCCTCTGTTACAAATCTGCTGCCTACGTGGACCTCTCCACCGATCCAATTCTACTACTGAAGTTTGATGATTTGGAGTTTTTGTTTTGGATTTGGCTCCTTCCTGGATCTTGATGAAGTGCTGCGCTGCGTTTGTTAACATTTACAACACTGAAGAAGGATCATGTTTGCGTCACCGCGAATAAAACATGGAGTAAGAGCACTAGAAACTGAAGAAGAGCCTCCGTGGAGAGACATTATCTTATCTCTTCCTCTTACTGTGTTTACAGCCTCTGCTGATTTGGAAGGTCTGTTACAGTGTGTGAGAGAGTCGCTGTTACTACAGGATGTATTTATTTTTATGGTTTTTGCTGTAATGTGTCGGATAGTTTTTTCCTCTCCCATCCATTCACTAATCACGCTGACGAGAAGGATTAGGAGAAGTGGTGGGTGGGATACAAATCCAGGCAGTATTAGCAGGAATAACTGGGGAATACATGTCACCTCATCCACATTTTAGAGCTAAAAACTGCTTCATTTGCTAAAACCCTGTTAATGTGATAGGTTCTGAGTTCTTACCCTTTTAATTTTGTTTTTTGTTTTCCCATACAGCATGTCACCATGGCATCAGTTTGCAAACCTCCTCGTTCACCTCCGTAACACCCAGCACACTTTTACAGCCCTTTTATGGCTCCTTTGTTTACAGAAGCCATCTCCTTCAACAGGGTGCTAGCTCTGTATGCGTAGTGTATCCCCAGGAATCAACGGTGCACTCAAGTTCTTGGGAAACTTCCATTATAACAAAGTTTCAGGAATTCATTCTGGCAATATCCTCCTCTTACGGAGTCGGGAGAACGATGGCACCAACAAAGGATTACCTCTGTTGTGGGAACCATTTTACTTTTTTGCAAAGTCAAGTTTCATTTCACATGAAAGCATGGCTTATATAACTTCAAAGTTTGGTCAAGACCTCAAATGGATCAATGCTCTCAATGTCTAAATAGTAATGTAAAGCCATGATGGGATAAGATCTGGCCGTCTGTTGCAAAAAAATGTCTTTTTGGACTAACAAAATTCATCTTTTTCTGTAACTTTTGCATATCTGAGGGTTTTTACCCACTTCTACAAAGCAAAGGGTTAGCCTGGTTCCTTGCTACTGACCAATTTATCTTTTGAATCCACAATCTCTGTCTAGATGACACTGGAGCATTGTGGCTGCCATAGAAACATTGCGATGCTAACAGCCCAAGCCGGGGACAACAAAGTCTTTGAGGCTCACTTACAGACTGATATTAAAGCTGCTGGAGATTTTTAAAAAGTCAATCCATTCTGCTCATCAGGCCACCCATACCCCATTTCCACCAAATTAGTTCTGGTTCTTGGCCTGGTACCATTCAAGATTCCTTGAGCCTTGGAGCTATCTAGTCAACTAGCTTGCGTTTCCACCAATTCTGAACGGAACCATCGTATTCACGAGCCTTTTTTTGGCCGTTATTCTGCCTTGCCATCTGTATAAAAGTTACAGAGGCGGCAGTGGTAGTAACCGAGCTTTAACAGGTGCAAATTGACAGCCCATTGAAATGACATACCAGGGCTGCTTGGTTCAGTGTAAAAAAACAAAGGCGATGTAGAGGCGAACCTCACTGTGTAAAAGGGGCTAAGGATGCCCAATGCACAACGACCTTTGGCTCGCGCTTCAGTGTCAAGGAAAACCTGCTATTTTCTGGTTCCAAACCAATTTATTTTTGGTCGAAAGGCTCAGAAACAGCTTAAAATTTGGTGCACGAACCGAAACAGGACTGGTTCCATCTTGGTGGAAAGCCCTCGGAAGGGGTAATGAGGACACGCTGGTGCCCGATGTGGGACGAACTCAGGGCCAAGGTCAGAGCAATAAGGTGGCCAGGGGCTCACTGAAAGAAAGCATTGGAATTTCTGAGCAACTAGCCCGAAAACATCATGGCTTTCAGGAGAGATTATTCCTGAAACTGATCTGTAAAATACTTAAGAGATGACATCCAGTAACTGTTTAGTTTCCCTGAGGCTCCAGAGATTTATATGCACCTGTCTATCAGCTGTTGCATTGAGCACCTCACACAGGGCTGTGTATATACATATACTACATGTTTTTAGAAATTTACATCAAGTTTTAGTTTCTTCACACACAAAAAAGTTTTAAAACGTAAAGCTATATCTAGACATTGCAGTTAGAACTAAGAGGACCATTTTTTTATCGAGCAAAGCCGTTATTTTTTGTTGGATTCACAGTTGCATAAAGACATTTATTGTAAAGGCATTTATGAGAGAAAATCAATGCTTCACTTTTAATCTTGAGAATATTATTTCGTCATATCAAAGAATAGATAGAGGATGTTATTTTCAAAAGAATGACACAAGATGTAGACCCTGAGTGTTAACTCCTTGGATATTATTCTTGGTCATTCAAGCTTTATAGTGAACTAACTGATTAAATCTGCGCCGTTAATGGCCTTTTTTAATGTCCTGCAAATTCAATCTATGCAAAAAAGAGGCTGCTGCGGTGCATGTATACAACATTAATGTCACGTTATATCAGATGAATCCACGCCTCAGTATGTGTTCTTTTCTCTTCTTTGGGGACCATTAATTTATTTCTCCTGTGCATTTCTACTGGGACTCCACACCACAGACACGGTCTCGTGTTGCATTACAGTCGAGTTGAAACTTATTTGCTTGTCTTTCAAATCTTCCTCACTGGTGTTTTGATTAGTTCAAGTTCATATAATGCTGAAAAAAGTGTAAACCGATGATTTTAACGACTTTTCTAGCAATATACGGACATGTTTACAACTGCAGCTCAGTTTACAAAACGGGCTGAGTTGTCCTGTTTGCATACTGACCTCAGAAGGCTGTGACTTTTTCAAAAACATCAAGTTTGGACTAAACTTTTGAATCAATCTGAGTGAAACTTACTTACCTAATCCTTACCTTTGTTGTAGATTTGACATGGCTAGCAAGGCAACAGGCTTTGTTGCCATTTTAACGTTAATTCCATTTTTAAAAGGAGGCAAACTATCTTTCCTTTATCCGCATTTTTGTATCTCTGGTTTAAAATCTTCCACATGTTACGTTCTCAGATGCGTCTTTTGTGTCATGATGGCTGTTTCAATTTTGCGTTAAAGCAAGCTAATGTCATCTCCCTAATATAGCAGCCACTGTGAATCAAGTGACGATTGTGGGATCGTTGTGGATTCAAAAACATGGTTTAGCTTTACGCTAGTACAGACAGTCTGTCAGACTTTGATGAGCAAATGAAAGGCCCAATTTGTAAGAAAGTTGATGTTTAAGTCTCATTCCCAACTCGTCAAACACTGACGCTGCAGGATGGCGGCCGATCCGACCTAAAATCTTGAAGTGACGGTATTTGACGAGTTGGGATTCAAAATTGAACTTACAAATTAGGCTTTTAAAGAAGAGGCTAAACTCACAAACATAAACAAGGCAGAAAGCGTGTAACGTACATAGCAACAATAGCCACCAAAAGCTACCGGCCATGCCAGACCAAGAAAGGCTGGAAAAGCAAAACACCCAGGTGTGTTCATGGAACGGAGATATGTTTCTTGCTGGAGGGGCCCCATAACTTGAGGGCTCTTTTGATTAAGCATTAGGACTACTGAAATGACCAGTGTGCCTCTGTTGCATTGTGGGCCCTGTAGTAGAGCTGGGTCTCAAACTTTGATAGTTTTGTGGCACTGACCGAATAGCCTACTATCAAAAAATGTCTAAGGAGTTAATCTCCTTAGATTCATTGAGCCAATAAGCATTCAGCATGCTTGTTGTGCTTAGATTTAATTGGCTGTCACGAGGCATGCAGGAAAAACACGAGGTTATGGCCAGAGACGTTCAGGAGCCATTATCAAAGTCAAGCCATCGGTACCGGTATCGGGCTTCTTTAACGCCACCCGGCCCTCTGCTGCAGTGCTACTGTGCCATGCGTGGCGATCTTGCAGTACGTTTCTGCGCCTCACTACGGCGAACACGTCGATATCCGTGTGGGGTCGGGGCGGCAGCGCAGGGAGAAAAGGTGATGAGTGTTCCTGTTGGTCGACAGACTGTTTGCTGACGAGCAGCGCGAGGAAGAGGCAGCGAGGAGAGGCGAGCTGCTGAATGATGGGCTTGTTTGTCTGGTTTGGCTGCAGCCCAGCAGAGTGCAGGCCTCTTTTGTCCACTGCTGACCAGGCCGCTCTTACTGGAAACATCCCAGGCTCTTTGTCCTGAGTTCAGTCCGACTCCCACACATTTTTCTTTACTGTCCCATTCACCCGCAGCCTGGTCTCCAGATTTGTTACCTGTACTTCATCAGCTTTCCTCTGTAAATACCTCCCCTTACATCGAGTGTGCATTATTGTCCTGGTTTTGATTATATTTGGGATACAGCGTTTACACGGACAATAAAAAACCTGGTTCTTCACACCCCTGTATAAGTTATCGTAACAGTATCCAGTTTTCTGATCCTCTGCTGAAGGTGTCTCGATTCCTCACCATCTCAGCCACGATCAGATTGTTCCGAAAACCTGTCTAAGGTGTATGCATGCGTTTAGTTTCCTGTTTTCTATCAGGGGTACTCCAGGTAGTATATCCAGGTTTCTGATGAGCTGTTTACATGACTCGGACACATCAAAAACCCCGATCATAACCAGGATACTACTGTGCGGGTCACTCCTTTAAAATCATGCGTCACCTCCCTTCCAGCCCTCCATCCTCCCATCGCTCCCGCTTTAACTCATCTCTCGGCTGATGTGCTCCTCAGTGATAGAACGTCGCTGAGAGCGTGAGCAGAGCAGAGCGAGCCCTCCCTCCTCTCTGCCGCCATCTGTCGTCAAGATTATCTGCTTGTCCACTCAGCAGTTTACAGGCAGGAGTATTTGGGATTAGTAGGGCCAGGCAGGCATTTCATACATCTCATGTTTTTTCTCAGTTTTCCACCACCATGACCTCACCCTCCACTGAATACCCTGAAAAAACTGACAGATGGAGTAGTTTCACCTGCTGTTTTTTTGATAACAATTTGATTCACAGTTGGAAGAAACATTTATACCATCATGACACAAAACTCTCTGAGTTGCAGTTCCTTAACACTAAAGTCAAGCTTGCTGTGATAGTTTGTGCCCCGTCTTTACTTTTGCTTGAATCACTTTTTAGATGTTCAGAGAGTCACTTTGCCCAGGACTCTTGAGTTTGACAGTCACAGAGACTGTCAGGTGGGACAGATATTTCCTTAACTGTCTGTCAAATTTGACAGAGAGTCGAAGGGAACTGCTACCGATGGAGCAGATTAAATTTGACAATTAAGATTTGATCAGCAGTCTGCATGCTTAGAAATCATGGAATAAATATAGTAAATATGACATTCCACAATTGATCATAATCATCAAACATTCTGTTTTCTCTTTTCTCTCATCTTGTTTTACTGGTAATCATAAAAGGAAACTATATATATTTGTAAGGGTGTGTGACTGTGTCCAAAATTCAAGTGTAATTTCATAAAACGGCCATATCAGCTGATGACTTCCCGATGCGTGATTTTAATAAAGACCCTAATATCTGATGATGTTGGCCCAAAACCTGCTACACTTACCTGACTACAGTGTTTCATAGCCAAGGGAAGACAAGCCACATTATGTCCATCGCTAGCAGTCCGGATCGCTGCCTCATGCAGTCATGTTGCACACAAACTGATCCAAAACCTGAGAATCCCTCACGAAGAATCATGAAAGGCTCAAGGCATGCAGAGTACACATATCTTAACACATGATAGATTCTTACTGTAGAAAGTCTTAAGTTCATCCTCGTTGCTCAGGGTTTGATGAAGTTAGCATATGTGTGTGTATAGTGGTTCATTGTAAGCAGATGAAACTGTGAGATTGATTCTAAAGAGATGATCACATCTAGAATGGTTTGCTGTTTCTTTTCTATATGATATTTTTTTAAATATTTTTTCCTCCTTGTAGATTTTTTTTTCCTTCAATTTTGGCTTTCTGACACGGCTTGTGATACTTCTAAGGGTTGGTAAACCAAAGACTGTCTGGCACATAATCACAGTAACTGTAGCGATATAAAGAGAGAAACATTTCATTTTCTGTATTTTAGACATATTGTAGATGCTGTGACTCACTTCTCATTTACAAAATAACTACCCTCCAGTCTTATCCTCTTTATCGGACTCCCAGAGAGTGACCAACTTGTCGGGTGCGTGATGATGTTTTTACTCCATGATACATAGTTTGACTTTTGATTTATCCATAACACAAACATAGTAACATTAAAAAAAAAAAAAGAAAAAAAAATATGCTTTGTTTTCTTTGTAGTAGTCGGCCTATGTAAGAATTAATTTGTGTGACTTCTATTGAATGGGAATATTGGCACCAAAATCAACATAAGTACTACATTTAGTATAATTTTTTGTTGTTGTTGTTGTTGGATGGTTGTAGAGTTCATGTGAACATTGTGACACTAAATGTTTTTGAGTATAAAGTTATATGTTTAGTGGTTGCACACATGCTACAACTGTATCTTTGAGTGCTAGCAAGCAGCATTCCACCACAACATTTACGTTGAGTGGTTGTTCCAAGCTAACAACTCGTACCACACTATACCAAGTTGTTAAAGGCTTTATGCTAACATTTTAGCACATAGTTACAGTATATTTTTAGAGGTTGAAGACATGCTAACACTAACACTTTATCTTTTGACTAACACTAATATCACACTCCTACATAATTCTCACTTTGGCTAGAGTCATCATTAGCTCCAAGCTAACACTTGATTTATGTTGAGTGGCTGTTCCAAGCTAATGCCTCATTTGACATTACCAAGTAGCTAACATTTTGGTGCGACAGTTGTCTTCTTGTTAACGTCATTGTAAATGAGAGAAATTTCCATGCTTACACTGAGTGGTTGTTCCAAGCTAATACCTCATTTCAAATTACCACTATAAGCTAACATTTTAGCACAATAGTCATCAACTTGCCAATGCTATTTTGAGTGAGAGTTCGCCGATGTTAACACTTGATCACACAGTTGTATGTTTACTGGTTACAGACAGGCTAGTGCTTTATCTTTTGAGTGCTAGCAGGTATCATGCTAACAATGAATATCTCACTGTATTTATACACTTTATTTATGTGCAGCGGTTGTTCCAAGCTAACGACCCATCTCGCATGCTACCATTTTGGCGCAATATTCCTCCTCTTGCTAACATCATTTTTCAGTGATCAATCTCCATGCTAACATTTTAGCACTTACAAACATACTAGCAAGCACCATGCTAGCACTAAATATCACACGCACATACTTACTCACAGGACCATGCTAAAGCTTTGTTTTACAAGCTAACACTATGATAGTAGGCCCTATGCTAAAACTTTAGCATATGCCTACACTAGCTACATTGAGGCTTCTGCCACTGATCTTGTATTACTTGCATTACTGAAAACGAGTGACATCCTTTGGGGTTAGCATCTGTTCTTCTTCTTCTTTATTCTCCATTTTATAAGCTTCAGCATGTTCCCGTGATAGCCTTCTCTGTCGTATCAGAACACAGATGGGAGACGTTGTTGGATGCTAACACCTTCAATTCAGATTAAAGATGGCATGTATCTTTAAGAGATGCTGTAAATCCTGTTACAGTCAACAAGCAGAGAAACAACCATGGAAGATTTTGGTGTCTATGTTCCCGTCATTCGATATATATTAGGTTGTACACATGTTTGGAGTTGCTGTTGGTTGTTGAGATGGGAACGGGATCTCTTTTGCAACCCATGACACTTTGTATTCACGCATCGATTCAGGGTTGGTCCCTCTCTCCTGCGGGGAGTCCAGGATTTGGGCTGGGGGTGAGTTTGGCGGTAGGGTTTAGGTGTTTCCGCTTTTGGATGAAGGCTCGATAACAGCTTTAAAGCTAGAACGGGTTCTAAAAATTGTGGTCTAATGCGGCATTCATGTCATGTTGGATGTAACTAAGAACTGAAGGATGGAGAGTAATATTTGAAATCATCCTTTGCTGGGATCGGACTACACAGTAGCATCGTCTCGAACAAAAAACCCTCCTGTAGCTGGGACATCTCTCGATGTAGGGACAAAAAGACCTTTTTTCATCTAGTTTGACACTTTTACGACCACGTTAGTGACCCACAGAGGCCCAGATAGCTCCCCCATGTACACCAAGACAATGAAGTGGAAGAATTTGATGTGAACAATTTTGTGGCCGCTGTCAGGTGGAACAGTGAAGTTAGTCCTTTGTGTTTCCTTTCCCATCATGTGTAGATCAAACTTCAATTGGCCCGCGTCAATCGTGTAGTCTAACATGTTTATTTGGCAACAATTTATGACTCTATAGACTTGTTTTTATTATTTTTGTGTGAAGCATCAGATTAGAAAAAAGGTTGATGGAAACGACAATATAAAAAAAATCTTTTTCTTTTCTTTTAAAATAAAAAGAGTTGATGTACTCAAGTTCTTTAAAGTTCAACACGTGCAGGTTTGGCAAATTTGACCACTAAATTCCAAAAGGCCAACTTCCTGTTGGGTTTACTGTAAGTCGTGGCACTGATATACGTTCCTGTAGGTTTACATGCGCTACACATGTGTACCAGACTTCATACGTGTTGTTGAGAAAAGTCCTTGCGGTTGCTTTCAACGACTGAATTTTGTGCAGTGTTTCATGAGTTTTTTCAAGCATGTTAAAGCCCTCACAAACATGACTCTTTTGGAGGAAGAATAAACATAATTGTTGCAATTTCAATAAGGCCTTCGCATGCTTTGTGCTCGGGCCCTCGCCGCTACGATACAGAAGAAGAGAAAGAAGCCGTTTCCACTGTCGGCTTATTTGCGGATATTCCCACAACGCGCCAAAAAATACCTGAACGTCTCCCATTTTCTTTTGAAGATGGACGACTGGGCGACTAGTTTTGTGTTGTCTTCTCCTTCATCATCTTTGAATTTCATTGGCAGTTGGCACAAAACGGTTTTTGTTTCCCATTCTTCTTCTTCTCTTGTTTGTTACAGCCATGTGTAACGCAGCCTATCCCGCCAAACTCTGTTTATTTGCTCCTAACCAGCTGATGGAAGGGCCCGATTCCCATTTTTCTTTTCAACTAAATTTCAAAAGTCAGTCTACAAATTCACTCGACATTAGATGGAAACACGGTTTATGACTTTCAGAAGGCATTGACATCATGTAGTCTGATCCCAGGATGAGCAGTCATCACAATGTGAACATGAAATGTGTTGCAGGGTTTGTTGTCGACCAGTTTATAAAATGTTTCAAAAATCTGACAAAACAAGATCATTAGAAAAAAAAAAAGAAAAAAAAAGCTGAATTTGAATCACATGTAACATTTTGACATCTAGAGTGACGTCTTTAAACACTTTTCAACTATATTCTCTGTCCTGGTGTCTTCTGATGTGACCTGAACGCGGCATCGGGCCGACGAGCTGCACGAAAAATGACGTTGAAACGTGAACTTGGAATTTAGAAAAAAAAAAAAAGCTGTGTCGAGTGCTGGGGCTGATTTTGATCCGTGGACATTGAACCAAATTTGGTCTCCAGTGCCTTGTGATAAAAATTTGGGATACCCGCAGAACTCGGTATTGAAAGAGCTGAGACGGCCGTCGTGGCTGTATTTATAGAGTTTACTGTCGTCACGATACGTCCTCACGGAGAAATACCGCTTCAGTCATGTCTGGTGTTGACGGAAATCATGACGGAAAGTCTCATCGTTTGTTTGAAAAAGCATATAATTTAAACAGATTGCTATGCATTCACTGCTAGAATGAGATAAAAGTTGTTGTTGTCGTCTTTTGATTCTGTTGAAATGAAGGCCTTTACGTTGATATTTTGTAGGATTTCATTTTTTGTAGCTTTTAATCTTTGTTTTCAGATCATTACACAAATCCCATGGTGTTGTTTTTTTTTTCTTAATAAACGCGGATCATTTGAGGTTGAAACCTTTACAGAGTGGGTATATCTATCGTAGTCTTGAATTTGTTTGCTGTGCTTCTGTTGTTTTTAGACCTCTCGTCTGTCGGAGGCGTGCGTTTTTGGAGATTTGGGATTTTTAATCTTGACCTGCTGACATATCGCTCACTGTCCCGCCGTCGGGTGTTCAACTGAATCAAACGCAGCACCTTCACCACCTTTGACACCTCCTGCCCCACATTATTTTTGATAGCATTCTAATTTTTCATACGTGTGTATCAGATTTGACGCATCTGTCCTTTTTTGTAGCGTGACCTTTCTGGAGGGAAGTTTCCTACCTGAGAAGAGGACGGAGACTGTTTTACGAAATAGCTTCAAAGAGTCGATACAAGAGGAAATATGTACTGTAGCTGCAACTTGTGAATTCAGAGCACCCCTTTAAAATTCAATAAATTTGATTTGATAGACTGTTTTGAACACGTGTTTTGTTTTCCTTGTCTTGTTACCTGTGTCTGAAGTGCTTCTGTCATTAGATAGGCACGTTTTCATTTGATTCATCTTGACTTTTTGTTCATGTTGGCAGATTTTCCTGTCAGTGGGGGCTGATTCATGGAGCTTTATAGTAAATTTCAGCTCGTGGTTTCGCTGTGTGCTCCACAGCTTTCCTAACCTGACTCTCGCCAGATGACATTTGGTTCCGCCTCGCTCCACTCATCCATCTGGGATCGCTCCATTGGAGATGTGTTTCAGAAGGCTGGGCCTTATCAAAAATCCTTGCATATGATTGGATAAACCACTTGTCTGTCATCTTTATTGACGTGCTACTTCAACCACTCACATCGAAACCAACCTGTGACGTCGATGAGAGCGACGTTCTTTTAACGAAAAAATATTGGGTAGATTGGACAACACGGATGAAATAGCAGCATCAATGTTGACGCTTGCTTCCTCGATGCGAGCCGCCATTGTTGTCTGAATCAAAACAGTCGCTTCTCCGCTACGTTACATCTATGAAACTCCCGCCCAGCGGTCCTGATTGGCTCGACCTGAAAATCTGGTGCCGAAATCCCTCCCAACGGGAGCGATCCCAGATGGATGTGAGTGGAGCTAGGCGGAACGAAATGCATCTGGCGAGAGTCAGGTTACAGCTTTCCACAATAATACCAAAATATTGATGATGGTAAATATTTAGGTGTTAAAAGGGGGCTGAATCTATTATTTCTACCCAGGGCTGCCTCACAAAACACTCCCCAGATACTATATTGTGCGCTATGATGACTATCCACAATTTTATTTAAGTGTCTGAATAGAAATAATAGAAATAACTAAATGAAGCTTCAGTGTCCAGACAATAAGTCACTTCCTTTTTCCAATACGATATATTATCGTATCAATACTTTGTTCCACCCCTGATTGTAAAGCGTAAAGAAATGACTCACGCAACTCTGAAATTGTTCTGAGGCAAAACATCACACATGCTGATCACTCTCTCATTCTCCCCTCCTCTGTTCCTGTGTGGGATCACCTGGACGTACGTGACGTACAAATGTATGTGGGGTTCAGATGAGACGATAGACATCCAGCTGGCCATCCTGAAGGAATCTGTTTCTTTGGTTCACATGTATGAAGGGTGCAGTGTCTCTGCATGGTCACGGTGCCTGTAATGTGGAGTCGTGACCACCCAGAGGCACTGCTGACTCAGACTGCCACCTGAGGCTGAGCCGCTCAGCTGCTGGACGGAGGCGGTTTAATAGAGACAGGCGTGGACGGGGTGAGGTGAAGGTCATGTGTTTATCTTACACTCTGATGGAAAGTATGAACCTAACGATGAATCTTAAACCTGTTGGTGGAAATAAACCAGACTATGATTCTTTAAATCACTTTCAGAACAGCACGTTTCTTCAAAGGTAACATGGAAATCACAAGCGAGAAATAATAACCATAACTTTATCATTTGAGTTCATGTATGATGTCAACCAATGAAGGAATCTTTACAAACAGAAGCAGCTTATGAAATCCTGAAGGTAAGTCAAAATACAGTAATAATAAATATTAGGGATGTAAATTTGCAAGTTTCATCACGATATGACATTGTATTGATTCTTTGGACGACGATACGATATTTGCCGATATCATTAAGTCTGCCACGATACGATCTCGATTCGATTCGATACAGGGGCCTGTGATCGATATCAGATGATACCACATGCCCAATTTAACACAATCAGGTACATTTATATCAACTCACAAAAAGCAACTAAAATCTGATTTGACAGTTTTATTACTGAACTCTTCAGTGGAGATATTTTATCAATGGTTCCAGACTTTTAAATGGAAAACAATCTGTTCATTTAATAAAAATAAAGCACTGTTTGGAAGGAGCTGCGCCTGGACGGAAATGGTGACACATGCGTGCCATGGGAATTTCAAAATAAAGGCGTATCTTAACGATGGCGGCGATATGGATCGATGTTTTCACTTCGCATCGATGCTATTGGATCGTTGATCATTCAATCGATATATATCGATCTGGATCGATGTATCGTTACACCCCTAATGAATACATCAGTGGGACTCCAGTTAACAATATGAGCTACAATCAAAATCTCTCTTTATTTCTCGAAGTTTAAAGGGGCTCTATGTAACAATTTGTTGCAATTTCTATATATATATATTGTGTTTTTATTGGCCTTGTGTGAGCCGACTGTAACGTCAGGTGACAATGAGACCGTCCTCCTACGAGCCTGTGGACCATTAGTCTCAGTTGTTTGATGCTGCTGGACTGTGGATTGCTTTGTGAAGGACTCGGGTTGGATTTTCTGCGACAGTCCAAAGGATGTGACATCACACATGTTCTCCAGCACCTCGTCTCAGTGCCTCTGTCTGCTGCTCTACCAGAGAATGACAGTAACACATGTTAATTTAGAAATGGAGCCTGTTAACATAAACTAACAACTGGCTTCTAGCACAACACAGACCTTCCACAGAGCTTCTTAAAGTTCATCTTTTTTAAGTAGGCTACTGTCTGTTACTGGTTATGTATGAATCCATTTTTGTATTATATCTGCTTATTCTGAGATTGCCAACATGACAAGAGACCAAAAGGAATGAGGGCCTCTATTTGAGAAGATACCTAGAGATTCAGGTATTTGGTTGGAGAGAACTCAACTCTCTGCAACTTAAGGATAAAATTACGACACATCATGGTTAAAGAAAAAAAATTATCTAAATGAAAGAAAATTAAGAAACACATTCACATAGCTACTATAATTTTAGATTTAACATCCAGACTCAATAATTTCAGTTTTACTAGAAATATTACTTTTAATTATAACTATAAAATAACTATTAACGTTAACAGAACACTCATTACCTAATTACCTGCATGTTCATCAGTTTCCTAATGTTTCCAAGCAGCATTATTGTTGGCGACAACAAGTGGCTCATTTTTCAATTGCGGACAATAAAGGACAGAAAGTGACTTTATGAATTATTTTAATCCATGATGGAGACATGAAAGCAGATAGAAATAGTGCCTGGTAATCAGACTCGAATCACCAGTCAGAGAGATTTGGTGCTCAGTGGCAGACAAAATTGCCTTGTGAAGTTATGTTTATCGGAAACCAATCCAAACACCGTCCATGTCGTTATTCCACAGCCATGTGCAGTCAGTGTTGACTTCATAAAGATGAGCTAAGACAAAAAAAAACTCTTTTGCCTGTTTAAAAAAAGGTGATGCCAAAGTGGTAAAAGTCTTTTCTTAATTTTCCCAATTTGAGGTTTAAAGTAAGAGTAAAAAAAACACCCAAGATCTACGGGTCTTTACATCTTTATTTATTTGTTGTTGTTGTTGTTTTTGTTAATTGTTGAATTTGACAATTTGGCAAATACAATAAATACTTGGCTACATGATAACATACAATATATCCTCACAAAAGAAAAAAAGTAAGAAAAATCAATAAATAAAGTACCATGAAATAAAGATTAGTTGGATCCCAACAGCAGTTTATATAATTTAATTGATAATTCCAATGATCTTTTCCCAAAGAAATTGGTTTTACAGTATCTAAAAATAATAATGATAATATCAAATTGGTTCTTGATTGATTTAAATTGAAATATTTTACCTCACAATATAATAGTATTTAAAGTCCATCAATGCAAGAATTTAAAATGAAGGTTGAGTGGCTTGAACCAATTATGGATTCTGGTCCACAGACTTAACATATGGACATCTTCCGTTCTACCTTACATTTTTAGGTAACATCAAAAATCAAACATATTAAAATAAAAACATATTACAGGATCAAAATACACAGTCTTGATGTGTGTTTTCCTCTCTGCCTTGCTGCTTTCTCATGTTTTAATGCCGCCTTTCAGAGTGAATTTTGTCTTCACTTTGACTGAGGCGTCCAACGTCTTGAAATTGACCCCAGGGAACCTGCCGTCGCACCGTCTGGTACCACCGTTTTACAAGCAGCAAAGAGACACAAAAACATTTGAATAATGCTGGCCCCTCCCCCCTGTTAGACTGCCCCGCCCCCTTTATGTCCCAAAATACAGCGGCGAACCTGTTGCTCCCCGACTCAGGAGACGCAGACAGCTCAGACAACACACCGGGCCGGGGCAGCAGGGGTGGACATCTAGGAAACAAATAGCAGAAGGTAGACGGAACAAAATCGTCTGCCACCTCAACTGGAGCCCCTCGAAAGGTTGGTTTGATCATTCCTCAAGTCCCGCATGCACTGAGAACCTGATCTGTCCATGCCTCTTTTCCCAAGATAACATTGTGCATGAGTTTTTTCCATGACTTATAAATAACAACCGCTCTTACTTTGACCAGATGAGAGGGGAGAGTAAGAGAAGACGCACATTGAGAGACGTCCTCCATGGATCCTGATGGGACTCCAGTGAGATGAATCCCCCTGCGACCCTGATCAGCCTTTAAAACCCTTTCGCATCTTCAGCTTCGGTGAAAAAGTGGCATGGAACGTGTCAGATAACTTTGAAGGTTTTTCAGAAGGAAGGAATTTGTAGATAAACCGCTTGGTCAAGAACTCAAAACCTTTCAAAGGACGAGAATCGGAGAACGAACTGAAAAGGGACAAGAAAGATTTGAAGGTTTGGTTCCTGAGCTCTGAACTGACCACCCCGTTACTCATTTAACTTCTGGGGCGGTGAGAGTCGAGAGAGAAGCCATGGATGTAGCGACGGAGAGCGTTCAGGAGGCGATGGTAAGCGAGGCTCTGGTTCAGTTCAAGAACACGTTGCAAGCCGCCATCAAGGAGGTGCACGTGGATGTAAGTGCTTTCAAGCAGCGCATCGAGCAGAGGATCGAGGAGCTGTGCATTTCAAACGGACCGTTGGCCGGGGCTGTGACCAAGCTGCAGGAGGAGAATGTGCAGCTCAGGGCGAAGATGGAGGCCCTCAGCCGCCTGGTGGAGGGTCTCGCTGGGGTGAACATCGAGAGGAGTCCCGCTGAAGTGAAGGGGAAGAACGGGGAGGATGGTTTAGAGAATGGACATGCACAGGTACAGTCCAAGACCCAGGAGGAGCAGAGAGGTTTTGTCAACTCTGGAAGATCTGACAGCAGCCAGTCCAGTCTGTCCACTTCCACATACTCTGATCCATCAGGGTCAGGTGGAGGTGGAGGATTGAGCTATGCTGCTCCTCCTGCTTCAGCTCTCATCCACACCCGAGCACAACCTCCATGGAGAGCGAAGAGACATGCAGAAATTAACGTAAGTACTCATTCTGCTTTTCTACGAACAATACAGTTTAAAGAACACCTGCCTCTGCCTGCTTCTTCTGTCCAACCAACAGTCCAAAACCCAAAGACTTGTCATAAATGACAAAGATATGCACATTTAAGAAGCTGGAACCAGCAAATGTTTGAAATTGCTTTATCGTCTATTAAATGTGACCATGATTTACACAATCAACGTCATGCTCCATTGAAGAAGACTTAAAACTAGCGATTGAGACCATAAATTCATCAGGAAACTGCTTCTGAGGTAATAAATCAAGTGAGCAGTAGGCTCATTTTCTCATAAGCTTACATAGAGTCAGACTTCCCCTTGAAACCAGTGGAATCGCCCCCTGCGGGCCATTAGAAAGATCTGCAAGCTTCGTCCATATTTCAGACATTCGATTTATTGGCTTCCGCTTGGAAGCAACATGAGATGCCTACCATTGCTTACTGCCATCAAATGAGCTTAACTGAACATCTTTGACGTTGATGATGGAGCATTAAGCGATGAATCAGACGGCTATCTTATCTCAAACCGTGGTACGTCAGAGCGGAGGGCTGATGGGTGGGAAAAGACCCGCTGATTTCAGCGCAGAGGAATGTTGGTAGGGTTTGCGTTTGCGACGGGACAGCTGGTCGTCCCTCTCAGGGCGTGTGGGGCTGGGGGTATTATTGACAGGGACGTAGATGCAATTCAACTTTCCATTCGGAGATTTGAGACTTGGATTGGCTGTGAAGCGAGATTCCTGAGCGATTAGGGCACAGAGATTTATTTATACACCTGAGGATGCGTGTGAGTGACGTCATAAAAAAATGCAACACAATACGTGGACAGAAGCATGCAGCGTCGTGTCGGATACTGTTCCGGTTTGTCAGCTACATCCCCGACTGCTGACCTGATTTCAGTTCAACAATTTCAGGACTTTATGACATAAGGAAATCAATCAGGAGCTGATCATTTAGACTTGCCGTCCTCACATCTGTACCTGTCTCCAAGGAGGAAGCTGCAGGGCTGTTGAAGTCGATACAGAGCGTGCAGAGGCTCCGAAGAGCTTCAGCCCAAACCCCAAAAATACATGTGCCCTTTGGAGGACCTGCTGTCAGAAAACAGGGTCATGAGCAGCAGAGGGCTGATACGGGGGGGCAGGGAAGGGTTTCAGTGTGTAAATGTGTGTGCGTGGTGGCGGGATTGTTCTTAAATCCGTGAAGGCCAATATAAGGATTTAATCACTGCGACGGTAAAGTGGGATATTCAAGGTTAATGACGCTAGATAACTGAAAATAACGCTATGATAGTATCTAATAATAGCACTGGCTGCTGATGCTATCACCGCTGCTCTCCAGATAAATGCTCGTGGCTGCAGCCGGAGGTTAAATATATTGGAGTCTAATCCTGACCCTTATCCACGTCCTCACATGGAGGCCTCGATGGATCAAGGCAGATCAGCTCATAGGCACGTCTGATCTTTTGGATGTGACACCGTGTTCTAATGTACCTGGTCGATGCTGCAGTGACATTTGGAAGGAATCGTACAGTACATCCACACACGCTTCGAATGCCTGACATAAGCACAACTTTGCGGGCGAGA
>CM077795.1:28103313-28233313 GCA_039737535.1 Lagodon rhomboides
GCAGCAAAGGAAACTCCAGTGCAGTCGGTCGAGACTCCGGCTAAATCTGGTGAGCAGAAAATCCAATTCTGTCTTGTAAATGAATTAAAAAAATGAATTATTTGTGTAAAGAATCTGTTTTTTTCTCTATAAACAAACACATCACCTGTCACAGATGAACCCCAGCCTCATCTTCCCGTCACTGCCGTGAAAAGCAAACTCAGTCCTGAGAGTCTGACTGCCACCAAACCTGCCCAGTCTCCAGCAGCTGTGCCGAAAGCAGCCGTCCATTCTCCAACAGAAGCTCCAGCAGGAGAAGCAGGGGAATATCCTTTTGTAAGAGGTCGGTCCCTGACAAACACTAAGACTACGGAGACGCATTCATAGGTTTAGATCCATGACATGCACGTCAATTTCGAGCACTTACGAAGCAGCAAATATCCTAGCCATTCATTTTTCATCAAATATCCAAATATAAAATAAAGCAATATTTGTAAAAGAAATGTTTGAAAAATGTTGTTATTTTGTGAATCATATTTTTAATAAAGAGGGTAATCAACCTTTCTCAGCATTAACACTAAAATAAGAGACAGATAAGATAAGACTTTATTGATTCCTCACCAGGGAAACTCACTTGTTACAAAATAGAATAACAGAAAAAAATTTAAATAGTACTAACGATAATAAAAAATAAAGACCACATACACTGGTGTAAAAAAGAAATTAAAGAAATAGAAGTGTGCATATTTCTTATGTCATTTTAAAAGAACCGTAGAAAATTCAGAATAAATGGGAAGACATTTTTGAGTCACCTCATTATATTAAATGATATATGAAATAACCATAGACTTCCATGTGCAAGAATTTCAATTTATATACAGATTTCTTACCAAAAAAACGATTCATAAATATTCAAGGTCCTAATCCATCTTCAGTTTAAAGATTTAGTAACAATTACATTTAATTATTAACCAACATATTTTGGTGCTGCCCTCTAGTGGCACCACTCAGCTCAAATATGGCAAATGTTGCCTTTTCCAGTTTTTCCTTTTACATTTTGTTTGCTGTTCTTTTCTTGACTTCACTCACACATCAGCGGTCATTTCAACTGCTTCCCTCTTTCGTTTTTCCAACTACACTTCACTACAGCTCTCAGCTTCGCTTTCTCTTCAGCTGCACTTCAAAACCGTTTAAGGCGCCATATTTACAGAAAAACTTCAACTCCATTTATCGCTTATTCCTCTTTCAAGCCTGTCATTATAACTTTTTTTAGGAATTGTATTTCACATGCTGCTTCAGCTGTTTCAGTATTTCAAGGTAATTTAGTATAATGTCATTCTACAACACATGGTTGCATAATGAAATGAGTTTGTAACAAACATGAAACACATATGACAGTTATTTAGGCTATGAATGTGAAGCACATTTTCATTGAATATACGTCAGAGTTAATGTAAACAGCAGCAACAAGACGGTGATGATAATGTGGTCGGCATCTTCATATTAGAAGTTAAACTTTAGGTAAACACTGTCCGTCACTTTTAACTGCGTGTGATCTAACTGCGATCTACTTCATATTTCAACTCCAAATATTTTTTGGGAGAAGATTTTGTAACATGTATGTTTGTATTTTCAATCCGTGTGTCCCTGATTCTTTCCGGTGATTATTCCAATGCCGTCTCTGCTTGTGCAGCTACATCTGGAGCAAAGGAGTCGAGGTCGCAGCTCTCCCAGGAGCAGCCGGGTTCTGTATCTCAGGCCCATTTCCCTCTCACAGCTGTGACCAGAAACAGCTCGGAGACCTCTGCTGCATCCAAACCCGATCAGACTCCCGCTGCCGTACCGAATCCTGCAGTGCCAGAATCACCGACTGTCAAGAGAGGCTTGTACCCGTTTAAACACGGTGAGTACAACTCCATGATGTTGAAATGTCTGAAGATATACACAAAGTGATCATCAAAGCTCGCTTGGATTGTTAATTCATAGATGTGCAGCGACAGTTTTGTGCTTTATCTCTCTCTTCATCAGATGCCACTCAACCAAAGCCACACTTGACTCTCTCCGCCATGAACACACCCAACACAGAGTCGTCGACCACGGCTCAGCCTTCAGGTATTTCAGCATCACAGGATCCTGCCGTCAAACCTGGGGAATATCCCTTTAAGCGGGGTGAGTTCAACCAAGGACAGGACCTGTCTGTCAAATAAAGGTCATGGGTAGTTCCTTGTTTATTTTATTTATTGCTCCATTCCTCCTCACTTTGTGTTACATATTTTATGAGATTTTTTATTTTCCGTACTTTTAATTTTCCCATCATTCTCCTTTTTCTTTGTCTCACCTCATTAATTCAGTGCCCATTCTCAAGACACCCAGTCCCAGTTTAAAGAGAAGTGTCAGCTTTCCTCAGCCTGCAGGTAAAATACAGTAAACCCTCAACAGGGCTGGTTATTTAAGTCATTGTACAAAGTCTTTTAATCTCATAGCATGTCTCTTCTTTTTGTGCTTCTGCAGAGAAATTACTTCCCTCCAAATCAATCATAAAATCTGGCTTCTCACCTAATCTGGACAAGTAAGTCCTCGACCACGAAACCTGTTAACTATTCTTAGATTGCCCTGATGCAACGGAAATATCTTTTCATATGTGGCAGCTTCAGTTTTATCTGATTTTCACTGTTTTCTCCACAGGAAAGTGAACAAGACAGGTGGAGTTGAGTTCAAGCAGGATTTGATAAAATCCCAAACACTCCCACGCTCCAACGGGGCTCAGGCCAAACGGGCCATGTTTGAGAGGATGAACTCAGATCCCACAAAGTGAGTGTCTTTAAAATAATTTCATTTTCATCCCGATCCACACATTCAGCCCCAGATATCACATAACATTGAGTTGTATTTCTCTCGAAACAGACCGAAGGATTCGAAGCCCAAACTGAAGCGCTCTCAGAGTTTTGGAGTGTCCAGCGCCAGCGGCATCAAGCAGATCCTGTTGGAGTGGTGCCGCTCCAAAACCATCGGCTATCAGGTATTGTTCACAAAAAAATACAAATTCTGTTCTTTAAAAAAGTCATTAAGGGGCCATGTTTTAAGTGAGGCCTGAAAAGTCTTTTAATTTACTGAAAATGCCGTCAAGTTGCCAACAGATGAACTGAAAAAAAAAAACTGCAGGCTTGTGGAAATAAGACAATCATAAAGTAGCTTCTAAGACACAATCTCACAGTAATGTAGAGTAAAAAATAAATGAGAGCAACGGAATCAATGTATAAAAGCAAAATGTACGTGGAAGATTTAACGTGGTGCCATTATCGTCCGTCACTCAGAACATAGACATCCAGAACTTCTCGTCCAGTTGGAGCGATGGGATGGCGTTCTGTGCTCTGGTCCACTCTTTCTTCCCTCTGGAGTTTGATTACAACACGCTGGACGCTGCAAACCGCAAACACAACCTCCAGCTGGCCTTCACCACCGCAGAGTAAGCCGGCCAGAATGAACTGAGTTAAGCTGTTGAGCGATTTTTTACGAGGGTGTGGGACAAAGAAGTCGCCATTTACTGTATTTGTAAAGTTTGACACTTTTACCATCGACTTTTCTGTTTCAGGGTGCAGGCTGACTGCCTCCGTCTGATCGAGGTGGAGGACATGCTGGACATGGGGGACAAGCCGGACCCCATGTGTGTGTTCACATACGTCCAGTCCCTCTACAACCACCTGAAGACGTTCGAGTAGCTCTGTATCAGAGTCGACGACACAGCCTAGATGTTATTAACCACGGTGTGCCACGAACACTTTGAATGTGGAGTCCAAAATCAGCCTCTCGGTTTTACACAGTGTGTGTGTGTATTCAACGGTTTTCCTTGAGAATTCACAGCTGACACTGACTCTTAAAAATGCAGTTTCTTATGCCATGTATTGTGATGTGTGTGGCTCTAAGGTTTTCATGTAGCTCTCAGTTCACTAATGATGCTGTAATCAAAGAAGGGAAGATTAGCTCTCAGTTAAGGGAATATGAATTTGTTATAGTTATATTGTTTGGGAACAGGTGCAATTTTACAAACCAAAGATTTGTGAATATGAACCAGTGTAGAAATGTTCCAGTAACAATAAACTGGAGTCCTGCCCAAGTTGAGTCTTGAAATGTGGCAAAATAAAGCAATTTTATAGTATTTTCTTAGCATTGTTAATTGTGGTAAACTGCTGCAAAGACAATTATGGTCAAGAGGTGAAGTGTAACTCTGTGAATAATTCAACTGATTGTGTGACACATTCGGGTCAGTCAGTCAGACTGGTCGCCTGGACTGCAGGCTATATTTGACTTACACTTTTAAACAATGTGATTTTAGTCGTAAATCACATGTTAATCAGTATAAAGACAAGAAAAACCTCCATACATTAATCCATCTGATGAGGAAGATGTGGTTGAAAGCTCAGAAAAACTAAACAAAACAAGAAAAAAAACAGAAATTGGACCTTTAGTTAAGATATTTTTATATCAAATGTGAAATGTAACTTATTAACTATGTCCTGTTATAAATTAAGCTACCAACACTATGTACAAGTACATCTGAAACGATTCATCAATTAGTTTATTGACAGGGGAAAATTATTTAATTGTTGTTTTCCTTTGAACTATTTTAATTTATTTTTCATAATGTTGAGGTCTGGACTGCTGCTTGGACAAAGCAAACACTGAGGAGGTGTCACTTTGGGCGCTGGGTAATTGTGACGGCATTTCTCACTATTTTCCGAAGTTTTACAAACCAAACAATCAGTCCATTAAAAGATAAAATAATCATCAAATGCGGTCCTGTACATAATGGTTAAAAATTGCCTCCAACAGTAAAATCCTGCTTTGTATTAATACACAAGCTATAATAACCAGTAAATACTTACTCCATCACTGCAAACTACTATTTTTAGTGTCAACGTTCATGTTTTACATCATCTAAAGCTACTCCCCAACAAAACATCTCGCCTATTTCTAACTCGACTGGAACCTTCTCTCTCTGTGTGAGGATTGCAAAATGAGAGGTGGTGACATGTTTATGCAATGATGTGATTCTAATAAAGACGAGGGGGATGGTGTGGGAAACCAGGCTATTTATCATCCATGAGTCAACCCATAACCGCATAACAGCTAAGTTCTCACAAGTATTCAGAGGATCCTCACTGATGACGCAGTTTCAGAACCCATTATGAAAATGTAGGATTGGTGGATGGATTTTTTTTATGTAGCTTTTTCTTCACACTTTTAGACAAATTTGGATTTCCATGCAAAATGTGTCTGAAATAGGTTCAATAAATGGAGTGTACATTGCCATCTACTGGTAGCCCAAATGTAGCCCAGTGCAAAAGGCCATTGACCTACAATGCATTTTAGGGGGGATTTTTATGAGCAGAAATTTGTACTGTCACCCTGGAATTTTATATTAATTTGACAATGTGTGACAACAAATTGACAATTAAAAGTTTAATTATCATTGTTAAACATAAACTTTGCCTTATGTTTAATAAATGCGTGTTTTTAAGCAGTTTAAAATCTGTTTAGGAGCCAAAGTCTGCAGAAAAGTTTAATTGTGGTGCGTTTACGGCTTAGTACATAAATGAGAGAAACTCGCGTTGTTGCCTTTTGCTACCACATTGTTCTAAGTAATTCTTCGGAAACGAAAGATTTTCTACAAGTGAATAAAAGTGTGAATTGCATACTAAATAAACAATTGAAGGCACATAATGAAACGCTTCATTTTAAGGAAGGTAGAGGAGTCGTTACCTCGTATCTACACATTTTTTAAGGGGCGTGAACGCAGCGCTTCCCATTGACCAGGCATCCCTTCCGGTAGATGAGGTCAACTTTTCCCCAGATCCGCCATTTCAGTCCCGGAGTTTCTTGTTGCACATTAGTTTTGATTATTTAAATATTTGTGTCATTTTAACGCTTGAGCTGTTGACTGTTGGGTTTCGTGAGACAACAGAAGTCCCGTCACCGTAAACGTCGTGACATTATTTGTGTAAGTTGCTTAAAACTGCGGTATTATACCGTATTTCCAGGGGCAGCGTTAGTCAACCAAAGTTTTTGTATGAGTTGCGGATAGGGAGAGGCGGCGGGGAAAGGCCTCAAGCCTCGGACAGGATTTCACAACCATGGCTGGTAATTTTGATGCCGAAGACCGTGCTAGCTGGTACTGGGGACGGCTAAGCCGCCAGGACGCAGTTTCTCTTCTACAGGGACAGAGACATGGTGTTTTCCTGGTGAGGGACTCAATCACCAGCCCTGGAGACTACGTGCTGTCCGTTTCAGAGAACTCCAAAGTGTCCCATTATATAATCAACAGCATCAGTAACAACCGGCAATCTGGCTCAGGTAATGTTGAATTGTTTCACCTAGCAAGGTACTTGATCTGTCTTCCTATACATGTTCACCCAATACCAACGTTTCAATGCTTATTTTCATTTTAATTCTGGTTTGCTGTGATTTAGTCCAACTCCTTCGTCTAGCCACGCCAAACGCCCGTTAAGAATTGCCCAATTTAACCTGATGTAGGTAAAACGTAAAACATACCTGCCCTTTATCACAGCAGTTTAACTATTTCATGTGTTTTCGGATGGTACTCTCGACATCGGCATGTATACAATTCAATAACGATCGCAATTTTGTACAAAATTGAAAACTTTCACACTGCTTGCTACCGCCCAGTATTTTGGACCGTTAGCGTTAGCTAGCTCAACTGCTAACGCTAGCTACTGTACGTAGAGAAGAGGACTCTGTGTTAAGTTTTAACACTTTTGACTGAAATTATATGTCACTTGCTTTATTGCGGCTTATCCCCATGTGTGACATGTATCAGTTGAACGTGGCAATTTAAATTAAATCGAAACGCTAATGTACAAACTGTGTGCTTTTGTTGTATGAGCATCGTAAAGTTAAGTGGGCTACTTTTTAAATGGAGTTTGGTGCTTAGCTAGCTAGCTATCAACAACATATTAGGCTTGATTTATTTAACCACCAGACTGTGGGTCATTTATGAATCTCTCCTGACTGAGGGTTGAGGCGGTGTTTTGTCCTTGTGTAGGCAGCAGGACGGTAGCTCAGCGGGCAGCGGTAGTGAGGTGGGCTGGGCTGCTGCTGCTGCAGGGATTGAATGAACTGGGCAGGCTGGGCTGTCACAACTGGAGGATGACTGATCAGATTGGCGTTTCAGGAATGTCTGTGATCCTGCCCTGTTGCTCATACATAGTCCTGCTCACAGGTCTGCTGCTGTGCTTGTGGCTGGTTGTCCTTTCTGGGTCATTTTAATTTGTGTTTCCCTACAGTAAATCATCAGTTGATGGGCCATTGTGGTAACTACATCACCCCAGTCTGTCAGAGAAAATATGACAAATACTCAAGTTATTGTGGGCTTGTAATTTTAAAATCACAAGCAAGTAGGTGACAAAGTTTTTGGGCTGTTAATTGAACCAGAATGAAATATGGAGCCAAAGTTTAGACAGAACCAATTATTGTGATGAAATCTGACTTATTTAATATGTTCCCTAAAAAGTGTCCAGTGTTCACACAAAATGAAGCCTCTCCAGATTGGGTGACATTATCAGGGTTGTCCCTCAGCAGCACCTCAGCTGATTTGGGCACCACCTAAGCCAAATTAATGTAAAGTCAAAATGAGAAGAGTAGAACTAACGGAATGACACATCTAATGGTTGTAGTTGGTCCTTAGTGGACTTGTTTAGAAAGCTTTATCATTAAGCTTTTTGGATGTTTTTATTATCTGCTCTGGCTTTTCCAACCTTTTCCCAACTGTTTGTCACAGATATGGTAATAATAATCTAAAATGATCTGAAATTTAATTTTTTATGTGAAAAATTTATACATTTTCATGGAAAGGACCCCCAACCCCCCTCCTGTATACGGCGTCTTAAGGGGCCCACACACCGGCCAGACTCAAACAGACGGCTAACTGCCTTTATCCGACCACCCCGTTGCCTCTCGTCTGACCCGTTCGGCAGAAAAGTTGCATTGAAACATACCGCCTCGACCACTGCCAACTACACAGTAGCGTTGTACGTTCTGCGCTTGCGCGAGATGCAATAAGTCTCCTTAACATCAGATGGCGCTAGTCTCGTGCCAGTAATCCAAAACATGAAAACAGGAAATGACGGAACAGAGTGCAGACCATCGTCACTTACGCCCCCCACACACTGCGTTGATTCGCTAATACACCGCCAATCAGAATGGTCATTGAACAGCTAGCACATCAGATTATCCAATGGCGTCCAATCCTCAGACCGCCAACGCTCTCAGACTTTTCAAGTTGAATCTGACCAGACACCGTCCGTGCGGTTTTATGGTAAAAAAAATTGTCAAGCTGTCGTTTGTCTGCTATCTTGATGATACTGACTTCACTACCCTTTTAATATCTCTGGTTGTGTTAAGTCAATGTGGACACTGTTGCAAACCAACAAGCAGAATTGCTTTATGACAGTATTGGATTTATAGGATTAGGTATACAGCGTTCAGGTTTTGGTGTTTACAAGTAGTTTCTGATTTTTCTGTTAGTTTTTGTTTGAACTTGCAAAACATTTACCATACAATGATATAAAATTACATTTGGACCATTTAGAACTGACACTGGAGACTCATCATCCCCTGATAGTCTCCCCAAACACATCACTCTAATGGATGTGGTTGGACTTTTCAGTGAACAGTTAATCTTCTTGCATGCTGTGTGAGTACAAAGTTGTGGTCCTCATTGATCAGTCCAAAGACGTTGGTATTCATGTTTTTTTGATTTTGAATGTTTCTATGATGTTTTACTTTCAACAAACTAACAAAGTCATCTTTCGTCTGCCAGGTGTGGCTCCTCCTCGGTTTCGGATTGGGGATCAGGAGTTCGAGGCGCTGCCGGCCCTGCTAGAGTTTTATAAGATCCACTACCTGGACACCACCACACTCATAGAACCCATAAACAAGGCCAAGCACGCAGGATTCAGCTCCTCTGTTGGCGTCCCGCAGCAGCCCGACGAGGCAGAGTTCGTGCGGGCGCTGTTTGACTTCCCCGGCAACGATGAGGAGGACCTCCCCTTCCGCAAGGGCGACATCCTGCGCGTGCTGGAGAAGCCAGAGGAACAGTGGTGGAACGCTGCTAACCAGGAGGGCCGAGCCGGGATGATCCCCGTGCCCTACGTGGAGAAGTACCGGCCTGCCTCTCCCACTGGTGCCAGCCTGGGTCCCCCTGCTGCGGGGACTGGACAGGGGGGGCTTGTTGGAGGGGTAGCAGGCAGCACAGACGGAACAGGGGCCCCTCAGGCCAACCCTCTGGGGGACCCGGGCCAGTACGCTCAGCCTGTGGTCAACGCTCAGCTCCCTAACCTACAGAATGGCCCCGTCTATGCCCGAGCCATTCAGAAGAGGGTGCCCAACGCCTACGACAAGACTGCGCTCGCTCTGGAGGTATCAATCCCACCCACCATTCATTTTCTCCAAGGCTGTCCTTCCATTCGCTGTTAACCTCTTTTCTCTGTTTTCTCTTCTTTGGTCTCAGCTGAGGCGGTCTAGATTGTCCTCATTGTTAATGGCTTACTCATGCATGTGAGCATGCACACAAAGTATCTTTACAAATGCAAGCTGACAGTGCACATGAAGACACTCAGAGTGGAGATGGCTCTATAGAAAAGATGGACACAGATCCTTTACAGTGGCCTCTCTTTATGTACACACTGTGGCCTGTTGGATTAATGTGAGTGTTACATTGTACATTCATTACCAGCGAAGCCCAGTGAAACAAGGTTTGTTGTTTGTAGATGTTTACTTGGAACAGATAGATGCTCAAATTAGTAGATAAAATGCAGATAATGTTGGAGAGTTATGAAGACATCCATACTGTTTACAACAAGCTGATGGTTAATGAGCCTAGCCTGATAACAATGGCTTTAGAGCTGCAAAATTTGATTTGATTTTGATAATCTTTTAATCATTTTGGTCATTCTTAAGCAAAAATGGTGGTAGCTGTCGTGGCTTTTCTCCCAACTTGTTCTGATCATCGATACGTACAGTGGGTTTGTATAAAACACTTGGAGAGCTACTGAAGAGTAGATTCCAAAGCTAAAGCTGAATTTTATTAAATTATCTTAAAACAAAAATACATTTCATCTATCTTCACAGTCTAACTTTGGGCAAGTGCTGATTTGGTACCATCTCTGAACACAGCCATCTCTTAAATTCCTCAGCTGTCACTTGTTGGGGCTCTAGATGTTCTCTGTGCAGCCCATGCACCACCATTTTGTTTGAAATAAACGTGGAAGATGGTGTATGTGCGTGCTTCTGTGTGAGATGAAGCAGAGTTGATGACATTAAAGTGTTTACGAACCCCTGCGAGGCTGTTGAAATAGGTCACAATATATTTTCGCAGCCTGCCAAAGTATAGACTCTGTGTAGGAAACAGTGTGAAGTCACGACTCACAGTGCTGTACACAATGCTCCCACTGTAGATAACGACAGCAATTAGCCTCTAATTTTCAGCTGGCAGCTCATCTGCTTGCTGTAATTTACCTCTTCTGTACATCTACCTCATCTGTTTTTAGCTTCTAACAGAGGAAACACTCATTAAAACTTTTAAATTAAACCACTGCATCAGAAGGACTGACAGTACATATAAAGTAGACACAGCAGGGAGGAAGTGACTGATGTGGGATTTAGAAGGTGAATAAAATATTGTTATCTGGACTACAGCTGCTGTAGCTTTCTGCAGACATCTAAATTAACACATTTATATCTGATTTAATTGACAATTTAAATGGTTCTGGTGTTGTGCCCAATATTGGTCTCCCAGTTGGAGAAATAGTTGGCCAGCTTTGAAGGTGAGTTTAAGAGCGTGAATGTCAGAGCCCGACATAGCTAGTGTAGCTGTAGCTTGCTGTACTACCAATACCTTGATTAAATGTATGTATTGTTGTGCGACTTTGTTATTTTTGTATGAAAACACCAAGCTCAGGCAATAACATAAACCAACAAACCAGTCATGCCAGCGGTGGACCAACAATTCCCATGTTCTGTCAGGTAAAATTGCTGTTTTTGTCAATGGAGTCTGGTGGCTTTGAACAGAGAGATAAAACGACTGTTTCTGTTGCAAAAATGATCTTACTTTTTAACAAAATGTCCTCCCACCTTAGGGATCCTTTCCATAATCTTGTCAGACACTTGGATAACAACAATCTTTGCCTGTCATTGGCAAAAACAAGCCCTTTTATGTAGTGGATGTACTTTGATGGGAGCTGTTGCCCCACATTGCAGTTCATTTTGCAGCTGCCAGCTGAGGTGGTCTGCTGGAGCAATGCCAACAACTTTTGCACCTATTAGTCATGTAAACCAACCAAAATTGAATTTAAAAAAAAAGGCCCAGGTTTATAAATAGCAGATGTGCCCTTAACATTTGTGGATTTCTTTGATTGTAATGAAAAATGTCAACTGCTCCAAGCAACTGCTACCACCACTTCTGTCTTGACTGAACATGAAGTTGTTGAGACGGATGTGTCACTCAAAACAAAATAGCCTCCCCTCCTCGAACAAAATTAAAATTCCTGTGTATCAGTCAAACTTGGGTGTCTGTTTGCTGTTCTGCAGCTGTAAAGATGAAGATGGCTCAGTCAATTTTATGTCAGTACAGTACTGAGCTTGTATCGATGGGTTCGACTGATATGACCTGATCCTGCCTGTAAATACAGAGCAGAGTTATTATAGTAACGTAATTTGTAGTAGTTTTAATGTGGATTTTTTAATATTGTTTTCATTTAGTTTTGGTTAGCTTCCAGAGACGATGTGTTAATTTGAGTTTTTTTTATTGTTTGAAATTGTTCAGTTTCATTTGAGTTTTTAATTAATATCAATATAGTTATCACAACACAATGTTCTGCGAAGGCAACTGACTCACAGTCATGCTCACTATAAGTATGAGGAGGCATATTTTTTATCAAGACTGGGATGTCAGTCTTGATAAAAATATGCCTCCTCATGCTAGTTGTGTTCACAGATTTGACACACTAAACCTACATACACCTCCAGTGGTAGTTTAGTAAGTACATAATATTATCTAAGTTTACTTTTCTCTGTGTATCTTTCGTTTATTTTTAAACTAAGACGGTATAGTTTACTTTTAGTTAACTTTGGAGCGGAGAAAAGAGTAAAGAAAGTGTTTGTATTGTATCTCCTTATATTTATCTCCTTTTTCCTCATTTGCCAGGTGGGAGACATGGTAAAAGTGACCAAGATCAATGTGAACGGCCAGTGGGAGGGTGAGTGCAAAGGCAAGCGAGGCCACTTTCCCTTCACCCACGTTCGACTGTTGGAACAACACCATACTGAAGACGAGAGCTGAGAAACAAACACACTCCCATCATCACTTCGACAGTGTCCAGCACATCCCTTCTCCTTCGGCCATTTTGTCATGCTCAGAGAGAAAAAGATTGATACAAGCACACAATATATGAACCTATGAGCTAAACCGGTCAGGGACTCTTGACCCTGCCAATGCAAGACTTGTTGGGTGATCTTACCTAATGTCATTTTGAAAAGTTTACACTAAGGTCAGACTGATATCGGTTCGCCTGTATGAGCCTTCTTTAAAGTTAGCATTACACACTGTTGGCTTCCTCCTCGACTACAACATAATGAAGATTTTCCAAAACAAAATGAAATATGTTTCCCAGAAAGATGGCAGCATTTATTGGTTTAATATTTATTAAGGATACATTTAAAAGAAATGCACAATAAAATCGGTTATATCTCTGTGCATCCAATACAGAGATGGATAACTGAAATTCAAAAGCTAACCTGCCATTAAATCCATCTGCTGACTGGGATCTGCTAAGATGGTCTCCTACAGTATGTGATGTGCATTAATCCGCGAGAAAATCTAGTAACCATGGTAACGTGTGGACATCAGCAAGTAAGCGCGGGGATCTTCTTCAAAAGGAGTTAAATCAGAGGTGTGTTGTGCTATAGAGACCACAAAAGAAATGTCCCCCTGCTAACACCTCTTTTTCATCCTGTTTCTACCTATTTGGCATTATTTCTAACATGTGGTCCAGTTGTAGTCTTGACTAAATAATTCTTACAACCATTTATGTCTTCATGAGCTCTCAGGATCAAGTGCAGAGATATTTGATTTCCCTTTGTGGGAAATCAAACATCCAGATGATGAAGTATGACCAAAATCAATAAATCTGTCCAGTCATTGAGCTAACTCTCAGTCCATATCCCTTAATGTTGCTTCTTTTGCCTGTTTTAATAAGTCAGTTTGAACAGGAAATGGACCAGCACCAAGGAGCTATGATCTTTAACTGTTTTTCTTTAGTCTAAACTGAAATAACCAAACTACAGGTGCTAAAACAAACTTGGGTTAGATGTTAGGGTGGTTTCCAGGATCAACAACTAGTCAAGAAATAATTTAATTAGTTTTGATTTGAACAAATGGCAGAAAAGGAAAAGGAATCACAATTGTCAGTTTGAAACAGTTTCGATCCAGAATGTTCAGTATGAGGCGCCAGTAACCGATATCAGTCGAGCCCTAGTTTACACACCTCCAGCCCAGTATTGAAGTCTGCACCACACATCCACAGCAGAGTCGACCTACTCCTTCCCTTCCTGTGGTGTCTGTGTGTCCCCACCCACTACATTTCATTCATACACAGAAGGGAGAAAGAATCGATTGCACACAGGAGACAAAACGCTCTCACAGAATCATGAATCAGTGAGTTTTTGTAGTGCTAGACTGTGAACTTCGGAGTGAGACGAGCAAAGACTTTTCCTGTCTGGTGGAGAAGGACGACGCTCCTCCCTGCCAAGACGACTTCACCAACTTATTACATCCCACACTACAAACCAAGTCCTCTTTTTTTGTACTAAAAGTGGAAAATATTATGATTGAATTGACTATATATATATACACACACACCTTACATGCTAAATACTGTAAACATTCTTCCTTCGTTATTATTTGATTTTCTTTTATTTTTTGTTACCGGAGACTGTGCATCTATTATTTTATGTTCCTCTTTTGAAACACTATTCAGCGACAACGTGGATGACTTCAAATGCAGCCGTGTGACAGAACAAAATAAGCATCCTTTCAAGGAGGAAAACGCGATCCCCTGAGGCAGTTTTAGAAGATGAGAGGAGAAAGGTTGACGGATTTTATTTTTGTCTTCCAGCAGGCTTTTTATTGCATTGTCATTCTATGAAGCTTTTCAGATAAAATCCGCCCTGAAACACTAATACCATTGCATTTTATGTACAACTCGTAAAACAGACATTATGTCACTTCATAAGGTTTATTGTTTCTCATTTGCTGTTTCCTCATTAAATACACATGCTATTATTACACATAAAGCTTTTGCAAACACACACAGGCCCACTGAGCATTATGTCATTATGAAAATAAACCATAAAATGGTCTATTTCTATTGTAGGAATTCTGCTCTCCTTATCTAAATGGCATTTTCTAACATCCTGTTTCTGAATGCCTTTCTCACCACTTTAGGCTGTCCTACCTAACATTATCCCCATTGTTACTCAGTGGAACATAATTAGGTGACTTGCAAATGGAAGTAACTTGCCAGTTATCCAAGATAACAAATCATCCTGTGGTCATAGTCTTATACTTGTGTATTACATCAAGCTAAGCTAAGATTGGGTTTATACATTTTGTGTATTAACATTCCAGTGATACATAAATGCAATTAATTCCTCTTGTATGGTGCCAATGTTAAACGACAGTAGGAACATTGTGAGTGGCCAACCTCAGCTACACTTAGGAGTCAGTCAGACGTGTTATTGGAAATCAGTGGCCCCAAATCTGGATCAGTCAGTCAGTATTCTTGATATTTTAAAATGAACAACATGCAGCCAAATGAAACTCTTTGGTAGTGGTGGGAACCTGACTATTTTAAATGGTACCCAAGTTTCAGATCCACAGTGTTCGAACAGACCAATAGAGGGATCTAGCCAACCAGATGGATATACTGATTTGAAATATTGATTCACGTGGCTCTTACTTGTGTGACATATTGTAGACAAAGCAGTGCGAGTAATAGCTAGCAACATGCCGGATGAGGAGCTGGTGCCAAAAATGCAGCCCGATTGCCAGAATAAATGTTAGCTAAGTAAATTTCTGCAAAACTACAGATAACATTTCTTTACATTGCTTCTTTACATTTGTTTAGGTTCAGTTTTTCAGTTCTCTTCTCACAGCGCTGTGCTTGTGGTCTGCTTAGGTTCAGGCACAAAAACCACTTGGATGGGGTTAAGAAAACATCATGGTTTGGCCCAAGGTAGCTGGCAGCTGGAAATGGTCCACAGGTCAACTTAAAAAAACACATGGTTTTGTCGCCATAAAAATGGCTGGAAATCTCCCCACAGAGTCGAGCTGCTGTCGCCCGCTTGGCAGCCCTGTGGCTTATAATAACAAGCTCAACCATGCCCTTGGGTCCGATGTGTAAAAAATGCCTATGGACAAATATTCCCTCAGTGTTTATTATATTTACTGTAAAGACCGTATGGTGAGAAGTTGTACATCTCACACATGCATCAAAATAGCATCAGCATGGTTTCCTATGAAGGCCTTTATTAAAAAAAAATCATAGATGCATTCAAAGGCACATTTATTAATTTGAATTCCTTCAGTGTCCTCCATGTGCTTAAAGTTATCCAAGCTGTATGTTGTTGGGAGAACAAATGCAACTGATATTTGATGAAATCGTGCTATTTTGCTGTTCTTGTCAATACAACGTGTTAAGCCAATTTGAGCCAATAGAGGTGTCGATTTGCAAACAGTCACGGATGAATTTGTGTCCACTTAAAGCTAAATGAAAGAGTGGAAATCTGTGTACAACTTGATTTATAAACCACATGGAAGAGAGTGCAGATGCATATCGCTGCATTAATATGAATACACAAAGTATTGTCTCTAACCTACACTAAGTTTTTATTCATCTGGCCTCTGACTGCTATCATGAAATGTAGTCTTGAGTTCACAATGTTTTTATAAAATTGAAAAAAAAAAAAAAGTGTCCCTCCATTTTTGTTATTGATACTCAAATTAAGGAAATTATTTTTTGTATGCCACATTAATGCCGTATTTTTCTTACTTTAATATGTTCAGTGAGGATTTTGAGCCGAATCCGTGGGTCATATACAGCCCTGTATATGTTAATAAACACATGCAATAGTTCTAAGCCCCCATATTTTATGTTTCTTTGTTGAAATGAAATATTTGAGCCCAGAAAGCACATTTAGTGGTAAATGTTCTCATAAAAGTCAGCCAAATGTAACTGCATTGTTCCTATGAGGGTGTAGGTGACCAATTAACAATAAATGACTGGTCTGTCCATTCTGTAGTGGTACCACTTAATTTATAAAGTTTTTTAATCCTATTTTTATATTTGTTGTAATGCCTTTATGCAAAGTGTTCATTGGGTATTGCTCCCATAACTCCCACTCATTGTCGCCTTTGAGAGATCATTTCACAATTCCATGACATTATTTTAACTCAGCTGTCCCACTGCAGGTAGTAAAAGACCAATGAATACTTTAAAAATGTTGTCAATGTTTTCAGATACCACTGTTGATCCTACAATGTGCACCTTATCTCCTCTACAGCTCAAGAGAAAAACACATTGAGTGTCTTCATGCCAAATCATTTTTGACTTTTTTTCACAGTGATCATATATTTTTGCTTTGACTTTGAAAAAGACCAGAATGAGTGAAATATAATTTTTTTTTAAAGAGTACAATATGTCAAAGTCTCATAAAAATATATTATTTGAAGTTAAAAATTCCTTTTTTTTTTTTTTTATTTTTATTTGCCATAGCATGTAATGTGTACATATACCTAGTCAATAAAATATGTACCAGATTGTCTGTTTGGGCTTTACATTACTGTCTCCATATGGTGTGAAGTTATTCCATTGAATTAAAGTCAGTGTTTGTTGATGTTGAATTGTCTGATCCAGCTTTTCACTCAGCTCCTACATGTGATCTTAAAGGTGCAATATGTAATAACTTCAGTTTAAAATGTTCAGAATGAGAAGAAACAACAATGTCGAGGTTGTGTTAAAGACATCTTCTTAAGTTAGCATGCTAACCAGCTAGCCGTGGCCCAGTCTGTCTCAGAATACCGCTTCTTCCATCAAGAGGCGATAGTCCAATAGTAAAGCTCAGGCAGAGGGAACGAATAGGACTGCTAGCTGCATGGCCAACTGAACGAACTAGCAGATGGCAGCTACAGTTAGCAGCAGTTAGCGGTTACTCTTGCTATATGCTTCCCCCTGTTTGCTTAGACTATGAATTTCCCAAGTGGCTTATTCTGACATATTGCATCTTTAAGTGACACCAGCTTTGCAAGTCAAGACTTTCTGCCTGTTTACATCTAATACAGAACATTTTGTCTCATGAACCACCGGAACAGATTTGTGGTGTAATAAGTCCAGAAAAGAAAAAAAACAAACATTTTACTTAAAGAAAAAAATGAAGAGATTACTAGAGTACCAGTTATTTCTGTTCTCGGGTTAAATGAAGGTACTGTATGTTGCTTGTGGCTGAATTCTTCTGCAGTCATATTGTATCGTCTACACACAGTACACTTCTATGACCCTGCTACAGTTCATTGCACCACAGTGACTAGTACTATGTTTGTTAAAAAAATGTGTTAGTTTGTTACATTTGAGACATGTAATCTACATTTATCAGTTATATACTCCTCAAAATTTGGGATTTGGTGCTATTTTAGTGTGTCCCTTGATAGTTTATTCTGTGATTTTTATTTTGTGCTTTGTGAATATTTTTGGTCCCTCAAAATAATACGACACATTTCATTTTACCTTTATTGCATATCCATGCACATGCATTTATGCACCCATATCCCTGACTCATATGGAGTAGTGTATTTAATTCAAATTGGAACATATTTTTATGAAATGTACTATGATAGAAAACTATACTATAAACAAAAGTATCCTTAGCTTCACCTAAAGTATAAGAAAGAAATGACCATTCAGGCATGTATGATCAAGAAGCTAATTTATCACAAAAATTACTTGCACGCAGAGGTGAATTTCATTATAAATTCTATAATGTATGTATTACTTTTGGTACGATAAATGACTAATAATAAGTCAAAGCATAATAATGAGTATTTGTGGTTTATATGTATGCCGAATGAATGATTTACTGCAACAGAACAAAAATAAATAGTATTTGAGATGTTAAATGTGTGGAGAAACAACTCGACCCTAAATTTGTGGAGAATTGAATGGAGTTTGTCGGGAGTGATCTCAGGGAGAGAGGTTTATTTCGGGATATATAGCACGAGGGTGTAGGCGTACATGAAGACTGCTGCGTGGGTTTCCCGGATGGAGTAGCGACGCCATCTTTACGCCAGTGCTACCGGTCGGTCTTCGGTTAAGCGGAGCGGCACAGTGCTGTTGCTGATCCACCACTAGAAATCGCCGAGCAGCCGATAATCCTCCCTTTGCGCCGGGACGCCACGAACAGTCCCATCACCCGAGCACCATGGCAGAAAGAGAAAACCTAGTATACCAGGCGAAACTCGCCGAACAAGCGGAGAGATATGACGGTAAGACTCCGAATAACTAAGCAACAGCCATTGCAGAATGCCTGGCCCCTCTTCCCCCTCTGTCTCCCTGCGCAGGGGGCTTGGAGACGCAGGTAAAGCAGTTCACATGGATTTGTTGGGTGAGAGACAAAATGGCGGAGATTTCTTCAGCAGTATGAATCAGTAAAAAATGTTTATATCAGCCGATTTTAGCTCAAAGAGAACGCGCATTTCGCTTGAAGAAACGCGTGCTCTGTCGCGTGCGCTAGTGTCTGGTTAAGATTTAGCGTACGTTAGGCGGTGGGCTAAGCTAGCTCCCCTGCCCAGCTAACGCTCGCTATCTAAAAATGCTAAGTAGCTGGCTAGCCTTTCTTCAGCCCCGACACGCGTCACGCCAAACCCCATTCAAATATGTAACAGTGCAGCAAACGTCCACACCCTGTCAAACATAACTTTCGACCCTGCAGTGTCTTATCCAGCGAGGAGCAGCTCGGGGAGGAACTATATCTGAAAATTGTGCCACAGTTAATGCTAACGTACCGCCCCCACCAAGTGTTTTGGTCAGAGAAGCCCCTTTCAATCCTGGCAAACCAGTTACAGCCGAAGGAAAACTTGGATCTGACTTGATTCTTCATGTCGTGTTGGACAAAAGCCGAATTTAAAGGGCGACATTACTTTTAGTCGATCCGTGTAATGTGACTAGCTCATGCTCTGCCAGGTGAGGTTGTTAGACGTGGAACCGAGCTACATTCAAGTTAAGAAGTGTTAGCTTTGCGTTTGTTTTAAGTAGGCTGACATTCGGTCTGCTGCTTTATTGAGGCCAGCATCGCCTTCTGACTGCGAGGTGGCCTTTGTATTGATTGATAGATGTATCACCAATGGTGTACAAGAATAGGCGGGGCAGGCAGAATTGCTACTATTTGATTGGTAGCTGAGCAGCAATCTCAGCCAGAAGTTTAGCTTGAGCCAACTTTTCTTTGTAGTTAATTGACTGGAAGTCCTCCGACCAAAGCAACGTTTATTTGGATGTTCAGTAGAAATAATGCAATTAATGTACAGTTTACTTCATTAGTCATCACAAAGAGGCCATAAAGGGATAGTTTGGGTCTTTGGGTGTGGGGTTGCATGAGGTACTCATCCCCCGGTCAGTGTATAGAGTCGTTGACCATCAGCTCTTCACCTGTGACGAAGACACAGCGCTGTAAACCGAACCAGCAGCAAGACATGTTTTAACCACCTAAAATCAGTCCCAGCTAAAAGATATATATCTGTCTAAGTGCACACTATGTTTTGAACATTTTTAGTGCTTTTGTTGGCATCAAACAGCCTTTTTCCCTTTGGCACGGCACTCCCTCAACCATACAGTTCGTATTCAAACACACAAGCGAAATGTAGTTGGGGAAAGGCTGTCTGTACCTCAGTACATGTCCTGCTTCCTGCCGGCACTACACGCTGCTTCTCCACACAGGCGGAGGGCTGATCTGCTGCAGCTGACTAGGGATGAGTACCTCATACAACCCCACATCAAAAGACCCAAACTATCACTTTAACAGTGCACTTTAGCATTCATACACACTTCTTTGGCTCCATTATTAGTAAGTTGTTAGTATTTTCAACATATACAATGGATTTCACTATTGATCCATATTTAGTTTTTTCCTGCAAGTCATTTCATGGAAGTGGCTGTGTATAATGTACATCATGATGCGACCAATGGCATATTCGTGCAAGCGACATATTTGTGCAACCAGTAATAGTTTAGAATGGAATGGATTGCTGTTCTTCTAGTTTGAGTTAGCTGTGAACTGCTGCTAGCTGCTTTTAAAACCCCCAGTGGTGGGTCGCACACATAACACATATTGGAAATACCACTGTCCTGTCCTGCCGGCTCAGCCTCTTTAGACAGATATTGATGACTACCTCTACTGCCAGTTGATAGGTGAATCAACAACGCGGCCATTCTGTGTTCCTGCATTTTATATAGAACTGTGAGGTGGAATAACGGTGAAACATTCCCGCCTTGAAGTGGTGTCAGGCTAGACTTTTTTTTGTGCTTTCATTTCTACTAGAAACATTTCTAGATACTAACACATGGGTTTTCACACTGGCTAAACGTTGACCTGAGGACAACTTGGCTCCTTTCCACACAGAAATTGTAAACTTAAGTCTGGGGCTATAAAATTCACATTGCATTTAAAGCAGCCCCGGGGTCAACATTCTTTCTCAGAGGATGGGGATGGTAAATACAGCACACACAAATTCTATCGAAGCTCTGAGCAGCAATTAAATGATTTGTCTGTTACTCCTTTTCAATTAATGTTCAATGATGTCACATTGAAGAAGGCTACTTTATTATAGCATATGCTATGCAAAGTACAGGTGTAAAGGTTGACCCTAACATCCTTTTCTAGAAAACTTATAAGTTGGTGTCCAAGTGAGTGCTGTAGTGTTTTGAATTTGGAGGAGCTATTTTGGGTGCCCTGGCTCTTGAAGTTAAGCCCCCTTTATTTTTCAAATTAACCGTGCCACATGACTTGTAGTTCAAGCACTTCTACAGCCAGTGTAGATGAAAACAAAGGTCCCGTGTGTAGGAAGTAGAATATAATATTCATCATAATGTTTTCACTGGTGTATAATCACCTGAAAGTAAGAGTAGTTGTTTTTGTTAGAATGAAGCTTTTATAGCTACAGAGGAAGCAGAAACTCCTCCACAGTTCACCATGTTTCTACAGTATCCCAGAACAGACAAACTGAACGACTCTATAGGGATTTTCACATTTTAAATTGGCCATCGTAGGGTTGGGTTGAGACGAGGGTTGTTCAGTAGATCGCTGCAACTTTACCTCCAGGTGCCACTAAATGTAACCTTTAAGTGTGACTCCAAGCTACATTTCTAGAATCTTCCACTCATAGTAGAAGACATGTTTCAGGTGCTGCTAACAGGGGGTGGGTGGTATCTAAAGACAATGTCCATGATAATCAAATCACTTGATGGACGTATTCAGCAACTATTAGGCTGTTTTGAAGTTGCTGCCACTCTGATTCATAAAGCTCATAGGTATTGTAGTATTAAGAGCTGTCTGTCGGGCAACAATTGAAGACAAAACATGATTTCTCCGGAACTAGGTGGAAATAATCTCTGCTGGTGAGTGGTGACTAATCTAAAACTATAATTGTCATACCTTGGAGAGTCCTGTATTGTTCAGTTCAGGAAGACTGAAGAACAAAAATTGAAACATGAACACAGATTGGGGAAAAACATGCGAGGAACCTGCTGCTCCTCCCACCCCAGTTTGTTTCACCTCACAGCTGTATAGCTTTTAATGCTGAGAAAAATGTTTAAAAAGCACTGAGAGGTCATTCGGTTGGAGTGCAGGCTGGGCTGGAGGGTAAAGTGATCAAAGCAGCATAGTGCTCCTCCTGGCCTGCAACCACCTCGTATCGGGTTTCGCCAGCATGCTGCATTGAGCCCCGCTATTGGCTTCTGCAGATAACACCCTGTCTGTGAAGTTAAAAGCCAAATGATTGACACTGCTCTTACCTCCAGGCTAGCAGCTAGCTTTAGTGTGGGAAGTGTGACTTGTCGGCAGCTTTTCAGCATAATAATATATTGTTTCCTACCTACTTTTTATTATCCAGACATTATATTAAATGACCATTTGAGAACCATTTTAATCTGTTTAGATGTTTATATTCCTGCAAGCCCACGTCGAACGGCTCCTTGTCATTCGATTGAAGAGGCCCCATGTTGTGTATGTTTTACAATAATCCCCAGGGAAACTGCTTGTTGTGATGATTAATAGCTCCTTCAAAGCAGAGTGTCAAATTGCATTCATTGCCATTTCATCCCTGCATTCATTCTCTGTTCATTTTTCTCACCACACCCTACTGACTCACCTTGAGGATCTGAAATGTACAAGGAAGACACTGGCTCATTGTCCTGGCTCCATTCCCACAATAGGTGTCCATAGGTGGTGAATCTCTGCATTGGAGGAATTTATACTTGGGCAGTGTCCCAGGCACTCCATTAATAAAGTACTGAGGATGACAGAAACCTTTCAAGACTCTGCGCTGTGGTTTAAACTCTTCGTTAATGGAAATAATATGTGCTTATTTCCCATTAAGCAAATCAATGTCTGTACCTCTTTCACACAGAATGTTAATTATAATGGAGGAGGCTGCTTTAAAATCATCTTGGATTATCTTCACATTTACCTCCGGTGGTACTAAACCAGGCAGATGGTTTTGGTTTAATTTGCCAGATTTCTATATTTGACTTTTCTGCCTCTACCAGTACGACAGAAGTAATTTTGTTTAGTTAGTGGTGCTCATTTTGTTGAAACATTTGTCTGCAACATTTCTTCCCAGAAAAAGTGTCCCGGTTAATCAGGACTGTGTACCTGTTTCAGTAATATAATCCTGGATGATACATCCATGTTCACCATGGATTTGTAATGAGAATTGGTTACAGTGCCTGAAGTGGAGCCCCATTCATTCCTATGAAAGCTGCTCATAGGGGTGGATAGGGGTGTTTCAATCAGAAATGCTATTTGATAGAGACTGGGAACTATTTGTCAATTATACAAGATCTGCTGTTTGTATGTACTGTAGCATATGGCGGCACAGGCTTGTACAGAACACGTGTGGAAAAAGACGGCACCACACATGTTTTACTGGAGCCTTTTAATAATGAGTTACCACCAGGTATTATTTCCAGGCGCTGGTAAATTCAAGGGAAAAATAATGGAATTGGTTTTCTTTTCCAGACAAAATCATAGTCGCGTGAACTATTTTAATAATTCTAATATAACATCATGACCCATTTTTACTGCTCAGTGGCGCAAAAAAGTTCAACTTCCCAGTTATAGAAGTGCCTGGACCTTCTGCTCTATGGGGCCCGTAGAGCATGAGGACAAGAGGCTTCCGTTTTAGCCTCCAGCTTACTTGAGTGGAGATGAAATAATTAGATTGTGCCGCTCGTCCAGACGTCTCAAATTTTATTGGACTGAATGGGTCAAATTCTTATAGTGGAACAAGTCATTTCGCAAGGTTTGATGGTCAGAAAAATCTATCTGCCATTAAACAGCCACTTCTTTCACAAAGTGAGGTTATGGGGGAGAGTTGTCTTCGACCCTAGAGCTGGGTATTGTTAGAACATTTTCAATACGGATACCTTTCAATGCAGGTCCCTGTATGCTACTTTTATCAATCGCAATTTTATTAAATAAGTTCTAACAAAAGATATACTTTACACATACACCTAATGAGCCCCATCTCTGGGCCTAACCTGGTCCTTTTCCTGCCTCGAGCCACCAACACCATTAGATCTTGGCACAACTAGCATGCTGCATGCTTATTGGATCACTGACACTGGCGTGATTAACTCCTAAGTTAAATAAGTTTTATATGGAATGACGAGACATTTTTCGATTCTCTATAGTACTGAGGCAGTTGATCGATAACATTACCCAGTCTTACTATTGCATCACATGATGTAATTAAACAGTTTTGCCACTATAAAAATTGTCTTCAAAGACAAGGACTGTCTTTCTGGGGGCTTGCCACCTGCAAATCAGAAGAACAGTTTGAAATCAGGAGAGTGTATTGCATCACCTGCTACAGGAAATCAAAAACTCCACAGGGTGCCTTTTTAAAAACCAAAAAAAAGACATGAATGTTTGGTTATTAATGAAATGTTACCAACATATCTACTACGTGCAAAAAATAAACTTGTCAATGCTTTCTGAAGTAACATCTACAATCAGCCACTAATTATTGGCCATTTGAAACACTAGTGGAACTATTGAGTTCCAGTAGTGTGTTACCTATGAAGGACTGGCCCTTGTATGTCAGGCCAAACAGATAAAGTGGAGATAAAAACCGATCAAGTCTCTGTTCCTCGCCTGGGGCGAGGGGTAAATTCAAAGGTAGTTTAAAGGTACTTAAGGTCAGGGGTAAAGAATGGTATCAACTGTCAGAGGGTCCAGGGCATTTATGACTGTACAGCCAGAGCCCAACTACGCGGCTTGATGATAGGTCATTTAACACTCGTACTGTGCTGCCACAGGAATGCTCACCCAATGTTTGACACATTTCACCATGCGTATTGATGAATGTACTGTACTGCGTTTAAAAATAAACTCCATACTCTCCGGCAGAGGTCTTCACAGGTTCATTTATTCAGTAAAAATCCTTTCAGAACTAAATTCATTGTTTAAAAAATAACCAAATCCATATTAGGGCTGCAACTATCCCTTATTTTCTTTATCGATAAATCAGGCGATTCTTTTCATGATTAATCAATTAATCAATTTAGTCTGTAAAAAAACATTGAGAAAAAATGCTTAGCACATTTTCCAGAGCCCAAAGTGACGTCTTGAGACGGCTTCTTTTTTCCAACCAACAGTGCAAAACCCAAGGACTCCACTATTTGACAAAGAACGGCAGCAAATCCTCACATTTAAGAAGCTGTAACCAGCAGATGTTTGACTTCTTTACCTGAAAAATGACTTAAAGTATCATTGTAGCTTTAATCCAAATGGGACCAAGGAGCAGTCTAACCTTTTCTGGAATAAACCTAAGAATGATTAGACTTGATCTGCTATGTGGCTGACCCAAAAACACCCAAGACAAAAGCATTTCTGTACTGTAATTTGGCATATTTGCTGTCCAACATGCCAATATCAATCTATCTGTGATGTAGATAGTGCCTTTTTTCTTAGTTTTGACAAAGCACTAAGAGGACAATTTTTACTTTGTCTTGTATTTTGTCACGGAGGGGCTGAATTTGAGTTGAGAGTTAAGAGATGTGAACAACAACCTCCATATGGCCAAACTTTCTTCCAGTACTTTTTGTACTGGGGGGGGACTTGTAAAGGCCATGCCTAATGGTGTTTGTTCCCCTGTGTCTTACAGAAATGGTGGAGTCGATGAAGAAGGTGGCCAGTATGGACGTCGAGCTCACAGTGGAGGAGAGGAACCTGCTGTCAGTAGCATACAAGAACGTGATCGGGGCCAGAAGAGCTTCCTGGAGGATAATCAGCAGCCTCGAACAGAAAGAAGAAACTAAAGGCGACAAAGAAGACAAACTAAAGATGATCCGAGAGTACAGGAAAACGGTCAGAACCCGTCACACCTAACTGATTGCAGTATTATAGGTATCATGATGTTTCTTGAAAACAGTCTGAATGAAGAACAATAGGTAAACAAATGTACATTATCTGTGGGAGTTTTGAGATGTTTATTTCTTCTTTTGTGATTTTTGACCACCTTGAAATCTTTCGATGGCAGCAGCCCATTTCCTGCCAATTTTGCACTTTAAAGGGGAAAGTATCGGAGAAACAAAATGGCACAGCTGCCGTCCTGCTGTACTGATGTCCATAACAGATTCCAACAAAATATTAGCAGTCTTCTGCCCTGTAACAGATTATCTTCCACTACTTCATAGAGCAAATATCTCTGAATTGGACACAGTAATGAAAAATCCAAACCCGGTGGATTGACGTAGAACTGATTTGAAGTTGCTACCTGTTTTTGTGATTTCACAGAGATAAGTGCAGTTGTACTCTCAGGTAACTGAATTTCCATATCCAGTAGGCAAGATGCCAGAGATGCTTTACCCCGTTTTGGCAGAAGTTGTTAAGCTCTCGTCCACTCTGAGAGGAAATTGTGTGATTTCACAGCCCAACAGCACTTGTTTGAGTAAAATAATGAGGGAGGCAGCGACCATGAATCAACTTTAAATCACTTTATCTGCTGCAGAGAACCTCCCAGTCACTGGTGGCACCACTGAGTGCACTGCAGCACAGCAGTCTTAAGTCATGTCAGAGGGAAAGCTTATTATGACTTTATGTAGGATAATGGATTTTAGCCACGCTCCAACACACACTGGCAACATTTCTGAGAATTTGTGTGAAGACCTCGTAGGGTCTTTATGTCAAGGTTTTGCAGATTCATGGTCTTTGAGCATTAAATGCCAAAATTCTTGAGGGCTAGTAATTGTTGGCATTTGATGGCTCTGTGTGATTTCCTGAATCGATTGGATTCTGGTCCTTATTCGATTAAATACTCATTCTGTTGGGGATAATTCTAGTTACGAAGCCACTTTTCCTTGGAAATAAAAAAGAGCTAATGCTGTAAATTGTACAAGGAATCCATCTCATGTGGTACATTATATAAAAATGTATTAATGTTAAATTAAAACTGTAATTTAATGGTATTAAAGATTGATGGTTAGGTCTGCCTACAGAGAATGAACGGAATATTGTTGTGGTTTTAGAATCTGATTATTAAAAATGTTTTAGTGAAAGAACAACGAGGTAATGAGAGATGTACCCTTTGTGTTTCAACAAAGTTAGCATAGACGCTCTTCTTTTCAAACAACCCTTGTGGCACTTGACGTAGATGTCTGGAGATATAAGGTGCTCTTAAGTGCACCATGAATCCGCGCATTATGCTCCTCAAAGCAATCTGGATTTCTCAGTTAATGAGATGCAGCTGAATGCATCACGAAGTCCCTGTACCAGTTACCAAGTAACACAGATGCTAAAATTCACTTGACACCAACTTCAGCCAAGTGAAGGCAACATCAGAACAGTTGTTTTATTTGCAGGGACATGTTGCTGTCTAGTGATGTTAAAGATGTCACATTTAGATGTCTGACACTGACCCTTGAACTGAGTCACAGTTGGCCCTTCTGTGACAAACGCATCCACAGGGATAGACCGCCACAAAATCTGCCACACATGTATGCATCGTTTTAACTATAGCTGGTGAGAAGGGTAGACAGAAACGATTGAGGACATTTTGCACTCAGTATTCAGTCGTGCCAGTCATGACTCATCGATAAGGATTTCTTATTTCTGAACTATCAAATTTGAGTTTATTTGACACTGAAAGGAAGACATGTTTTGATCAGGCGCCTGTGCGTCTTGTCTGAGCACACAGACCGTTTACAGCAGTGTTGGTGTGTGTTTTGATCTGCAGGTTGAGACGGAGCTGAAATCAATCTGCAACGACATTCTGGATGTACTGGACAAGCACCTCATCTTAGCTGCAGCCACGGGAGAGTCTAAGGTTTTCTACTACAAAATGTGAGTACTGAGTGTGTAACGGCTGACATATTAAAGAAGGGGACGGTTAGATTTGATGAGTCATCAGTCAAAGGAGTGTAATATAATTATTTCCCTGTCAGAAACATTACCAAGACTATTAAACAAGGTCTACAGGTTCTTAACTTGCTGTTGGCTGGCATGAACATGATTTTCTATTTACACACTGGGATATACAGTGGAACAGGTTTCTCCCTTGTTTAATCAGACTGCAGATTGCCACCAACTTCTGTTCCTCCTGCCAGTTAATTATTATATGCATGTGTCTGTCTGAGCCGCTTCCTGTTAGATTCACAGTGCCGTCACTGATCCAGAGTCAAACCCGAACCAAGACATTACGTACTCCTGTTAAAGAAACCTGGACATTTAACACTGAATTAAAAAAAAAGATAAAAAACATTAGTCGTTGCTAATTGGAGGTTTTCAGTCGTTGCATTAATTGTTTGTTTGACTGTCGTCATGTCTCACACGAACATGTGCAGAGGTATTTTACTAAAGGTCAGAAATGTCCTGTTGATTTTAAAGGGGCACTATGTAGTTAAGGAGAAGACATACAAACTCAGAATAATTTACTTTTACCATGACTGAATAAACAAGCTGTTCTCAGAGGGAAATAAGCTCCAGAACACTGTTTGAAACTAGAAAGGTGGCAGGTTCCGCCACATATAAACAGAATAAAACGGTATGAAACTGTGTTGTCCTTTTAAAGATCTGTTTGACTATTCAGGTCTATAAAGTCAGTCAAACTCAGTCAGTGAAGAGCTTTCTTCCCCCAAACTACATCGTGCTGCTTCATCACCGTTTTAATTGTGCTTGGTTTAAGCAGAATTTGATGAATATTCTACGTTATTCCAGTAACGCAGAGCTTTGTCCCATTTTAAAATGTTCGATGAGTCTCTGGACTGATGATGTTTGTTTGATCATGTGTGAAATCTGTCGTTCCCTCTGCTCAGGAAGGGAGATTACCACAGGTACCTGGCAGAGTTCGCCACAGGCAACGACAGGAAGGAGGCAGCAGAGAACAGTTTGGTCGCGTACAAAGCTGCTAGTGACATCGCCTTGACCGAACTCCCTCCAACGCACCCCATCCGTCTGGGGCTGGCCCTTAACTTCTCCGTTTTCTATTATGAAATCCTCAACTCGCCAGACCGTGCTTGCAAGTATGTGTGATTTTTCTTTTTCCTTCTCACAAAAACTTTCTAGAGGTGTCATAATTCTTGTAAGTCCTTGATTTGATTCAGTTTTTGACTGTAAGGCCATGATTTGAGCCAATTTTAAATATTTTCAGCTTTGGAAAATTTACTATCATTTACATTTTCCCTTTATTCTTTAAAAAGAAAGGGGTATTTTACAACAACAGATTGACTTTATCCTGGTGGCTTTTCTCAGGTCAGGATTGGACAAGTTCAAATAATCACCAAAAATAAAAAAGTTCAGAGTTGAACACAAAATACCACCGTTAAGGGATTCAACACTAAACAACAAATTACAGATAAATACCATCACAGAACAGATAAGTGTGGCATCTGCAGGGTTGTCCTTGGCAGTGTTTTCATTCTTTAGGTTGTTTGGCAGCCTGGTTTTGTTTGTATCATAGTGTAGAGTGTCATAGTGCCAGAATTGTGGAGAATTATTACTGAAATCTGCAGCTCTACTGAACCTTTTTAGCCTCTTTTTTGTTTTATGGCTTGCACATTTACTATCATTGCTGGAATAAATATTGGATTGATGTTATTTCTGCCCCCTAGAGGCCAAAAATCCATGAATGCCCCTTTCAGTGCATTAGAAAAAGTCCTGTGCAACTATTGCAGTGGGCCATTTTAGTCCACTTTGGTAAATTACATCCACATGTTTTTTTTTTTTCATAAAGAGAAACTTTTCCTCTTTTTAGATGTCGATCAAATCCCACATGAAAAGAAACAGTGTGCTCCAGCTGCTGGCTGATGAGGCTGCAGAATGTTGGCTAAATGATTCTCAGGAACCTGGCAACTTGAAAACAGTCCTGAAAGGCAGCAGAGTAATTTCCACCGCGGCAGATGACCTCACTGCCTCTGCTGCGGCGCTGCTAACAGAAACACAAACACTGACGCTTCACGGAGAAAATGAATCTATAGAACAGATGCTATTGTGCCACTTTATACAACTGTGTCTCGTGTCCTCTCTGCTGACAGGTTGGCGAAGGAGGCGTTTGACAATGCCATTGCAGAACTGGATACGCTGAGCGAGGAAAGCTATAAGGACTCAACACTTATCATGCAGTTGCTACGTGACAACTTGACACTATGGACCTCAGACGTGCAGGGAGATGGTGAGAGAGACGTTCATCGGTTATAGATGTTTACTGTTACTATCTCTGATTTAAACCAAGAAGATTTCTGATATATTCTTAAAAACCTTCTAGAAAACAGGGAGTAACTACCTAACTTTTTCCCTAACAGCACAGTGGTTTCTCTCCCTCTTTCCGACTCACTCATCTCTAATCATCTCTCATCTCTCCTGTAGAGTCTTAAGGACAGCCTTCTTCCTTCACTCTTCCTCCATTGTAAAAGTGTATTTTGTAAGTCCTTCCTCCTGTCGTTGGCTTTTTCACCTCCAGCTCTCACTGCTGTCTCACCGTCCTAACCTCCCTCACTAACCTCCTCACGTTACAAACTCCAGCCTTGTTGAATGTGTTGGGGTTCAGAGGATGCGGGTCCAGTTGCCTCCGATATTGCACTTCGAATGCCCCTGACCTGGATGAGCGAGAACCTTCACCAACATATATAAATAACCGGTTATTTTTCACCTTTTACCGCACAAGTGGAACTAACGTGATGTGAGTTCAGTGTCCTCAGGGTGTCCGCAAGTCGCTAACAGTATAGTGCATGCTAGGTTGTATACATCTCAACAAAAGGTTACACAATACTGTCCGATGGAGAGGAGTCCTGGTTTGACTTCCCGGCTGCCATCTTGTCTGACTCGATCTTATCTCACTAGTCTTGAGATGAATGATTATCTGCTGCAGCACTTTCTATAATCCTATGCATTTGTAAACAAAGGATTTTAACCAAGTTAAAGTTGGTTCACAGTTTAATAATCAGGTGTCCGTCTGAACACTGAAACTGGTTTTGCCTCCTGTAATCATCCCCCCTGATGATACTGCTCTCTCCAGTGTCGAGTTTATCTGAGGCTCATACGAGGCAAATGAGATCCAATAAAACATGGATGTAAACATACTAAAAGATGAGGAATAAAAGATAACGCAAGCAATACGAATAAAAATACAATTGTAAAATACTACACTTACAAAATGTACTTTAAAATGTTGATGAAACAGAATAAGTCGTGCTGATTAATGGACAAATATATGAATTAAAATACACTAAAACCATAAAAGTATAAGATGCAACATAAAGGTCCGACTGAATAGATTTAAGGTTTTTAGTTGGAGGTTAAAAGTGTTGATATTTCCAGCTCCTCTAAGCATGAAGGTGGCATCAACAAAAAAAGTTGGAATGCTGAATAAAATGTAAATAAAAACAGAACAGTGATTTGCAAATTCCTTTTTTTAAAAACCTTTATTCAGTTGAAGATAGATATTATTATTATTATTATTATTATTATTATTATTATTATTATTATTAGATATTAGAAGATATTAAAATGTCATCAACTCAACACTGCAACTACTAGTCACCATTTAAGACGGTCACTTGTTACAGCAGAACGGCAGCAGTGCAGGTCATGAGAACTTAAATATTAGGCCTTTTACATCCAGTATGGATCCAGTATGAGAGGAGATTCAGCAGCAGCTCAGAAACAACATTTTGGTAGACTGCTAATGTCTGGTATTGGATAAATGGTTGTGATTAGCAGCTCATAAACTAGTACGGACAGAAATCTGTCTGAACTGGAGGCGTACTGGACCAATCTGCCAGAGCAGATAAAACATGAGCGCACCGATTCTTGCTCATGTTGTGACCCTCCGAACTGGTTTTGTTAAAAGAATATTAATATTAATTGACGGTTTGATTTGTTTACAGGTGCTTTGTGCCGTTTTATTAGTCAGAGAGACGACAGAGTAAGACATGCAACAAAAATCCCCGACCCAGCGTGACTCAGGGACGTTTCTGTTCATGGTCACCTCCCTAACCTGACGGACACTAGACGCCTCAGCTTACTATGTTTGTTTCTTACTCCAGAAGCCGCAGGTTCAGGTTTCACTTCAGCTCTCTATACAAAACCTAATCATCAGATTTTATTAGAAAACGTGGGCAGAGACCCGAGTGATGAGTCTCCAGTACGATGGATGAAGGTTTAAATCCGTCCTTTGTGGAGTGAATAACTTGCGGACACCCTGCTCCTTCACCGTGCACGTGAGCACCACTGAACACAGCCCACCTGGGCGTCTCAGCACAGTTTGGAAACCTGTGAATGCAGCTTCTTCGAGTGTGATATAACAGACGAACTGCAGTCGCAGCATGTGAGGCTGCCGCTCCATCTCCTGTGGCTTTCTCACATCCCAGTTAGCCGCGGTGCTAATGAGCGCCGTTACGGTTTCTATTTTAATCATGATGGATTCTCCGGCCTTTTGTTATTTGTGCCTCTTAATTCTTCATTACACGGATGGCTGTGCTGTCTCTATGGTAACCTTTCTAAGCAACCAGTCGTACAGGTTCACAAGGCATTTACCCCCGTCACTAAATCTGACTGGCTGGTTGTGGAGGCGCTGTGGACTAACTCCTGCTCACTGGACTGCATGTTGACACTCTACTTGTATAAATGTTTTGGGTTGTTGAGAGCATGATGGACTGATTTCTGACATTTCTGAGCTGATCCCAATAATTTACTGACACTAGGGTTGGTCGGATTTTTAGTATAGTAGCACAACTCTGCTTTAGTGCGTCAGAACAAGACGTGTGGAGCCGAGCTGATCGGCTCCTTCTAACTCCTGTCTCACAAACCTTAGTGACAATATCATAAACAAACACAAATAATTAAAGCTGAACAATTAGTTCACTGGAAAATGGAAGAAAGCTTTTGGATAAATTGCAATACACGTCTGATTTGAATATTTACAAGTTTAACATTAAATACTTTTTCACCCAAACCAGGGGAACATTTCGGTGGACAGATGTAGGAATTTGCAGTGTCCCACAAATGTCCTCTTTTCAAGAAAAGTCAGATCTAATTGTTCTAATTCTATTTTTCTCTCCTGTGTTTATAACTTGTAAACTGGTGGTAATTTTTTTTTTTTTTTTTAAATGGAAAGACGGATGTTTCTTATTAAAAAAAAATCTCCACTCAGTTTCACATAAAGACCTTTTTCTTTATGGAAAAAATGTATTTTGTCGTGGAATTTTTTTTTTTTTTCACTCGCAATGTTTTTTCTCCAGTTGGTTTGATAGTAATAACAAGAGTATCTGAGAATGTTGATTTTTTTTTTTACCCAGTTTCGCATGAAAAAAATAAATCCATCCTGTCACACACATAAAAAGAATAAAATAAAATAACTTAAGGAACTTCCCACCTATTCTGAAGTCCTAAACACAGGAGAGAAGACAGTTTAGATCAGACTTGATAATGGATCACCATGAGGAAAAAGTCTTCACTTGCTCCTCGGTCCTTCTGAAATGAAATGACCTGTGTCCAAATGAAATAATTCAGACACTTTGTGTTGTAAAGTGGTAAAATATTGACTCTGGACCTCTGGTTGCTCTTAGCTGAGTGTGAAGACTTGTCCACCTGTAATTCAGCTGATTTGGTGAATAAATGTTTATGATACAATAATAGAAATAAGACTAACTGTATTTTACTCACTACGATACAAGAGAAATACATGTATTGCCATGTGAAGTGAAGTTCCTCTCTCCTGGTCGACCTTGTGGAAGCTCGCTCAGCCACATTTAGCCGCCTTCTGAAAATCTCTAATTGAGGTTTGATTGTTTGATGTTTGTCGTTCTCTCAGGTGAAGAACAGAACAAAGAAGCACTGCAAGATGCGGAGGAAGAGACCCAGTGAGACTGAACAACACAAGACAAGCCCTCCTCCTCCTCCTCCTCCTCCTCCTCTTCCTCCTCCTCTCTTATTTCTCTCCTCCCAGCACTAGCTCCTGTCCCCAGCCACAGTTTTCAGCTGGGTTTATACCGCAGCCCACACTCTCTCTCTACCTTTTCCTCCATTTCTACCCACCTGTCTCACCCTTTTCTCCTCGTATGCACGCCATCTCCCGACCCCCGTCTCGTCCCGCTCGGGTCTTCATTTCCACTCCCAGGGGTTTTACCTTCTTTTTTGCAAGCCTGTACCCTTTAAGGTTCATGTCCTCTTCTACTGTTTTTATTTTGCTTTACGTTGCTGTATCATCTGTTGCCAAGTACGCTTGCCTGTATTTGTTAACACACATATGCAAGGGTTTATTTAAAAGACAATACGTTGCTGTTCAACTTTTTCCTGTATATGTGTGTTTATGAACAATAATATTGTCCATGCTTCTGTCGGTCAGTTTTGGAACATTTTCAGTTTGCAAATTGAGGAAACACAGCAGTGTCGGAAGGTTTAAAGGGATGCGTTAAAGCTTTTAGGAAGAACTAAGTGCCCTCTTTACTTTGTGGTTACCAAACCTGCTCCTTCCACACATTAATACGTTTATTTTGTTTTAAATGACAAAAAGCAGAATGTCCCCCTTCTCCGAGCATCACTCTGACCTCTACTCTTGTCCACTCTCGGACCAAGTATTGTGCTGCGAGGCTGTAGCGCTCTTGCTAATGGCAGATAGTTAGGTAATGGCTTTTTAGCAGACAAACTGTGCGTATGTGTGTGCGTGGGAGGGGAATGCTCAACACTCTTGATTGTAACGTAATGCAGTTTTGCATTGGCACTATATAAAAAAAAAAAAGAAAAAAAGTTTGGGAAATAGAGGCCTGCTGTATCTTTACTCCCCTGACTCTTTCAGGTTTTTTCCTCATCTCAACTGTCTCTTTCCTCTCATTTCCTCTCTTCCTTCTGTTCAGTATGTGTAACGTGAATCTGATTTGTACTACTGGATGTTCTCACCGGAGCCACAAGTACCATCTGTATTCTTACTGAAACACAGCATGGAATTAACATTAAACTTCAAATTGAAAAATGTTAAACTCACCTGTGTCGGAGGTTTTCTCTTCCTGTTGTAAAGGGTTTGGCCTGACATGTGATGTGTAACCACTAGAGGGCAGTGTAGACTCTCTGCAGAAGAAGGAGCTCTGCTTGTAGCTCAGGTTGACTGCAGTCATCATGGATTTATTCTCAGTTTTTTGCTTTAAAGCTTCTATTGGCAGTGTGGGAAGAAGTACTCGGATCACTTGGTTGAGTAAAAGTACCAACACCACTATGTAGAAATAGCTTACAAGTAAAAGTTGTAAATTCAAAATCCTACTTAACTTAAAGTACAGAAGTAGTGAAAGTAGTCTCCACTCTTTCATGTGCAAGGACAAAGTTTCCCACAACAGTTGTACAGCTGGAGCTCCCTGGTAACTACTACTGTTGCTATTAAAATGACATTTTGAACATAGAAAATAAAAGAAAAGTTCTGTACTCTAGAGGCTGCTGTACGCTGAATGTAACCATAAACTATGATGTAACACAGAAAGGCTCATTTATAAAAATGAGTCCATTAAATGTTACTGTTGATCTAATAATACACAGTGTTCCAGCCGTGACACCAATTATAACACTCTCTTCTCCATTTGAAACATGAGGTAGTTCTGCACTTCAGCCTCTTGTGGTCAAAATGAGTATTACAAAAAAGAAAATTGAAAAATGAGCCTTACCAAAAAATAAGTCTCCTGCCAAACCTGCATTCGATTCAATTTCCTTGAGGTAACTATGACCTGGATGAATGAGAATATTCACAGGCTCGCTAAAAAGGTAAGGAAAAGAAAGTCTGAGGCAGAAAAGGGTGCAACGAAAAAGGCTCTGGATAAACTAAGAAGTCGGACCCGAGTCAACATCGGTGCTGCGTTTGAGCGGTGGAGACAGTGGCGGTCCCGAGCTTTCATGACGCCCTGGGCGAACCTCACCTCCAGTGCCCCCCCCCCTTTTAAAAAAGATTAAATAAATGGAGAGAAATAACTTATAAATTAAAAATAAATAGCACAACTGCCATCTGTATCCTGACTCTTCTTGCCCTCCTTGATGCAAAGTCATCAATTACATCATCAATCTGCTCAGCAACTGTGTGATTGATGCTGATGATGGCCAGACCAGTCAGGCGTTCCTGTGACATGGTTGACCTGAGGCAGGTTTTGATGAGCTTCACCTTTGAAAAGCCATCCTGGCTAGAAGCAGAGGGTGCTCCAAAATATTTAAAAATATTCCCAGGGTCCAGAAAAAGTCAGCTGGCTGCAGGGCTTTTTCCTATCGGGCTCCCTTCCTCTGGAATAACCTCCCAGCTGACATCAGACAATCTGGCTCTGTTGACGCCTTTAAATCTAAACTCAAGACTCACCTCTTTGACTTAGCCTTTAATTAGCCTTGACTTGGACTGCTAGCTCCTTCAGTGGGTCGGTGTCAGTCTCAATGAGCTCCTATCATACTAGATTTGCATTTTACTGCCGACGAGAAACAATCTGTTTATGCTGACTAACATCGCTGTGTCACTCTCTACTCTTTCTATAGTTTCCTCCTCTTCGTACTCCTCCTTCTCCTCCTCCTCTCTTTCAGTCAGGCTTCCTTCAGTTGGACCTCGAGCCCCTGGGAACATCGACCTCTCCTGGCTACTGATGCCTCGAAATACTGACTGATCAGGATCGCCACACCTTGCGCTCCACTGGACCTCTGCTCTCCTCTGCTTCACCATCTCATCATATCTATGTTTCTGGAATTCTTGATGCCTCTTCACTCTGATCTCTCTGTCTATTACTAATTATCTTGTGTGGCCTGCCCTCTTCCAGGTCACCAGGGTGGACAGGAGGTTGCATGGCTCGGGTACCACTTGGTGATGCCTCGTCCTGCTCAGTCGTCTCCTGGAACCACTCACTTTACATTCTATTGTATCTGACATTCCGTTAATGTAACTTGTTATCTGTGATTGTTGCTCTTTTCTGTACGCGCGACATCTATTGCACGTCCGTCCGTCCTGGAAGAGGGATCCCTCCTCTGTGGCTCTTCCTGAGGTTTCTTCCATTGTTTTTTTTTACCCTGTTAAAAGGGTTTTTTTCCCATCAACATGGCAAGTTTTTCCTCACTCGATCGAGTATGTCGTTCACTGTACAGATTGTAAAGCCCATTGAGGCAATGTGATTGTGATTTTGGGCTATATGAATAAAAATTGATTTGATTTGATTTAAAAAGTGCCCCTGCATTTGCATTAAAATACAACATAAATGATCAATGCATGAATAGCACAATTAAATAAACATGTTATAGTGGAGCTCAATAATCTTGCTTTTTATGAAAGAAGCATGAAACTTTCAGGGTTTGTTCTTCGGGACATAAGCTTTAATTTAAGATGTGGAGGCATTCTCAGTTTGACCCCTGAGGTCAGCTAGAGGTCATTGACCTCTGTGATATGTCATTTTCATGCACAAAATTGTAAATGTGTGTATCTTAGGATCTAAATGTGATAGAAATGTAAACTAAAGATGTATTTCCATGTATCTGGGCACGAGGAACTCATTTATGCCATTGATAGCACTCTAAGAGGTCAACATCATTAAGTGCAGTGAAGGTTACTCGGAATGTGAGTGGCTTAAGGCGAGACACTACAGGTGAATAGGGTAAAAAGATTAAATAATAGATATCACCATGAAACTTTCTCAGCTGATTACTCATATTAAGCTAAGAAAAAAATGTATTGCAAGTTTTTTGTATTTTAATGTTTAAATGTGCAAATTAGGCCTTATCTCATTAAAAATGCGCTAATTTGCATACATTTTAAAAAACGAAATCAGATCGTGTGATAAAGCCAGGCTCAAAATATTTTTTTCATTTTGTTGTCATATTAGATGGGAAAATAATTACAGAGGGGTTTATGGACATCTACTTCTGTTAATCCTGACCTTCGTGACCTTTTCGTGACCTTTTCCAAACATGTTGTTCAACCTGAGCTCAGAAACCTACATGAGGGTTCCAAATGTGAACACCTGATCACCTGATGGTGAAATCAGACGTGGGACACAGTGTCTCAGTCAGGAGACACTTTATAAACTCTGTCTCTGACTAACTCTTCATCGTTTGTTCCTTCTTGTGAATTCAGCAGAAGTTCTACATGAACTTCTTTCTGTCTTTGAGTAGAAACATGGAGTCTGTTTGTCAGTCCGGTGGTCTGATCGCTGACTGAGAACCTCATGACTGTGGGTGGAAGACCAGCTGGGATTTAGCTGATGTCTAGTCTCAGTCGTGGTCAGTGAAATGTGCTCACATGTTAGTGTAGCGGTCTGAACTTAGGAGGCAAAGACTTCAGTGTGCGAGTTCAAGTCCTGGTTATTGATGCTAGTAAATGTTTTCTCACTCCATCACAAGTTAAATGCTGCGTCTGACCAACATGTTCTGCTCCATCAGGAGCGGTTCACTGTTTCAGGCTTCATATGTAACGTTAGCACATGTTAGCACACGACAGTGAAACAGTAAAGTCTTGTGGCTTGGTTCAGACCTCGCTGAGGTTGGAGGACTACGGAGCAGCAGGGTGACGTCCTGATACAACGAGCTGCTGTTGAACCGATGTTTGGGCTGGGCAACAACCTGATGGAGACAGACGGACAAACTGAGACAGCCTGGACACAAACTAAAGTTCAGGTTCACACACCTGACGTCCAGGTAGCTCAGTGTGTCGGAGGACTGTCCTGAAGGTCTGAGGTTGTGAGTTCGATCCTTGAGGCAGTCTGAGTTTTGAAAACAGCTCTTAAAAGAGTCAAAGGCAGGACACTCAGGTATCTGATGAGCTGGTCTGGAGGTTGTGGGTTTGAATCCCGACTCTTTATAAAGTTGCTGCTCAGAAGAACAAGTGAAATCCTCTGAGAGACTCTTGAAGTCACCCTTTAATGCTCAATTCTGCATATTTACATACTCTTTGTATTGGAGTGTGTGCACCCTGTGGTTTGACCTTAATGACGAAGGTGGAACATGAGCGGGGCTTTGTTCTGATCGTGGTTCTTAAAGACCACATGGTGACACACTGCAGCGTCTAACATCTGACAAGGTCAAAGCTGACTGCAGACTTTCTGTCCTCGCGTCCACTTTAACTCCTCACTACTGATGTGCCCCTCTCTTTATCCTTCTGTCTTCACTGTCTTCAATACTCGAAGAATCACTTTATTATTATTATCATTATTTACACAAGTAACAGTGCAGAAGTCCTGAATTCAGTATTACCATCAGAATATAGTACCAAAAGTACCAAAAGTCAAAGTACTTGTTATGCAGAATTTCAGTATAATGAATATTATTACATTTCTCCAAGGGACCAATGCTACGGAAGCGTATTGCATTCACTTGATAAATTTATTTTTTGGTTTGTTTTACTGAATAATTATTTGTGTTTTTCTGAGTAATTTATTTTTTTCTCTGATTTTCTGAATAATTTATTTTTTTTTCTGTTTTTCGGACTAATTTTTTTCCTGAGTTTACGGAGCATTTGAAGATCCATTCCTTCATTGAGAGCTCGACTTCATGGTTACAAACATGACCGACTTGTTCAGTTTAATCAAGTTTTACTTTGATCTGGGTTTAAGACACTGGGAGATAGTCCTGTCTTTAACTCACATAGATGGTATTATCATTAGTTTGTCAAGGCATGTTTGTGCGGGCAGGAGTCACCATAGGTCCACGACATGGTCCACGGGAGAACGGGAGTCTGTTACAGGTTGGATGTTCTCGCGGGAGTTCGAAGTATCTCGATATTTCAGAAAAAAAAATTACTCAGAAAAACAGAAGAAAAAAAAGTGATGTGATGGTTCTGCAAACCAATATTAACATTTCTACGTTACGTGTCATGTCGTGTTTAGGTTACATGTGTATGAGCTGACTTTCATTACAGGAGGTGGAGTGGATGGTGGCTGCTGAGGCAGAGACCACTGTTCAACACAGTGGTTCAACATGTTCCACCTTCGTCATTAAGGTCAAACCTGAACCACAGATTCCAGACCTGTTTGTGGAAACAAACCCAGATATTCTTGACAGGAAGTCTGGGCATTTTTTACCACAACAAAACTTAATATTTTCTGAGTGAATTTGTGAAAATTTTCAGCCGTTATTGGCAGCACAACCATATACGGAGATAGATGAGAAGTCGGGACATTTTCTAGCCTTGTAAGTGCAACAGAACTGGACATTTTTGGCTAGACGTCGGGACGTTTTCCAGCTGAGTCAGTTACAACAAAACCGTACCGTCTTAACAAGACTTCACAATACTTTCCAGCCGTGTCTTTGGCAAGCAAACTGGATATTTTTGACAGGCCGTGTTAGTTGGAGCAAAAACAAATATTTGGGCGAGAATTCAAAAATGTTTCAGCTGTTACTGCCAACAAAACAGGATCATTTAGATAAGTGAAGATATTTTCCAGCTGGGTTACTGTCAACAAAACCGGATACGCTTGATGACAAGTCAGGACATTTTCTATCTGAGTTTGTTGCAACAAAACTAGATATTCTTGACAAGAAGTCACGGCAGTTTCCCAACAACAAAATGTTTTTTTACAAGTATCTGTGACATTTTTCAGCCGTTAGTTGCAACAAAACCAGATATATCTGATGAGACGTCAGGATATTTTTATGAAACCCTAACATCTCACCACCCGTTTGGTTTGCAGGAACGTTTCTTGCCAACACTGATTCTGGCGACTGGGTTGAACACAATCATCGGCCATGATTCTCTCGTATCTCTACATAAAATGATGACACGGCACATTGCAATTTGAAATCTGTTTTTACTTAAAAAAGATCAAAATAAAGATGTACAATTGAACCAAAATAAGACGCCATATTACACTTCAGCTCTAAAGACAGATGGCAGGACAAAAAGGCATGACCTGAAATATTTCGGCTGGTTTCTCCCCCCGCCTCCCGTCCAGCCACGGTATGTATGAGAACCGGGAGGAAACGAAAACATTTAGAACCGGCAGCGTCGTCGACCGGTGCTGCTGAAGATGTGGCGTCTTGTGTCCTATTGCGGATTGTCCCTCCGTCTTGTCCGACAGAGATGAGGACACGTCAGTCAGCGAGACTGGAGCGGATACACTTCTGCTACAGTGTCCAGCCTCCCTGTAGGATCCACAGTGTTTCAATAAGGACGGGCTCGAATCATTGTTCAACACACAGACAGCGGCCTCGTCAGAGACACTTCAAATAACACATAGTGAGAGAAATGGCAAGTTTTTTTTATTCTTTTTTTTTTTAAATTTCGCATCCTCGTCTGGACTCATGTCTCCACACACATAATGGTCTAAAAGATCTACCCAGATAGTACTTTGACTGTCGACATTTAAAACCAGGAGACGGACAGTTTCTTTTTAATTTCTCAGTACAAAAAATAGATCAAAGAATGAAAAAAATAGTTATATTCTGACGGCAGAAACTCGATTTATAAAGCTCTACTCATGAGCGACTGTCTGGGTCTACGTCTGCACAGTGAGGGGTGTGGTTTAAGGATTGGGGGTGGAGCTACTTAACATTCATCGTTGAATATATTAATGAATTTAACAGGTATCAGAGTATTCGGGCAGTCGATACCCCCCCTTCACATTTAGAGTTTGAATGTTTTCCTATATAATACAGTTTCAACGCAAATCCTAACACTGCCCTCCTCCTTCAGGTGGCATCGTCTTTTTCATTATTGCGATGAATAAAATCTTCAAAGATGATTTTACAAAAAAAGAGCTGTCTCTGTCCACTACAGTATCTGCTATGTACATCTGTTTAAAAAGCAAGCATGTTACACAGTCGTCCCTATGTACAGCTAAAGTCTTCATCTTGTTTCGTCACTGAATATACATATTTACTTATTTTCACAGTTTCCTATGTTTGCTCATATATTCAATATCAATAGATTTCATTTTCATAGTATGAGTACAAATGTTGGTACGTCGGGGCGCCGAGCTACAGCCCTCCCAGCGTCTCCTTGTTGATATCTAGTGAGATCGTTGTCTCTTGAACGCTGCTCGTGTCTGTGTAGCAAACAAAAAACAATCTTGATTGTGGTTCAGTTTTTTTTTTTTTTCTTCTCCGCCAATTCACAGCAACTCCTCCCCCCGAAAAAATGCACAGTTTTGAGTTTCAAGTTTACAGTTTTCTGGTCTTCGTCCGTATCATTTTGTCATGATATTATTCGTGTTCGTCCCCTCGGTTCCTCCTCCGTCACTGGAGTTGCGGAGGTTGAACGGCTCCAGTGGATTCCCGTGACCCTTTGATTCAAACGTTCGCCTCCGTGTGACCACACAATTGGAAAAAAAAAATCGAGATTGTTCTGCCTCTGGTTTCCACAGATTTCCGAGAGAAATCGCTGAGCCGCAACAAGTCACGAGCTCTGACAGTGGGAGTTATTGTTTGCGCCTCTGTTCGGTCCCGTCTCGCCCACCGGAGCTGACCTGTCGGGTGTGTGAATCCTGTTTCTGTGTGATTAGTTTCTGGTTGTTTCGTGGGCGGTGTGATTATTGTTTTTTGTTCTCGGTGTTATTGGAATAAGGCACTTGAGAGGTTTTTGGTTTTCACGGGAGCTCGGAGGAGACCAGGGCGAGGCCGGAGCTCTGGCGCAGGGGAGGCCCGGTGTGGACGGCCTTGGGACAGTCGGGCGTCAGCACCCGTCCGTTCTCCCCGACGCTGCCTGTGATGGACAGACGGGCCTTGTTCCTCATGGCTTCTGTAAATGTGAGCTGGGGAGAAAGATACAGAGAGAGGTTTGTGCACAGAGCAGGTGAACATGAGAACAAACGCAGCGCTGCAGATTGGAGTTTTAGGATGTGTTTAGTACTTATCCTCAGTCAAGATACCTTAAAAAATGTTTTAAAGAAAGCAGAACTTCTAGAAAGAGTTATTTACTGATGTATGTTTGGTGTAAAAGTGAACACAGGTCTAGTCTGTGACTCTGTTCGTTCGGTTTACTTCAAAGATTCAATTTGTCATTTCTGCCTCTAGATAATTGCAGACATTTTGTGTGCAGCCTCCAAATACGTGACAATCTCTCTGAACTGTTGGCCTGGTAACCTTGATTTAACAGCTCGGGTTTCTGTTTTTAGCGATGCTGCTGCATTCAGCGGTTACTTTGGTGATCACAATCTAATCTTAGCCCACTGGACCTACAGCCAGCACGACGGAAAAGAAACCCACGTTAATAAACCCTGGTTTTCTGTTCAATAAAAATAAATAGAACCTGGAGGCTTCACACTTTTTAAGTGGTTGGGGGCTAAGAATGCTAACGCTAGCCACAGGGATCTACAGAAGCCTTTAGAGGCAAGTGAAGAATTTGTTTTTCAGGATAATGTTTTCCTCATGTGTGAAAACAAGTGGGGGGAAAAAAAGACTCAGTTTCAATCATAAAATAAAAAACGTGTTTTTCCTGATTTTTTTTCACTCAGTGTCACTTAAAGGGATATTCCGGTGTAAGTTTAATCCATGGTCTAACACACCTTGACACCGAGTAAGACCCCCTCTGGAGAGATCAAGTTAGCTGACCGCTAGCTTTCCGCAGCTCAAGGATGAAAATGTCTGATTATTACTCCATGGAACGCTCAGTTCTTATTATCGAGAGCTGACAGGGAAAAGAACGGAAGTAATGGAGTAATAATCATACATTTTCATCCTTGAGCTGCAGAAATCTACTGCACTCGGTAATCGACTCGTCAGGGCTTCCCCACACAGGCAGGCTGCTGGAGGAGAGGGTGAGTTGAGCTGTGTTTTTAATACAAATCCAGCAAAGCTAGCAGATGTTTGATGCTTCGTACTGTGTGCTGGGACTGTACATGTACTGTTGCTGAAGTTTGCTGCTGTTCTCACCATTAATTGTGGCTTTTTGAAGGCGGTTTCTAGTTGGAGACATAAGCTGCAGTGTATTGTTATCGTGCGGTCTTTTCTGAGGTTGCTAAAACTAGCTAAGCTAGCGGTCAGCTAACTTGACCTCTCGAGGGGGAGTCTTACTCGGTGTCACGGTGTGTTAGACCATGGATTAAACTTACACCGGAATATCCCTTTAAACAATAAAGTTCTCAAAAAAAAATAGTGTTTTTTTACTTGATTTCACAGAAAGAAAAAAAATAATCTGACCCAAACTTTTTTTCCTGCCTGGTTTAACACATGGAGAAAAAAAAAAAAAGGAATTCCCTCAGTTTCTTAAATATGGAACAAGAATGATGACTATAGGCTCTCTCTCTTTTCCGTCTATCTTTTTTAACACATGTTCGGTTGAACTCAACCACTGACATTACGTCTGTCTCCAAGAAATGTAGGAAAAACTAAACCTCCAATCTGCTTCAACATTTTCTGTGAAAACAACATTTAGAGTAACTTCACAATACAGTACAGCTGTACAGGTAAATGTACAATAATGTAGCAGAAGACACCTTTTATAGCCATTCAGTACAGAATCAAGCCAGCCCCATACTACATGTAAATCCATTAGCGACAGAGTTATCACACAGTGAGTGATCGCTGCAGGCAGTGGGACAGGGAAGCTGACTAAGCAACAGTCAAGCTAATGAAGAGTTTGAGCTGAAGTGCTGATGGGGGACACATAACCACGTTGGACAGAGATACACCGAGCGTGAAAAGATATCTGAAAGTCTAATGGTCGAGGTCCTGGGGGAAATATCCGAAGGAAAACAGCCCACGTCAATAAGAGCGGCTCAGCTCGAGGGACTCTTCACGTATGTTGACTTAAGCCTGCCGATGTATAGAGTTCATTTATTACAGAGGGCTTCCTGTGTGCTCAGGGCGGCTTTCTCATTACATCTGGCCTTCCTTCCTGTACACTGATGGTCTATTGTAACTGACAGACCTGAGACAGTAATACCCCTGAGCTATAGCATGTACTGTTCAGGGTTAAAGGGACAGTTCGCCCCAAAATCTCGTCTGTAGTGCTGCTTATTCTTCTAGCTTGTTTCTGTGAGAGTAGAGACGAGATGATGCTCGACTTTTGGTGTTTGAAGCACTAAGAAAACACCTTTTGAGAGAACGTCTCTTTACAGAAACCACGACCCGGTTACTCAAGTTAATGCACAGACCTCGCTGTGAGCAGTTTCATGTAGGAACGACTGTTTCTCTACTGTCAGAAGGAAGCGTGCATCTACTCATGGAGAAGTGGTTCGTGCTCATGACAGAGTGAGATGTAAACATTAATGGTGTCCTCCTCGGCTGAGCTGTAACGTGAGCTAGCTGAGTTAGCCGACCTCTTGTCCACGAGTAGACGCATGCTCCGTCGTCCTACTCGCCAATCCTCCCGTATTTCTCCCAGTTTCTGAACATTTTAAAAACGTTCCTGGCACCATACAGTGTGTAATCTTTGGTGTAATCCTCCCTCTTTTTGAGGTCTCAAGGTTGGCAAGTATGGTGCAGGTTCGTTTGGCGGGTGTAGTTTGGTAGTCCCTACATTAAACTGCTCACAACAGTCTGTGGATTATCTTGATTAACTAAGTCCTGATTTCTGGAAAATGAAATCATCGTTGAGTTTTTAAATGTATTTTTTTGGTTCTTTGAGCAACACAGGCTGAGTCCCATGTAGTTCTGTTATATTGGAGAGAAGACAGACGTCTCTGCGACAGGCTTGCCTTGGTAGTCGATGTTCCCGGTGTTAAACGCTGTTTGCTTTATTTGATAAACCATAGCGATCCTGAACTCACTGAGTTTCCTGTGACTAGCCTAACTTCAAACTAAAAGTCTGCGTTCACATTCACACAGCGCTCTACGGATAATGAAAAAGCACGATAACGGTGCACAAACGTGTGAGTCGGCAAGCAGACTGACACCACAGCGACCCTACTCTACAGCCCATACCGCCCAAACCTGGCAACTCACACCGATACAATCCCGATGGATAAACAGCACTACAGGTAAGAGGAAAAACATGTAGCTTTGATTTTACGGTGACCTGTCCCTTTAAGCACATGTATCTGTAAGCTACGAAGAGCTTCTGGATGGGTCACTATGAGAGAACAGGGCTTCAGAGGGTCGGACTAGACACCAGATGGACGGATGTGCTGCAGTTTGATGAGATGTCCTCACAGATGTAGACGTGTGTGTACAAGTAAGACATTGGTCCTCATTTAACAGGCCTTTCCCTAACTGATAATATACTGTGAGTCCAGTGGAAAAGCACCAGAACCACAGGTCCAAAGAGTAGCACTCAAATTAGGGCTGGGCAATATATCGATATCGTATCGTTAACCTGATATGAGACTATATTTCTTCTTAGATTTTCTTGTTTCTTCCTGGCTTAACGGCTGAATTACAGTAATGTAATGTCATTTTCTGAACTTACCAGACTGTTCTACTTGTTCTAATACTTGTCTACCCTCTTAGTAATTATATTCACATTACTGATGATTATTTATCAAAGATGTCATTGTTTTAATATTTTGTGAAAGCACCAAAAGTCATGCCTACAATATCAAAGATTTCACAATATATTTCACATAAAATATTGCGATACTATTTTGAGACCACATCGCCCAGCCCTAAATCAAATTTGGTAAATTTTAAGAGCATTATGTCAACTTCTGTAAGTGTAGAAATGTACTCTTAGACTGTTTCTATGATTTCTATGCCAATAAAACTACCTAATCCTACATAATTTGTGTAAACCTGCATTTTTATTCTCACGTTTCACTCCCGCAGATGTCGATAAAGGTGATCAATCGGGGCATTTATCGTATATTCTCAACATTAAATTAAATTCCTTTAAGTACCAGAGGTGAATATCAGCGTCTCACTGACTCCAGAGTGAGTGATACGTGTTTGGTTTTGGCAGCAGAATGGGCCACACGGATTTTACGCTCGCTTGAAAAATGAGGGCCAACGTCTGCAGCCACACAAGCTGCGAAGCATTGAGGCGACGTCATGTTTTGAGGATGACTCATCGCTTCCTGTCACATTGAGATAAAAAAGCTCCAAACGCAGACCAGGACGTCACATGACCACAGAGTGAGCAGAGAGGACAGAGGAGTGGGAAGCATTTTGCCACTGGTCACCACAGTCACTCAACATGGCGAAGAAGCTAGCACGGGGAGACGATGGTTCACTTACAGTCTCTGTGCAGGGAGCTAGTGAGGGGGAGGAAAGGTTCAGGTACCAAAACCCCGACTACATCTTATCAGCTTCCCCATCGCTGCCATACCCAGTGAAACCCTCGCTAAACTCAGCTACGTTGGGGATGCTGGGTCTCGGACTCTTGCTTTGGTTCTGGCTAGGCTCGGGGCTATTTCGGGGGCTGCTTGTGTGGCAGGGGTAGCAGTGGTGTTGGGGATGGTGGTAATGGGGGTGTTGGGATTGGGGCTGGGCCTCCACCTTCATTCTCTTGGCCTCGTTGCGTGACTTGTAGCAGAACTCAATGAGGGCCACCAGCATGGCCAGGCCCAGGCCCCCGACGAGGATGTAGAAGACCCCCGCCACGTTGCTCAGGCTGAGGGCCTGGGACGACTTGTCCTGCAGCCGGCGGGGAGAGGAGCACAGAACACAAGTCAGCGCTGGTTTTAGCAGAAGGACACAAACACTCAACATTTATACAAGAATAAGACAGTTTGGAAAAGTCTCACATTAACTTCACATCACACACACACACACACACACACACACACACACACAACACTCGTTTATCTCTGCTCTACCTCTGTCCTGCACAGCTGGATGTAGCGGTGCTAGCTAACTTACTCTCCTGCTAACAGCCTGATAGAGAACTCAGTAATCTCCCTGCATTAAAGGGATAGTTCAACCAAATTTGAAAAAAAGGCTATTTTCTCACTGAGCCTCGGTGCTGGTAGACATGCAGATAGTTTTGGTGAAGCACCTCTGGAGGTAAATGGAACTTGAAACACTGAAAACTTCTCATTCCAGAAACATTGTCCCACTTGATCCCACAGAGGACTGGAAATGTTTTAACTATAGGTCCCTTCAGACTGTGTGACAACAACTATTGCTGACTTTATTTTGCATCTAAAAGGTGGGTTTACCAGAACATTTTCAATTTGCACACACGAAAAAACGCAGTGGAAACAACAAAATAATCCCTCCCAAAAGGAAAATCTCTTTTTTTTTTCTTTTAAAAAAAGAAAATAAATAAAATGTATTTTCAAGGTCTCTTTCCATGTCACCTTGTCAAATTTTACTGACTTAGGTTATGATTTATCTTTAAGTTTTTTTCTATCTGAAGGTTAGAGAGCTGAAGGTTGACTGTTCAAATCCCTACACTGGCAGGTTTTATTGACTTCTCCCTGAAATTTAGCTAAAACACATCTGAACTAAGGTGTATTTGTGTAGATTAAATATGTCATAGTTTAAAAACCACCTCCAAAAGTTTGTCCCATCAGATTTGCAGAAATTGCATTTCATATTGGTTTTTAGCTGTCCAGACAAACATCCATCTGAATAGACCAAAAATGGATAATGTCTGTCTGAACATAGCCAGTATGAAGCAGATTTTAATTTACGGGCCCTTACGCCACTTTATACTGCAGAAACGGTCCCTTTCAAAATAGCATCATCTCTGGATTATCTAAAGCAACAAGGACATCGTTCCTGAAAAGAGATGTTGCTGCTGATACTTAAAAATGTGATTAAAATGATCTGCATGGCCACAACGAGAAGCAAATGGGAAAATATGTCTCTGTAATCTGGATGAACTAGCCCTTTAATTTCCCTCCGTGCTCCGACAGACTGTCGCTGACCTTTTCACCCGCTTTTATTCAAATGTATGCAGCTGATCAATCTGAGCTCCTTCCTCACTCACCTACGTCCTTAAGGGACGTTCAGCTTAACACCCTGACACATAAAGACAGGCTGCCGTGCACAGTCTCATTTGCAGGTGACCGTGCGAGTGTGTCCTGCACTTACGGATGGGATTAAGATGTGGAGGGTGTACGCTGCGTTAGTTAAACGTGGCTCTCCATGCTCTGGTGAATACACACCGTGGGACTACAGTACATCTAGTGTGACATACAGTAACGTGGGATCATCTGATGTGACAGCCAGTGTGAGCGTGAGCCTTCGTCTGCAGTAGCAACACATAGCTGAGCTGCTGTGAAACTGTTAGCGCTGCACCATGCCTTGTTTCTGTCGTGCTGTATCCCTCAGGCTACGCCTCAAGTCTCTACCTGCGTGTCTGTCACTCGCTGAGTTTTATGTGTGTGCGTCCTATCAGCCAGCCTGCTGTAATAACAGAACAGTACTGCCAGCGTTATACAAGTGTGCATAGAGACAAAGAGAGGAGGGGAGGCTCCCGGGCTGCTGGAGACTGACCTTACTTCCCGAGTCCTTGGGTCCACACTCCCCTTTATCGTACCACCATTTGTTTTTCAGTTTGTCTAAGACTCCTGCTTCACTCAGTTTCAATACGGCAAGGTTTACAGGCGTTCTTCAAATCACGGGGGACGAGGGAAGGGTGGGGTGGGGAAAATAACATAAATAACATCATAGGACATGTTATTTTATGTTATTCAATCAGAAGAAGCCCAACAAGAGCAGCTCAGTACTCTTCACAAAGTGACGAAGCCGGGAGGGGGCCCCACTTCAGCTACATGTCTCTTTGCTCGTCGGTCAAGATGGTTGTTGGGGTCGGGTTTATCTGGAGGTGTTAAGGGGGCGGAGCTAACAGACATATAAACGTGGGGCCCCGGCTGCATCGCTTTTTCTGGAACGGGCGCATACTGCCGGGACCTTTCTTATAACAAGCACGGAGGCTAGTACTGTCAACCCAAAACTATTGGCTCAGGAAATGCTTACGAATACGCTTAAAAAACTCGTTTGGAGCAAGATGTCGATCACGCTAACAGCAGAGAACTTTTACATAGGTTAACCTGTCGAATCTATAAGCAGGACAGCGAATATTCTTGCTTTGACAGTACTCGCTCTCCTCTCCAGACTAAACGTTTCCTTGATCGACCCGGCAGATGCTCCTGTTACCAACATAACACATTTCTCTTTTACCCGCATCAAGGTCACATGGGCATAGCGACATAGCGGCTAACCTTCTCGCCACCGCCTCCGCTGCCACACTCTCCTTTGTCGTACCACCACTTGTTTTTCAATTTGTCCAACAGGCCTTGCTCATTGAGTTTTAACACAGCCAGGTTAACGGCACTTCTTGAAAACGATAAAACATATTTGGTGAGAGGGGGTGAGTATGCTGTCCAAATTTGGGAGGGAAAGGAAGAGAGGGGGAGGGAGAGGGGAAGGGAGGAGTAGCAGTAAGAGAGGGACAAGGGTGGAAAAGTGCATTAATGCGTTACATCCCAGGACCCGAACACACACTGAACACAAATCCCTCTGCTGCGATGTGTTGTCAAAGATAATGTAGTAAAATAATATTATTTAATGACATATACGCTTACACTGCTGTTAGTCTGGAACAGAGGAATGATACTTATTTTTTTTATAAAAAATCTGATTTTAGTTATGGTTGTCTGCATCTTAAATGAGGGAAATTATGCAACAAAAATCTATCTTTATATATGTAGCCATCATGTGCATATTTATAACCTTTTACTGGGTCGTTATTTTGAAAACGAAAAAGTTCAAAACATTAAATAATCAGCTAAAGACAGGCTTCAACCAACTCATGGAATTTAGAGTTAGCTTATGCTAGCTAGATACAGCTGATGTTAGTCATCATTTCAGCCGAGAATAAACAGTCGTCTGCTAGAAATGAAGATGGAATTGTCAACGAACTCAGAGTTTAAGGGGTAGAGCATGCTAGGTAGCTATAGCTAATGACATCTGCTAGCAACCATCCACAATTACCTCTAGTAATGAACAGAGAGTTCTCTACCGACTCCGAGTTTTAGCATCAGCCAAAACTAGCTAACTACAGCCTTTTTTTTTCAATTCTTTTTCTTTTATTAAGCTAGCTACAGCTGGAGCCGTCGTTTCAGCCCCCAGTAGGTTGCTGAAAATGAAGTTAGCATTTTGTATCCAACGCAGAGATTTAGAGTTAGCATTAGCTTATGCTAGCTAGATACAGCTGCTAAAATCTACTGGTGTTAGTCATCATTTCAGCCGAGAATAAACAGTCGTCTGCTAGAAATGAAGACGGAATTGTCAACGAACTCAGAGTTTTAGCGGTAGAGCATGCTAGGTAGCTATAGCTAATGACATCTGCTAACACAATTACCACTAGTAATGAACAGAGAGTTCTCTACCGACTCACAGAGTTTTAGCATCAGCCAAAACTAGCTAACTACAGCTTTTTCTTTTCAATTATTTTTTCTTTTATTTAGCTAGCTACAGCTGGAGCCGTCATTTCAGCCCACAAAATCCAGTAGGTCGCTGAAAATGAAGTTAGCATTTTGTATCCAACGCAGAGATTTAGAGTTAACGAACTCAGAGTTTTAGCGGTAGAGCATGCTAGGTAGCTATAGCTAATGACATCTGCTAGCAACCATCCACAATTACCACTAGTAATGAACAGAGAGTTCTCTACCGACAGAGTTTTAGCATCAGCCAAAACTAGCTAACTACAGCTTTTTCTTTTTTCTTTTTTTAGATAGCTACAGCTGGAGCCGTCATTTCAGCCCACAAAATCCAGTAGGTCGCTGAAAATGAAGTTAGCTTTTTTAACCAACGCAGAGATTTAGAGTTAACAAACCCAGAGTTTAAGGGGTAGAGCATGCTAGGTAGCTATAGCTAATGACATCTGCTAGCAACCATCCACAATTACCACTAGTATTGAACAGAGAGTTCTCTACCGACAGAGTTTTAGCATCAGCCAAAACTAGCTAACTACAGCTTTTTCTTTTTTCTTTTTTTAGATAGCTACAGCTGGAGCCGTCATTTCAGCCCACAAAATCCAGTAGGTCGCTGAAAATGAAGTTAGCTTTTTTAACCAACGCAGAGATTTAGAGTTAACAAACCCAGAGTTTAAGGGGTAGAGCATGCTAGGTAGCTATAGCTAATGACATCTGCTAGCAACCATCCACAATTACCACTAGTAATGAACAGAGAGTTCTCTACCGACTCAGAGTTTTAGCATTAGCCAAAACTAGCTAACTACAGCTTTTTCTTTTCAATTCTTTTTTCTTTTTTTAGCTAGCTACAGCTGGAGCCGTCATTTCAGCCCCCAGTAGGTCGCTGAAAATGAAGTTAGCATTTTGTATCCAACGCAGAGATTTAGAGTTAGCGTATGCTAGGTTGCTACAGCTTTTCTTTTTCTTTTTAATATTTGAGCAACAGCTGTTGTTTTACCTCTTCAGGCCTTGAAAAAGTATTCAAATTAATCAGCTGGAGTAGGGAATATCAGTTTTTTAATTGAACTGATGAATACACTGACGAAATCTTTAGCTGAGGTTGCGTAAGAAACATTGCTTCACTTCCTGAATTTATTTTTTATGACATTTTGATTTAATTCTACATAATCATGCATGCCGATGTGTCACATAATGTTTTTCTACCCTAACAGGAATAAAAACATGGAAAAGAGCACACGTTGGTTGTTTTGCATCATAAACGTCTGATTTAAAGCATTAAATATTGGCAGAACGTGTTGGCAACCAGCATCGTCAGTCCTAAAATATCGTCTTTGAGAAGCAGACACCTCTGAATAATTTGGACCTGTTTTACACATGTATACAGTGTAATGTATGTCAGCCAATTCACCGCTTCACAGGATTTCTGAGCATTAAGCTCTTCTGGAAAATCATGATTGACTTGCATATGAAAGGCTTTTTAAAATAAGTGTTTTAATTTCACAGCGTCTTTTGAAGGCTGCGGCAGTGATGAGTGGCGATAGTGTAGACGGAGAGAGATTTGCCTCAGCGTGCATTTTGATCCTTTTAATTCATTAGCATCATTATGAAAAATAAAAAAAACAGTCAGAAATGGAGATGGATCAGAAACACAAAGCAGCACAGCTAATATCTCACTTCTCGCTGATGATGCTGTTCGTTTCGGGGAGCCGTGTGAAATAACAGCCGTGAACAACAGCGCTGCCTGCTCTTCATGTTGCTGGTGTGTTTCCTCGCTGATATCCGGACAAGTGACTGACAGAAGATGATAATCCCCAAAATAACAAGATGGAGGCCTGGAAGTGGGGGGGGGGGGACTACCGTGATCTGTCAGGGACTCTTCCTGGTCAAAGCAGTGGCTGAAAACGGGCACCAGCCGAACAAACCGGTAGCTGCTCGCAGACTTGAGGCTTCGCGGGCAGAGGAATTTACAGAAAGACGACTAACAGGGTTTGACTTACTGGCTGTGAGGAGTTGGCTGCTTTGGAAGAATTTACCTCGTTGGTAAAGAAAAAGAAAGGTTCAATGTTTGGCTATCGTTTTTAATGCACTCTTTAATTAATTATGATCAGTAGCTAGTTTACGTGGACCCTAATTGACGAAAAACGGAAGTTGAAGCAACTATTCTACTTTATAGTTTTGTTCTGCCAGCTGTGCTGACTGCTCGGAACAGCACCCAGGAGCTTTGGACCACCAGGAGAAGGAGGTTGTTAGGTCAAGAACCGGCCCCAGACCTGAAGCTGGGCGACAGGGCAATCGCTGCAACGTAATGACAGAGATGAAGTGACCGAAGATAACGCTGAACCGGCAAAGGAGGTCTACCGAGCGATAGTAATCAGAGGTAGAAAGTGATGAAGGAGAGATACTTTGATGTTGCACTTTTCCTCCCTACATTTTATCACAAATATCTGTACTTTCCCGTCCTTACATTTTCAAAACAGGCTTGTTAGTTTGAATGCATTTGAGGGGAATATCGATTATTTCTGACTGATTTTAGTGCACATCAGGCACAGCAGACGGAGACGAAACGACGTAGAAGACGTGACAAAATGGAAACAGACAGTGAATGGGGAGAAAAGAGCTTTTTACATTTATACTTTGAGCACATTTCAGAGCCTGTACTTCTACCTATTATATACTTATTGTATTACTTTTACTTAAGTAAAGATGTTGAATTATTACTTCTACTTTTACCAGAATATCTGTACTTCTACTTGAGTAGAGACTGTGTGGTCTTTTGCCACCTCTGAAAGGAACATTTGTGTTTCCAACAGTTAAGTTGAACTGGAGAAACAGTGAGGGCACCAAATCACATACAATACGAATTGCTACGTAATGTTGCATTTAAAGATGGATTAAACGACTCGATGACTCAAGACCGATTTATCGACTTGGACACGATGTGAGTCCATCTTGAAATGTGTATTAAATGGAATCTCTAATAGGAATGATTTCAGCTGGGGTGAAGGAATATTGTCCATGCAAACACAGCTCAGGAGAGAAATGCTCCAGCTGTTCAGTGTTATCTAGATACAGCAGAGTGCTCTCGCTGGTATTTTCCAACCTGTGTGTACTGAACAACAATGTTCTTGTACCTCCAAATAAAATAAATGAAAGTGTGAACAATCATGGAGCTGTTCTCCACACAAACACACACACCTGTGAAGTTTTCCTCTAGTATATTTATCCATCCCCGTCAGTGAGACCTTGCCGGCAGGCTTTGATCGATGAGCGCGCCTATTGGAAGTGCAACTCCCCACAGTAATGACACTGTATTCTGTGGCAGCTCTGTAAATTCCACTCTGTGCAGGAGGCAGTGACAGAGTCTGGCAGAGTCACCCAGGGCTGAGCATTCACACGGCTCCCCAAACACTGCTTCAGTTGCAAAGAAAGAACGAGTCAACCGTGAAGAGAAAGAAGCTGAAGTAGCATTAGCGAAATATCTCCACTAATTACACCTGTGTCTAAAAGTGCAGGTTATCTCAGGTGGCATTTTCTAAATGAGACATTTTCAGATGAGTTTTGGAGCATGCCATTCCAACATGTCTGCCAAAACAGCAAGCACAAGCACCAAACACTTTACCTGGCGTGGAGATCTGCAGAGAGAAGAAGAGGAAATAACCACCCCTGCGTCATCACCATGACCCGCACATGCATGCAACACACACAGATGACAAAAAAAGCCACTACTTCTGCCCTGAAACACAGACATCAAACGCCCCACCCCCCTCCACCCTCCCACACCAAGCAGAGACAGATAGTGATAGAAAGGCGGCACACCAGGGAAGGTGGAATACCATAACAACACGTAGAACATATTGTTACACTATTCCACCCACCTTAACTGTGAACCCTTGGGTGTAGCTACTCCGTAGCCTTTGGAGTCCAAGTTGCCTCCCACTTTCATTGTGTCGCAGGGCTTCCGCTGCTCCGTGTACTCGTTCATGGTGGACTCCAGCAGGAAGGCGTATTTCCCTTTGGACTTGCGGACCCGCGCCACGCCCTCGGCCGTGGTCTTGGTGAAGACGGTGGGCTCGGCCGACTTCATGTATCCCCACATCTTCTCGTAGACGGCGATTTTTGAGCGCTGTGGGGTTCGGAGGGGGGTTGGAGGTTCAAAGGTACATGTGATTTGAGAGATGGAGAAGATGGAGAAGCACATCCACATACAGCAACAGGTGGAGAAGACACGGAGCATCAGTTCATCACTACATTCTGAAGCATTGTACTATATTCTTATTTAATATATGTAGAACATGTTGATCAGTACTTCCTCAAGTCCAAGATGACGTCCTCAACTGTCCTGTTTTGTCCACAACTCAAAGATATTCAGTTTACTCTCACGGAGGAGAAAAGACACCAGAGAATATATTCACTGCTACTTGAAATGCAGGACATACAGATAACTGGTACAGTCAGAGAGAGAGAGAGACACGGGAGCAACTGAATATATTTGAATATAACTAAACTCCAAACTGACTCCAGCCTGAAGCTTCCTACAGCTCGTTAGCTCTGGATCAGGTAGCTGAGCTCAATCGAGAGGAGAATTTTCACCATGTAAAACATGAGCTTCAGACAATCACGTCTGATAAAATGATAAGCTCTTATTTTACATTTTACATTTATGAAGAGATGTAATAAAACCTGAAATATGTTTCCTTACAGAAAGAGGACTAATATGTAAAGAAAGGGACGAAACATTTTGGTTTGTTTTTCCTGTGATATAAATCACAATGTCCCCCATTATAAATGTAATATATTGAATAGATTTACATTTGCTTACATATGTCATTAATGTGCTTTTATATAATTAAATGACATTATATGCTAAATCATTGTATTTGCTTACATTTCTGTTATATATATACACTTCATAGTCTTGTATTATATTGTGTGTATATGACATACTGCCCACATATACTATGTAACATTATGTATTTTATTGTATGTGCTATGTTCATAGTAATATTATCAGTGTTGTAAAAAGCAGCCCAAAGTAATACTTGAGTAAAAGCAAAGATATCGCTTTAAAATTGTATCTTAATAAAGTGAAAGTCACCCACACAAATAGTAATTGAGTATCTGTTATTGAATGTACTTAAGTACATTTTTCTGATAATCAGAATCAGTTACATTAAACCAGTTTTACAATGAGCGACGCTCTGATGCAGTGTGTCATCTGCAAAGTTACTAGTGACTAAAGTTATTAAATAAATACAGTGGAGATTAAAGTACAACATTCGGGTTCAAAATGTAGTAGAGTGGAAGTATATAGTAGCAGAAAATGAAAATACTCTGTACAAGAACTTAGTTATATTCCATCACTGCTATTATTCGTACACATAGTTACACTTATTACGTCTAATGTATTGTAATATGTGTATATAATAATATGTATAGCTTTTTTAATGTTGCCTCTCTAATTTCTTTGATTATCTAATACTTGATATTCATTTTATTTAAAAAGTAGTTGAACTGTTTTCTAAGCCTGTCCCTATGATTGATGATTTCCCCTCTGGATCAATAAAGTTTAATCTCATCTTTTTCTACATCCACCCCGAGGGAACATCATTGAGGGCCTGTTTCCTCACAAAAGTATTTTACAAAACGCTAACTGTAATTTCCAGGACACAGGGTTGCCGTGGAGACCTGCTAATCTCCCTTATGTTCCTGCAAGTGTTTAGAGGAGTGTGGGAGTGCTGCGCTGGCTCCCCTACCTGAGAGGAGACCATTAGCCTCAGAAACACCTACTCACCCTGAAGAACTCCTTGGTGGAGCCGGAGTCCAGAGTGCCGTAGGCGATGTCCGTCTGCTTGGCCAGATCCTCGGCACTCTCGATGGGGGACACCATCCTCTCCACGGTGAGGAAGGCAGCCAGGTTGGCCGTGTAGGACGAGATGATGATGAGAGTGAAGAACCACCACACTCCTCCCACGATACGACCGGATAACGATCTTGGAGAGCGAAAAAAAAGGAGGGAGGTGGAAGAATATTGCAGGGACGGTTTGGAAGGATTGGGGACGTACAGAGGATGGATAAGATCAAAATAAGAGGGACGGAGGGAGAGCCAGGAAAATGATTATTGGAGGAGGAGGTAAAAATAAGGGCAAGGAGGAGAGGTGGACAGAAAGACAGGAAACAGTCGGTCAGTGCTTGAAAATACAGTGAGAGACAATCAGAGTGGATGAAATGTGACTGTGAGCATGAAGAGACGATCTGCCACCACAAGGTGGAGCTCCGACAACACTCAGCCACAGCCACAGCTGTATTTACCCCTCGTTAGAGCAGATTGCCTCATAAAAATCTCCCCCATGCCTGTGTTCACCGGCTCTGATAAAGACCAGGTCGGCTACTCCTGTCACCCTTCCTCCCCCACCTCCTCCCCCCTCCACCCTTTCTTCTTTTTGTTTATTGGTGGGATGAAAAAGAGCTGCGGGTCCCCTGGCCGGCGTGTAGCGGCGGCGGCACTGTTCTTTTCTTGTTTGTTCGCTCAGGGGAGACGGATAGCCTGCTGCTCGGGAGCAGCACAAGGTCGTGAGGAGAATCTTAAAGCATAAATGCTGCATTGAGGAGAACAAACAAGATCTCCCCTCGGTGCAAATCAAACAGCGGAGGATACAAAACCCTCAGGCCTCCCTGTCAGATGGAGGCAGAGAGGGAGAGATGGGGGGATATGAGAGGCATCTGCAACAGTCAGTGTTTTCTTGGCTGGTGTTTCTACTGTGTCTTATTGCAATCTGGCTGTACTCCACTGTCCCCGACGTACACTTTGTTCTGCTGTAATCTCCAGGCGTGTGTGACGTTCACAGAAAGGGTGGTTGCATCCTTTTTCTCAGTGCTCCAACACCTGAAAGAACCGTGATTACCTGAACCTTGTGGAGAGACATTTAGGACACTTTATTTTAACAAACAGGAAAGGTTCTGCCACTCTAACCACAGAAGGAGCGAGGAAACCTCTGTTTTCTCGGTCTGTAGCGATGAAAGTGCCTGTAGCAGTGAGGAGTGCTGCAGTCGAGCATGTGCACGGAAGCTTTGCCCATGAAATAGACTTACTTGACGTATTAGCTCTGGATTTGAATACAAATGACTTCCCTCTCTTCTTCTCCCCACACTCCATTTTCCTCCTCCTTGAGACGATTGCGGCTTTTTTGAGCACAGAGAATTTAACTGTAAAATAATGAGTTAAGAGGCGGAGGGTGTGCGCGATAAGATGACTTCTATCCTCTCTCTATTTCCCTTTTTTTTCCCCACCTGCCAAAATCCCTTCCTTTCTCTCTATCAGACCGTCTCCATCTTTTTCTCTTTCTTGCTTTTTTCTATGCCGGCAGCAGTGGATTGTGGGAGTGTAATAATGGGACCGGAGGAGGAGTGTCTCTCTCTCCGCCATCCCTCCAACCCTCTGCGCTGTGTGTTTGCTGGCTGATACGGCTGACTTTGATCCACAGTGACACGCTGCTGTGTGCTGATGGGCCTGCAGTAAACAGAGGGGAAGCTTAGCGCTGCGAGTTTGGGTAATTTTCAGGCCACGTCACTGTTTTCACTCATCTCTGCACAATGACAACGAGATTCGACACCATATATGTTGTGATAATAAAGGCTGGGCTGAGAATTTTAAAATACGTATGATTCATTTTTGTCGGGGGTTGAACATTTCTCTCAAACTCTCCTTTTTTATTCATTCACTTTTTATGTGAACAACCAACCGAAACATCATGAATGTCTTCCAAGAGAGACCATCTGAGAATGTGCACCGTTATCCTCGTATCTAAATGAAAAGTGCAGGTCCTGTTCAAAATGTGCCTGGTTTGGAACGGGGCCGATTGCTTGGCCCGCTGCATCGCTACTTCTTGAAACCACTGATCCAAACTCCGACTCTGAGCTTCCTCAAGTCCTCAGCAACACAGTCAGACAGAGATTCCCTCCTTTTTTAGCTGAATATCACATCTGCCACCTCATAATCACTTTGGATTTCGGACAGCCAGACAGAAGAAAATTCATCAAAAGACATATTTCTGAGCGCGACCCTTTTTTTCTTTACATGGATTCATGTATCGAGGATGAAGTACCAGCTCGTTAGAGCGCAGTGGCAACTTCATGACCAACACTTTCAGACAGCACCTCGTACAGGAGAGTTCTGTTTGACCCGACCCTGAGCCTTTCAAAAAAATGTGCACATATTGAACTTCCTCACAAATTGAATAACAACTGAAAAAATAAAATCCTTAAAAGCACAGTATGTTATTTTCTCTATCGTTTAGTAACTTCTACGACTCGTATCATTTGACGTTTCCCCAGGAGTTACAGGAACAGGCAACTAAACAAAATGCACCAATACCTTGAGTAAAATCACAGATATTCTGGGTTTATACTGTGCTTCAGTGGTATTACCAAAGGGATTTACAATCACTGACTTCTGCTGAGGGTCTGTGGTAGAGTAGAGTTTTGTTGCAGTGTGAGAAGCAGCCTTCGGGCAACTAAACTGTCAGAAAACTTAAAAAAAAAATACTTCAAAAAGTGAGATTAAGAGAAATATTTGAAAGCTAAGGAGATTAAGAGTTGATTATTTTTTTTAGCTGTGAGGACGGTTGAATCATTTGAATTTCTAGTAATACATGTGTCTCTCCAAGTGTGGTCATTCCAAGTGTTTCTGTGCAATATGCAGCTCAGCAGGAAGCGTTTCGCTGGAGCTGCATGTTGTAAACGTTGGGGAGAACTTGACTGTAATGATGTACGAGCTCAGTTTTCCCACGAGTGGCGGAAACAAGAAAACCAGACTGCGGGAAGTATTAGAAGAAATAAAGTGGAAACAAAACAGAAATTGGCTCCAGTGCTGGGGGAGTGGGATTCTGCAGCAGTCCAAGAAGCCTCAGGGTGGAAAGAAGACTAAACGTAGAGAGAAAAAAAAGAATAATTTCTGCAATTATACAGCAATTAGTCAGCACTTTTCCCCGACTGTTTGACGCACTTAGGTTAAATTAATTTTTACTTATTAAAAAGGAGAGGAGAGATCTAAAGAGGCTGGCATGGCCTACTTGTTGGCTTGGTGGTGTTTCTTCCCTCATCTGCAACGATTTATGTAATAAATCTGCACATTATCAGACATGAGACGGCGTCTCAGCCACACTGACATCTCAGCTAAATATGTAGTCTGTCGATTTGATCTATTCATTTAACTCACAAACCAAACAAAAAGCCATAATGTGCGTCCGAGTGTTGATCAATCCCACAGAACTTTCTCTGAACCGTTTTGTTGAAATCGTCAGTCGGCAAATTTGTTTATTTTAAAAAATCCATCGAAAAATGTATCTCAAACTATCCCTAACCCCAAAGTAAACTTTAATAAACAAGTCTCCATTACTGCGGTGGCATGTCCCTAAAATAGAAGAGAACAATATTCTACTTGTAGCTTTACTTTATATTTAACATTACTTTTGACAACTACTGTATGTGTAGAAAATCAGGAAGAACCTGACAGAAGAGGCAAACGTCAACTCAAAACTGAAGGCGATATACAAAAGCCTTTTCTTTGAGGAAGTGTCCCTGTCTGACACCATAAAACAACTGATTATTTCACAAGACGTTAATTTCCTTTATGCACACCTGAGGGTAAGAAAGGCTGAGATGTAGCAAGCGAGGATGAATGATTTAATCTTCCATGACTCTGAAAATGAAACGTAAAGAAGGACATGTTTGTTTTGGCTCTACCAAGGTGCAGGAGGTTGACGACAACAGACCTGCTGCACTCCTTCGTCTTCTTCCCTGTGTTTATTCTTGGCTCTCTTTATTGACTGTAATTTCACTGATACCAATAAATAGCTGGTAATATATATTATATATATATAAAGATATAGATATATTGTGCATTCTGACTTTATATAGATTCTTTGGGTGTGCAAAGGACGAATATGTCCTGTAAGTGACCTGCAGTTGGCATTTTGTTGCTCAATGCCAGAGCATAAATGGAATAATGTTATTATCAATAAATAGCTATAAAATGAAAATGAATTCATTTTTTTTTTCAAGCTTTTTACTTTTGCAAATGTTCGGAAGCGTATTGCATTCACTTGATAAATTTATTTTTTGGTTTGTTTTTCGGAGTAATTTATTTCTTGTCTGTTTTTTTTAATAATTATTTCTGTTTTTCTGAGTAATTTTTTTCCTGAGTTTACAGAGCATTTGAAGATCCATTCATTCATTGAGAGCTCGACTTCATGGTTACAAACATGACCGACTTGTTCAGTTTAATCAAGTTTAATTTGATCTGGGTTTAAGACACTGGGAGATAGTCCTGTCTTTAACTCATATAGATGGTATTATCATTAGTTTGTCAAGGCATGTATGCACGAGCAGGAGTCACCATAGGTCCACGACATGGTCCACGGGAGAACGGGAGTCTGTTACAGGTTGGATGTTCTCGCGGGAGTTCGAAGTATCTCGATATTTCAGAAAAAAATTACTCCGAAAAACAGAAGAAATAAAATTACTCTGAAAAACAGAAAAACTAATTACTCAGAAAAACAAACCAAAAAATAAATTTATCAAGTGAATGCTTCCGTACAAATGGCCTGTAAAGATTAAATGCAGCTCGTGATCGATTGTGCTGCTAGCAGGTACAGTAATGTTAATATATGACATATTACTTCATCCCTTGAAATGTGGACCTGTGTTTTGTCTCCATCTCTCCATCATCTATCCTGGCTTTTGTTGTAACCAATGTCTAATATGTACAATATGAATAAGGTTTATTATGGGGCCACTGTCTGATGTTGTTAAAGTATATAGTACAGGGAATATCACAGATCCAAGACGCAGCTGACACATCTGCTGTCAATATCAATGAGTCAGGCAGCATATTGAGCTAAACAACCCCTCTGCCTCTACACTCTCTCTGCTACTACGGGATACGTTTTGGTCAGTTTGTTAAAAAACTCCACTTTTAAAATTGAGTTTTGAATCTCATTCCCGACTCGTCAAAGAAATACTGACGTCTTAGAATTGTAGGTCGGGTCGGTCGTCATCTCACAGCATCAGTGTTTGACAAGTTGAGGATGAGACTCAAAAATCAACTTTCCTACAAAATGGAGCTTTGACATGGAGGACGGCAAAATATACCAAACGTGACAGACTGAATGATGGGGAGACATCCAGAATACTTCCACTATGATAGTGTACGGGGTCTGAATATTTCACTCAGTGTATGCGTCATAAAGCTTCAAAGAACAGCTGGAACAAGCAGCATATAGAATATACAATATAAATATGTGACAGTGTCATAGAGAGTGGAATAATGTTTATTTTCCCAATGTGAAGACACTGAAGGGGCACTTAAAGGTGAAACAATGTTGAGGAGGTGAAGTGGAAGTTAAAAGATAAAAAGAAACATTCGGGAAAAGTATTAAAATACAATTATGGTTCACGTTAATATCAGTTAAAAAACGATGTCATAATGTGATGTGAGGTAACAAACTTTAATGCCCCACTTCTCTCTCTTCCTTCCTTTGATGTGAGAAATAAAAAGCTGCTGTCAGAGATGATTTGGTGCAGTGTGTGTGGAGGGTTTCTAAGGATTTAAGGAATATTTGCGGGACAGATTGAGCGAAATGGGGACATTCAGCATCATGAGGAGGAAGAGGAAGCGATAAAGTGAAGAGGGGGAGCGCCGACCTTGAGCGGAGCCTAAATAAATGAGGAGGTGATGTTGTGCTCCCAGGGTGACACCTGGGGGCAAGACAGCACCGGTTGACTTATTCATAGCAGACAAACCGTCAATCTCTGCTTCTACTTCAGTTTTCTGTCCTCTGTCGCTCCACCTCAGCTGCAGCACTGATGTACAATTTTAAAATCACTGTCGAACTGTAAATACTTAAATAGAAGCCTGGTTTCAAACAAAGAGCACGCAGATAACAGCTGGGTACAAATCTAACGTTGGGATGGAACTACATGTTCTAAACACGATTTATTTATTAACACAAAAGATTTCTAAACAAAATACACAAATATAAAAATACTATATATAAAAATAAACACTCCACAATTCAATTCAACTATGTACATATTTTAGTTTTTGAGATTTAGTTACGTCTGCAATAGAAATACAGTATTTCCCGAGTGCCTACGTTGGTATTTTTCCCTATTGTGACATTATTTCTTGGACTATCTTCATATGCTAAATATGTTCACAACAACAAAAAAAAACAACAACACTTAAATAAAAACTCCAAAATGCACTTTGTTCAAAACTTCTACTTCTCTCAATGTCTTTCTGACAACATCATCCTGCTTCTTTGCTCCCTGTCATCATGTGCATACAATGATTGCTCTAGCTGTTATGGTTTTTGTTTCAGATCGATTTAAACAGCATCATGTAAACACGGATTTCCCGCTGCTTTTTGGGCAATCCTGTGGTGCCATCACTAGTTTTTGTACCAGACGTCGTGGAACATATTGACAAAATCACGCATGAACAACGTGATATGGCGAAAGACGAAAGTGGCCACTAGGGGAGGCGCACACGGGAGGTCTGTTTACATTGAGTTAAGCTATATTGACTTATTTATATATCTATTCATTGTCTCATTGATTCATTTCAGAATGTATTTAAAAGCCACATTCTTATTTCATATATATTTATTTATGTATTTATTCATTTTATGTAAAGGCCCCATATTGTTGAATAAGAGATTTTTATGTCTCTTTTGATTAACGCCTAAAACGCTAAACCCCGTCTCCAGAAACTGTTCCTTTAAACAAGTCGTCAGGACTTCTGTAAGGTTGTGACGTCACAACTATTCAGTTACCGCCTTCAGTCACGGCGCCTACCTGCCGTGGTTGCAAAAATACCAATAGAACTTATGCGAAAAAACAGGGGGTGTTACCTTCTCAGGCCTGTGGAAGCTGACCAATCAGAGCAGACTGGGCTTTCTGGGAGGGGGGTCTAAGGCCCCCACACACCGGGTCCGACATCGGACGTCTGAAGTGTTAGGAAGGAGTCGGACGAGTTCGGGAGCTTTTCTGTTCGGTGTGTTCAGTGTTGTCGGAGCCGCGTGGAAGCGCGAGGACGGCGACTGAACATGTTCAGTCGGCCGTCTGAGGTTGGACGCCGTCGGATACTCTGATTGGTTGTTAGCGAGCTGTTCAGTGACCATTCTGATTGGCGGTGTGCCAGCGAATCAGCGCGGCGTGTGGGAGGGGCGGCGGAAGTGACGATGGTAAACAAACCACATAAACAGAGACGGCACAGAGTTACAAACAACACTTCACCGTTCGTTATTTTGGGGATAAACCAACGTATGTTTGGAAGCCATGTGGGGGCCTTAACAGGGTCTAAAAGCATTCTGATAGACAGTGAATACAGGTGCTGCAGGAATAACAGCATGAGAAAAAAATCATGTGTTTTTAGAACGCTAAAGCGTGAAAAAAATGGTTTTGTTGATGTCTTGTTTGCTTATTTCCACTTCAAGGGGAATAAGTTTGTCAGGTTATGTCCAGTTTTTGTAATTTGTCCACACCATGATGTCTCTGTTCTGTGTTTATGCACTGATTAAAAAATAAAAGCTGCACTGATAGTATAAAGGTGTCACAGGGAAAAGAAGGTTGAACCAAGGCTACAGGAAATAAGACGCTCAGTAACAGCTTGGATTGTTTGTGTTTGTTTCTTTGCCACCATGATTTCAAAGCAGGAAACACTAAACAGTCTCTTGACTTTGAAGCGAGAGACCACTGTCGTACATTCTGATGCAATCAGAGCCTCTAGCAATGCACATAATTTGAGAGAATAGTGCACCAAATCAAGCGAGCGTGACGAAGGACGAGCCCTGCTGACATAAGCAGTAAGCGATGCAGCAGAACAGCAGTGTGTCAGCTGGATAACAAAGCTAATTGGCATTGAATTAATAGAATAATGGGAGTCTTGCAGATAGACCACTTGAAAGTCATTTCTCCTTTTCAAACGCGGCTTTTGTTGGCCTAAATCCACAACTCAAATTAAAAGTTACGCTTCATCTGCCGCCATCAGGAAATTTGCCATCAGTATGCACGCACTCCAAGTTAATCAGGACTAATCAAGCCAATCGCTGCATTCTCATTAGCTCGCCAGAGATGTGGCAACTGTGACTCAGCAGAGGAGACAAAGATAATCCATCTGCCGCATTGAGATGGAAGTGACTGACAACACCTGGAACAGCCATGACCAATTACAGCGTCGTGAAGTGGCAGGCGCTGGATGTTTGTATTGATATTTTCTGACGTGAAGTGACATCCTGCAGTCTCGGGAGAAAATAACTTAAATTCTATTCATCTGGGATTTGTAGTCAATTAAAAAGACTATCATGTCACCATTTCATTTAAGCTCCCCTCTTCTCCTGTTTCCACGGAGACATTACCATTGGAGACCAGGATATTAATCACTGAATTAATTATTATGGGCTGCCTTGAGGGAGCAGAAGGGGGTATTAACCCTTATTAACAGACAGAAAGAGAGAGAGGAGGGGAAGACGCTCGGTGCTGTTTCAACCTCTGCTTTTTTCTTTTGCAGCTGTGTCATGAAATGAGTAAAAAAAAATACTATATGAGGAAGGGTAGAATAATATATGAGGACAGAAACACATTGAACTATAAATAGACAGAAGATTAAACTAGTAAAAGCTAAACGGAGGAGGCTGGGTGGACATAAAAATCACTGATGCCATGGAAGAAGTAATCACATTATTTAAAAGCCCTGTATTTAAAAGTGCAACAAAAAGTTCTCAGAGTCAAGTAGAAGTATTGTCACTTTACTGTTATATTACTGGATTATCATTACTGATGTATCAATCGGGGGCAGCTGGTCAAAAAAGGGCGCTAATTGGAGAATAAATTACACCAAATGGCATTTCAGTCAGATTATCTTAACTCTTACCTGCTATTTGTTTGACAAGTAACCTTTAGCTGTGTGCCATCCTCCTTCACTGCACCTACAACAGAACCAGCTGAAGACCAATTAAAACTCACTTGATGCCAGCTAGTATAAACGTTGCTAGTGTGTAAACAAAGTCAGACTCGGTTAGTTAAAGCTCGATGCTTTAAACACAACGGAAGGCTTGTGTTTTCCACAGTGTTTCCAGTGGTAAGATGCTTTCATTAATGACAGCGAGCTACAGTAGCATGTTGGTAAGAACACATGGGCTGGAAAACCTGATGATGCCCAGTGACAAGTCTTCTCCTCCTCCCCACGTAGCCTTCTTACTGTTATTACGCCTAATCTGAAATCTCACGCATCTGTTGTTCAACAGGTGGCATCATTCATCAGGTTCAAACAAGTTTGTGCAGTAAAGAATGTTTATCGGTGAATCTGACTTGAAACATCGGTACATGCGAGCAAGATTTCAGTACGAATTAGGATTTTTCCAATACTCCAGCATTTGAAATGCCTCTCCGATACAGCCTAAGATGCTGGATTGGTGCCGACAAGTAGGCCTACATGCGCTTATGCAACAATCTGATCCGATACCGCATCATTTATTAGCCCCAAAACAGGACCCTAGTACGTCCCTGCTATGACTGACTGTCAAACTAGATTATAGAAGAAAGCTTGATGTCATTCATTCTTTGTATATGTATGTATTGACACACCGGTATTTGATTGGTACTCGGTATCGGCTAATGTTCACTTATTGGAACCAATATCGGGAACGAAGAAATGGCATCGGGAAATTCATGCAAGACTCACAAAACAAACAATCTACTGGGTGAAACCTAAACGTACCAAAACCCGCTCATATAAGTCGATCCGTCTCTGGATGAACAAGTAGCCTCTCAAAACTTTCAGAAACCGCCTGTGACGCAGTCGGACTGAGTCACCACCGTCCATCCAGCTCGCGACTGGAAAACATGAGCGAGCAACGCGGCCCTCGCCCCAAATTCGTCCCGTTCACCTCTGGCCTCGTCACTCCCTCCACGCCGTCTAATCTCCCCTGTGTGAGGGGATTTGCATGTTGCCCTGTCAGGCTAAACTGGAGTGGAAGCGCTGCTGAGCTCCGGGGCTCGGTGCTGATGGATTGGGAGAGGCCCATGGGATTAGCGGTGACAGGTGGAATGCAGCGGGGACCACAGCCAGAGACAGAGAGCGGTTGAAATGTAGACTTTTCATTCTGACGCCGACATTGTTGTGCGGCTCTTAAGTCCTTATCTGCAGTACACAGGCAGAGATGTGGCGAGCAGCGGTGGTGGATGTGGTGGTGGGTGGGGGGGTGGTCTGCACACGTGAACAAAGCGAGTGTACTCCTTAAATGAGTGGCCTTAATCACAGTCACAGGCCCGCTATAGTGTCCTCTATAGGTTGCTTACGTGAGGCCAGGCTATAATTTCCAAGCGGCTCTAATGTACCTCGGGGATCCTCCATCTTGTGTTCTCCTCTGGTGTGGGGGAGGCTGAAAGATACAGGCTGGTTTTGGTCCTCCTTTCATCTCCGAAAACCTTACCAACTCTATTACAGTACAAGGTCCATAAGGGCTTATGAAGCAGATAAGAGAAGTATTATATGAGTGACTTAAAATAACTATAGAAGCCATTTCAGCTGTATCTTAAAATAACCCAAACAATCCATCTTCTTGAACTTTAAGCTTGACAAAGCCATTCAAACAGCTGAGAGGGGCTTAACAGGAAGTGAGAAACCATCAAGAATTACAGGCTTTACCAGTCTATAGGTTTCACCATGACAGTGCATGTCAGCGAGGAAAATGATGACGGACAGGAAGCCTGATCTTTGATTGGAAAACAAAGACGACCAGCCGGGCAGACAGTTAACTGTACAAGCTCCAAGTTCTCCACCCTTGAACCAAAGTACGCCATTCTTACTGGACATCAGAGCCCACGGGATGCTGAGTTTGAGCCTCGTAATTTGGACAAAAGGGAAGAGAAGTCACAGACACGGTGAAAGACGACACCTAGACATTGTGTTCTCGGTGAATCGCACCATGGAGCGGACGGCGGCTCGACAAAAAGCACGCTCGCTGATGTAACCGGAGCTCAAATACACACAGTGCGAAGCCGCGACTGGAGAAGCTGACAGACAGCGAGACAACCTAATTTCCTTACAAGCATTCAACATAGTGTGTATGCAAGTCAGACAGTGGAGAACACTATGGCTGGAGAGGAGAAAGAGATAAAAAATCAATACACTGTCTCTTCTCTTTCTCTCTCACAAACACAACATACACACAGCATGAGCAGCAGACACATGAGACAGTAGCTAACAACACAAAACACACAACTTGATACTTAATAAACTAAAGTCCTTAAACTACAGTCCTCATGCAGATTAGCACTAATATGCAGCAGGTTTGTGCCGTAACTTATCTAAATGATACAATCAGGCTGCCACACATCATATCACCAGTGTCTGATGAAAACCTCATATTTCCAAAATATTATTATAGAGAAACTAAGGAAAATGCTCTTATTGTTGAAGATAAGAGTGAGATGAAAAGATTAATATCAATCTGAAGGTGCTGGAGACGAGACGTGTTTAGTTCAACTTGGCATAAAGTATAATATAAGTTCAGGAATTAACACAGATTTTGTTTTTAGCTACGCTAGCAGTGTGACTCTAGGAGGGTCATTCCATGAAATCGGTGCCTTTTCAACTTTGAAAAGTTCAAATTTAAATTATATTTAATTGCTATTTTTTCAGTAGCCAGGAATTAAAGACAGTTTAAAATGACAAGAAATTATATTGTGCCATCTCAGCTATGGAATTTCATATTTTATAACTGTTTTAGTCAAGTCCTGTTACTGGAAAGGTAACAGGGTTGACAGTAACAGGGTTGACCATTTCAAGCTAATTTGCCCATTGCTAGCTAAAACAAATGTTAGCTAAAGCACATGCTATGTACTTTGAAAGGAAATTACATGTACATATTGATTATATTATGAGAAATAAATAATTGTTTGGATTTATATGTTAAAAAATGGTAACAGGGTTGACGTTGTATGCTTGTCCCCCCTGGTTCAACCTTGAAAAAACATCAAAAATAGCACATCAGAGATGAGCAAAACTTACTTGTCACTGAGCTGTTAGCATCCTGGTTCAGAGATGATGCAACCTCCTGTAAATCATGTCAAATCTGGAATGTACCATTATTTTGATTGATAGGGTTTTTTGATTAGGGTAACAGGGTTGACATAAAATTAGGGGACACTGATAAAGTGGTAAATATTTATTACAATTAATATATATTTTTACCAAAAACACTATTTCACAATAAGATCATACTTAAAACAATATGTAAATGTGAACATTTGAACATTTTGCCAACATTTTACAAATTAAAAGTCCTGCTGACGTACAACAACAACAGTGAGGGACAGGCCAAAAACCTCACCCTCATCAGCTTAAAAATCATTTTTATTATTTAAAACAATATTTAATTGATTTTAATTTGATGTTTTATTGAGGAGAGAAGACATGGTAATGTTATATTTTCAAATTACATCTTTGTTTGTTGTTACTGTAATTTTATGACTGATAATATCTTTGGGACACAAAAGGCACCGATTTCATGGAAAGACCCAGGAACGTTATAGTGGGTTGGTCGGTTTACCACTTTAGTTCAGAAACAACTCTCTGATGCCCTGAAACTGCGTGTAATTATTTATGATATGACCTTTACTAAATAGCAGGGTGAAATTTGTGGTTTTGAGCATCGGCGTAAATCCCACATCCTGGGAAATAATTATTCACCCCCTCCAATGTCAGTCAGAAGTGAAACAGCACGTTTTTTAAGTGTCAAAAGTTTGCGACACCCAGGCGGCCTTACAGCTCACTTGGTAGAGCACGCTCCCCATACAAAGGCCCACGAAAAATAGCCAGTTTCTGTCTGACTCTCCTATCTGATGCTATCAAAATAAAGGCTAAAATCCCCCAAATAATAATACAAAAAGTTGCCACTCCCACCCTTTTTCTCACAATGGTTTGATCCACTGCCTGAGCCAGTTTGATATCGATCTTTCCATCTCACTCTGAAAGAAAGCAAACAAACTATTCCTTTAACCACAAAGATTTATCTTAAGGGTTGTGTAATCTTCTTAATCAACACAGAATTACATAATTCAAGTTAAGTCAACAGACAAGTTTAGTTTTACTAAATTATTACTAAATTATGAGGTTTTCATATCATTTAAGTACTATATTATACACAGTGAATAAAACACTACAGTCATCTCACTGCTACTACAAACTATGTGGTTATGGTGGAAATGTATCATATAAATCATAACCATTCTTCAGGCAGATATTTGTTCAGTGCCAACAATAATGCATCTTAAATTCAATAAGAAAAGTCACAATGGGCCTAATATGGAAGATTTTTCATGGTTTATGATGGACGATGCAACTTGAATGTGAACATCAGTTGTGATTCCAGCTCAGGACACACTACACAACTGTTAGAGGAGGAAATATCTAAAATCAGACTCAGAAAGTGTGCACAGATTATCTGAATTTCTTCCATTGACATCACGACTGCACAACATACTGATTTACTTATTTTATCTTTTTTTCCCACTGTCACAGGCCACTGCTCATCACAGGAGGGTGTCAAAATGTGTCCACTTTGAGTTTGAGTGAATCAAACATATCTGAAATAATGACAAAGGTCTTGACAGGCGAGGGATTTAAGCGCTCGTCTAGACTAATAAGGAAGAAATCCAATCAGACGTGATGGCACATAGTGATTATAATTGGTTTAAAAGTTGTGTAATGTGTCCCCAGCCGGAGGACAAAAATGCACTAAACATCCGGTAACTTTTGTACTTTTCTGAGATCAAATCCTCTGATATTGAAATAAAAGTGTGTCTTACCTGGGGGAGATGTCACAGCCCTGCTGCATGAAGGCGCCCAGGGAGAACCAGAGGGAGTTGAAGATACCAAACTCATTGGGGGGCTGGTCGCTTGGCTGACCGTCGGTGCCCTCTTCGGGCTCCTCGGTGTGCCATTCGTACGGGCTGAAGCGGCTGACCAGGAAGAGCACCACGCTCACGCCGATATAGGCGAACACGATGCACATCCAGATCTCGTAGGCCAACGGGTCCAGGAAGGAGAATACCCCCGGTTTGGACTTTTGGGGTTTCTTGATCATGATGGAAATGCCCAGCGACATAAAGGGCTTGGAGAAGTCGATCACCTCCTCCCGGACCAACGTGATAGTCAAAGGGGCCACAGCGATTTCCGCTTTCTGTAGGGGATTTGGATGAGAAGGAATTTGATGAGCCCACTGAATGAGAGCAACTCTAAATCCAAATGATGACAGATAAACAAATGCAAATGATGGATCATCTCTCTGAGCCGGGCCGCGCCACAATCAAACATCACTTAGTCACACATATGACATGCTGAAGGGCTGATATCCAGCCAGCCGTCAGCAAACAACACAACAACAATTACCCCCTTTTTCTTTTCTCCTCGGCTAATGTCGTCATCTCTGAATTTCTCCCTTGACTGAACAAATCTCAAAGTGATCAAGTTCAGTCGACTGCTGAATACATTTCGGAGTGATCAAGTTAAGACAGAGAAAGAGGACGAAAAGAAATTGAAAAAGAAATTGTGAGGCCCTCTCTAAAGCTGAGAGGCTTAGCTGAACTCTGGGAGAATCAGCACGGAGGATGAAATAATGTGTCAGAGAAATATGCTTACAGCACAGGAAGGCAAAAATGGGAAACAGCCACCTCCGTGGTTCTGCAGCTGTGGAAAACTGCACACTGGCTTGCTGCAAATCCGCAAACCAGATTACAGCCAGTGACTTAGCAACACTCATGACCTTGTCTGCCTGGCTTGGGAGCAAAAAGGGCTTAATATCAGCAAGATTTTAAACTTTCATTAGGACCATCTGACACTTAAGGAGGTCCGAGAGGAGAAAACAGGAAAGAGGGAAAGATAATGAAAGCGAATTAAGTTCTTTCATCCTCAGCAGAATGCACTAAGATGACAGCTCCGGGGCGTTCAGTGTGTGCTGAGATACATGGCAGGTTAAAGGGAGGCTGGGCTTTTGTGGCAGCGTGGGGCTTTTCAGAGAGAACTCAGAGAAATGAATGGTCTCTGAGCAAAGTGCTGACGGCTTCCATGTCCTCAGACGTTCCCATGAACAGCGCCAGCTTCCCCTCAGTCACACACTCTGTGGTGCAGCACTGGCTACACACACACACACACACACACTGGTGCACAGCATTTATTTCCAAACACACAAACTGGTATTACTGTAGCTGTGAGGGGCTTCCACTGACACTGCTCGTTCTCTCCCTCGACAATCTTCACCCAGAAGTGACCTTGAAGTTATAATGTGGAATGTTTTGATTACAGTATTTATTGTTCTAATTGCTGCTAAGATATGTAAACATACACATGGATCTAGAATCTTCATCAGGTAACATTCCTACAGACAAACAGCACCAGGCCATATGTATACTAGGGCTGGTTAATCAGCCCAATTTCCTGATTCGCATTCAATTCCGATTATTGAAGTCTAGGGACCTACCTCGATTATTAACGGATTATTGATATTGTCATTTAACATCAGTCAGCTGCTGAATTATTTTACTTCTCTTTTGAGTAACACCTCACAGCACCTTCAATATTGTATAGTGTAACTGTAATATCCAAATTATTATTTTTTACTTTGTTTTAAATGTAGTCTTTCACTGTTACAAAATATGTCCACACCTTGTGACATTAAAATGTCTCAAAGTGGTTCTATTTATTTGGATGTTATTCTCACATATGAACAAAGATGCAGATGCTTTGAGAACTTTCTGTGGTCACAGGACCTATGCTGTGTGAATACCTTGCACTTCTGGGTTAAATCGAGGTATGACAGCCAGTAAGAGGACAACTCCGGTTTGTATTACAATTTAAAAAAAAAATATAAAAAAATAAAATCGATTTTTGGAAATTTAATAATCGACTCATAATCGTCAATATCATAATCGCGATTGATCAATAATCGATTTTTTTCACCAGCCCTACTGGCTACACACACTCACACTGGTGCACAGCATTTATTTCCAAACACACAAACTGGTATTACTGTAGCTGTGAGGGCTTCCACTGACACTGCTACGTTCATCTCACCTCGACCATCAATCAAAATCTTCACCCAGAAAGTGACCTTGAAGTTATAATGTGGAATGTTTTGTTCATATTTATTTTCAATTGCTGCAAAATCTAGCAGAAACAAAATTAAATCTTCATCAGGTAACATTCCTATAGACAAACAGCACCAGGCCATATGTATACACACAGAAGTTTACATTACCATAGCCTAGAAGAAAAACACACATTTTAATGGTGTCTGGATTTTGTTTGTTTTTTTATAAACTGAGGAAATATTTGTACTGAATTCATTTTGGTGGATGACTTGCAATCAAGTGAATTGTGCCTCTATCTTTGAATCCTGCCCTGAGCGTCTGCTCCTGCACTGTGTAACGAGGGTTGAACGGATACCGTCTTCTGCAAGAAGTGTGTGATGCTGTACAGCACTGCGTCACACACCACCAACTGTGCTTCTTCAGCCTGCTGTAAGAGACTGAAGAGGATGCTGACAGAGGAAGCTAAGAGGAGGAAAAGCAGAGTGTGACTGGGCAGTGGTGGGAATCAGGGAGTGATGAAAACTCAATTATTTATGTTCTGGCAATCAAAGAACTTAGTGGCAGTTTGGGGAAAGATGGTGGTTTTGGTTGAAACAGACAGACACACTGACTTTTTATCTAATCTAAACCACCATCTTTCCTCGAGTGTTTCAGTAGCCTGAACCTAACAACACATGGGGAACAGGACGCCCTCTGTGCAGACCTCATGACTCGTGTGCAGTATTAATTAAATTTGATCGCCTGATTGCTCACTGTTTTGGCCGACATGCTTTTTCCAGCCTTTTTTTTGCGCAGCTGTGCCTGTAGCAACGAGTCCTGGCTGATCAGTGGCGTAAGATGACTCTCCAACGATTAAAAAAAAAAAGAAAAGGAAAGGAAATTAAAGCGGATAGCTGGATTTCTACGGGTTAATTTGAGATAAACAGGACTTGAAGTGAAGCTCATAACATAAGCCCTCCTCAATAATAAGGATCTTCCGTCTTTGTTAACATTTTTTAACTGAGACCAAATGAAAATGTGATTTATCTGATCAAATATTAGAGACCAGTGATGAGGGCATTAAGCCCACTCTTTAAATGAGCCCTACACATCAACAAACTAGTGTATCTTGCTGTCACTCAGCACTGTCCCTTGTGACCCCTGTTTGTGTTGCTATGGCGATCCAAGCAGACATGGGTGCATCATGTTTCCCTGCTATTATTATTGTTAATTGCTGCTTTTGTTTGTGACGCTTTTGTGAATAATTCATAAATGACACATGTGACGTGTTGACCTTTGACCCTGCCGATGTCACAAAGGTGAGTGACAGGCTGGACTGGCATGAACCTGAGTTAAATTAAGTCACTTGTTTTGAAGTTCTACTTCATCATTTTATGATTTATTGTTTGTGAGCCACAGATTTCACTTCTGTAATGAGCCATTATGTAATGTAGTCAATACATTTCTAACAGAATTTCTCTAGATTTTAAACTTAACATCTTGGCAGCAACTATTCACATTAAATGCTCATTATATTTCTCATTATTCTGGGAAAATATCTGGAGCTAATTAGAGTTTGAAAAGTAGATAAATAAAAAAATAAACAGCTGTGCTTGTACTTTAATCATGTCTTTTGTACAGGATGTGTTAAGCTCTCAGTGCTTGTTAAAGAGATGCAAACCGCCGAGAACACAGCTGCACTTTGTCTTCCTGTGCTTTTTGACCAACCTGGTTAGTCTTTACAGCCAAAGTGCAGTGTACTGCTTGATCAGTCCTGACATATCCCGAGCTGCGCCGCTCCCCGCACTCGCTGCACTCGACTTCACAGTGACTCACTGCACCAAAGAGGCACAGGCGAGAAAAAGGCCACTTTGTGAAAATGCCACTTAACTCATCACAATAAAAAAGACCAGAAAAAAACTGTGGTTTCTCCTTTTGTAGCTCAGATTTATCTCAAACAAATTGCTATTGCTGCTCATGCACAGCGGAGATAAAGCCTGGGAGAAGCTTGTAAACTGGATAAAGGTCAAATAAGTCTTATTCTTCTGTCTCCATCAGTGACAGAGCAGGAAATAAACATCTTTTTCACAGAAAAAATGTTTTGGACTGTTAAACCTCGAACTCTAAGTTGCAAAATCTTCACTTTGAGTGTTTTTCTTCATCTCTACATCCTCAGATGATTGTTTTTGTCCTTGAAAACACAAACACTCCTCTCATCATCCCACACCGCGGGCTTGCATCCACTTTGATCCCACAGCAAGGTCGGCAGCACAAAGACATCTCACACCCCAAAACCAGACCGTCACCTCCGAGATCCTTTAACGAGCTCCACAAAGACACATTTCCTCCTTAACCTCTCCAAAAGATCAGCTCTAATGCCCCGCTAATACCCCCCTCCTGTTGGCATTAACACCACCAGAGACTGTTTACAACTTCATTTCAGATGGGTTTAATTACCGACACAGCAAACAGCACACCGGAGCTTCAGACAGAGATTAAGTTCAACTCTGCAGATCAAGAAATACTGTCTGTTAACACAAACTGCCCAGTTCAGCCGTCTGTAAAAGCTGTACTCTGCACACAACAAGACATACAGAGTGTTTTATATATACTATTAGTTTCAGCAAACTGGAAATCATGAGAGTGGACTGAGCTCGTTGTTTTCCTAAAGTGCCAAGAACGTTTTGTTAACATGTCTGCCTGATTTGCTCCCATTACCATTTGCTGTTAATCCAAACTCTCCATGTTTTACCTGTTTTCTTGATAAATGTCATTTCCTCAGCACTAATTTCATCACTGCAACACCACTTATTTTGTTGAGTTTCTCTTCTCTAACAGACATATTTTTTTCATTCACTTCTTATTTCTCGGTGATCATTTATTGCTTTTTTAAAAAAAGTAAGTAAAGATATAAAATGTAACATTTCCGCATTAAAATTTAGACAACGACTCAACTTTTGTTACACATTTTGTTGAGTTGTGTACTTTCTATTGTCCCGGATGTTTCCAATAATGTTTAAACCCAGAAAAATCTGCAATGTTACTCAATGTTCACCATATCCTCCAGGTAAACACCAGATGATTTGTCAGAGAGTAAGGAAGGAAGGCTCAGAACGTGACTAAACCTAAACATGAATAAAACATTTCCTCGCCCTTTAACATTTCTGCCTGAGTCACATCAGATAGATTTTCATCAGCAATGGTGGTTGTTTAACAATTAAGACAGCAACTCCCATGATTCCACGCTACTTCATGATGTCATCAAACTACGTCTTAGTGTTTTCATTGATTTGATCGAGGGACACCTGGCAGCAGAAGTTACATACCGAGCACCTGTCAAACACTTGAAACATCATGCAAAGATGTTTCACAGTAAAAAAGCCTTCCAGCAGGTCAAACTGTACAATCACTCTGGTCCCTGTGATGCTTTTGCAAGTTTGATAATTTGACAGTAGTTTAAAAAGGGTCCAAAAACGCAAAACCGTCGAAAAAGATTTCAATTAATGAATTAATGAAAACAGTAAGCTTGTTAAAACTCAGAGCGGCAGAGTGGTGATGAATTTAGAGCCAAGAAAATCTACATGGAGCTTAATTTACCATTTGAGCTCTGACTCGTTTAATAAAGCTCGTGTTTCTCGATGTGTTTGGTTCGTGATCAGCCTTTATTCATTTGTGCTGGTCACGGCTGCCGTAACTTTAACAGCAGCTCTTATTAGAGAATTTATGATGAATTGTTTCCACTTTATTAACGACGTTTAAACAAGCACAGATATGAAAGAGTCCGAATTTGTATGACTTTATTGCGATTATGACAAGGTCATCAGGATAAGAGATGATGAAAATATTGTCTTGCTTTCACGTTCTCTCTGCTTACAGTTTGAAAGAATGGAGTTGACTCAGCTGAATAAATTCTGTCCGTTTTCAGCTTTATGAAAACTGAGAAGTCCGCACAGATTAGAGGAAGACACAATACTGTCTCTCGTTATCATCACGAATCTTACTGACAGCCTGGAATTAAAGTTTGAATGAGATGAGTCAGCTTCCATGAAAAGCTCATTTCTGTCCTGAATAGTGTTTCTGGGCGCCGGGACACGAGCGACTTCCTGTCATCCAGAGAGTAAATAGCAGTGTTCTTACCCCGTACACCAGCTCCCCGACCATGCCGTTCCAGATCTTCGTCTCCGGGTCCCTGGCGCCGTACTTCCCGTCGGGAACGATGGAGATTTTGTACTTGATTCCGATGTGTTTGGCGATCTCGGAGGCCAGGTCCACGCAGTATCCCTCATACTGGTCGTTGCCCTCGTACATCTCCCAGTTCTTCTTAAGCATCACATAGGGACCCTCCTACACAAGGGACCATAACCAGTGAACCAAACGGTCAGACGGACACACACACGGACACGAGGGCTCGCACAATGAAGCAGACAACAGAATGACACACAGCAGCTGCAGCTCATTGATATGGTGCTCAGGTTAGAGGGAGCCTGTGGAGTGTTTTCTCACAGCTAAGAGTGAAATGGAGAAATGTTTTGATGACCTCGCCCCCGTCTTGTTTGCATCGCATGCACAAGCATAAAGGTGAAGCAACGGACGAGATTGTCGCTGATGGTTTCATGCCTTTGGTGAGAATAAATCTAAACACGATTTTTCTTTGTTTACAAGAAAAACTCCACAAGATCCCTCCACTTTCATCTCAGGAATTGATTTTCTTCAGGACTTTACAGCGAGAACATTTGATTTGTCATAAAGGAATAAAAAATGGTAACATTTTAAAGCTGCACCAGAAAAAAACTCCAAAAATAAACAGCTGACCGTTTTGTTTTCTTATACATATAAAAAACAATTCTTTCAAGTTATGATCATAACATTTAATTCAAATATCGTGAGTGAATTTCACTTATGTAACGTATCTTTTACATTATCTACTACTAGCATATCTTACTTTTTTTAACCCAAACCATGATAATTTCCAAAACGTAACCAAACTGTGACTGTTTCTCAGTGTTAACCACATGACGACAAAGGTCCAGTCCGGTTCGTCTGTGGCTGGTTTTCTTTAGCGGTCATATGTAGTTGTTTTTCTGTCGTTGTGGGATCGGTCATATATATAGTTTTCTACCTGTTCATTCATTTGACTTGACTTAGACTTTATTTATCCCTTGGGATGACTCCCTCAGGAAATTCAAGTTTCCAGCAGCTTTACAGGCACACAGAGGGTAAAAATACAAAAGATACGGGAATACAAATTAAGTAATTAATTTAGGTTTCTGCATTGAGAATGTTGCAGTTAGGAACAAAACATGGTGCCATAGTTGCCAAATTCCTCCGAAATTTAAACTAAACTTCAAAACTAAATGAATTTGAGCTGTAGAAGCTAAAATCAACTTTCTCCACAACTTAATCTTCAGCTTCAGCTCATTGTTAGTGACACAAAAACTGTACAACCCAATCACAAGAACAAATCTTGGCAATGTATGTTGTAAACTTGACTTTCTTTATGTTGCAACTTTATGTTTCTTTTGATTCCTTTTTTAAATTTGATCTTGTGTTAATCCTTTGCTTATGCTCTTGTTAGATTTAGGCAGGAAAAACGCTTGGTTAGGTTTAGGATAAGATCATGGTTTGGCTTAAATATCTGGTTTTGTCCAAAAGTCTGGTGAAAAATATTCAATCGCTTCACTGGTTCAGATGTTGAAACGCAGTCTTGAAGAGCGGTCACATATTGTAGCAATGTGAATATGGAATGTATGAAATGTAGACAGTGTGGAAACAGTTTATCCCGACAACTGGGCTGAATATAAATCTCCTTACTGTAGTAGATAACTTTTTACGTTTTTATGTACACCAGCAGAGAACCAGACTTTTTCTCACGCAGTTGTTCATCTTTCATACTGATGATCAAACGAGGAGTTTGACTGCGTGTCCAAATTTGCAAAGTGCGGCTTTAAATGTAGGAAGAACTTCAAACTGACTGCTGGGGGATGCTTTTTTTTTTTGGCGCTGAAGATAATTCAGCGTAAAACAGAAAAGGATGATGCGTGTGTTATCATAATGACAGGCCCATCCTGTATATACACAGCAGAGCGGACTGGAGGAGAAAAATCATCAAAGCGTTAATGTGGATGCATGATACACAGAGATTCAAAGAGAAAGGAGGAAAGTATGACTAAGCAGAAACGGAGGCAGACATAAAGCTGAAGGGAAGTGAGAAATGAGCTGCAGTCAGACTGAATGACTTAATACCTAAAACAAGCCTGACTCGACTCGAACACTTAAAGTAATCAGAGGTAGATACATCAGTCTGCGCCGCGACCAGCGCTGGGTTATAGATCATTAGATTCACTGTTGCCAAGAAAAGTGACCTGAATGTAAACCGCGTATGGTTTCTGCACTCATATTTCAAAACAAATTGCTTTTGTCATGGAAGGCGGCCTATTGCATATTGAGAACGGGAGCAATTTATTCTTCAGATGTGTTTGCTTGACATTGCCCCGGGCCACAGCAAGGTAACCAAAGACTCCTCAGTGGGGAGAATGCAAATGCTCGGCTGAGCCTGCGGCACAACAAAATGTTAATGTACAATACAACAGATACCACAGTTTAGGAGTTTCCTGTCAAAATAAGACATTCGGAATATGAAATATACGTCTCGCAGCGGCTCTTTCAAAAAATGTTAATCTAATAATTGCAGTCTCGGAGAGACAATTAAGATCGGTCCTCGCGGAATTTACACATGCAGTGAATTATGAAGCTTATTACAACATGTTTTGCCATTAGCTATATAATCTATCACTTTGCTGTACCTTTGCACACTGTAGTTATTGCAAACTGATCATATTAATATACAGAAATACAGTCTAAAAGCTCAAAAGAAGGGCTAACCTGCTGTTGGGGCCCTGTGGCAAAACTGAGCCATGCAACCAGTCACGCAGCAGAAACAGCCTCAGAAGTTATGATCCTTTTGAAGATAACCTGACGAAGGTCTAAGTACCGGAACGTTGTTGTCAAGTCTTTTTCCTTTAGGTTATGATCCTTAAAATCTCCATGAAATCAAACAACCATTTTTGACACTATATATTGATGTCAATGTATTTACAGTCTATAATTTCCTTTGGTAGTTTTCAATTGTAGTGTTGAGGTTTGACCATTCCCACACCGGATTTAAATATCCTACCTGCCCACAAGGGACTCAGCGCATTAATGTTTGCAATTTTATCTCACTGACATCAGCCCCACTTTTTACTTCACAGGACTAAAAGCCTGTCAGAGCTTTATTAAGTTATTTCTTACAGCCGCTGCTCCAAATTAAAAAGTAGAAAAGTGCTGGTCAGTACTATTTGCGTTCTCAGAACTTTTTTTATGATCCCTGCACTAAAGGGTCGGCCAGTTTTCGTGGTAACTCTCTGCATGGAATATATCGCAGAATGACTTAAACTCAAAGACTCAATCCTATCAAATACATTTAAAGCCAAAATCAAAGAAGTAGAGGCAAAATCCTGAGGATGCCACAGTTTCTCATTTACCTGGTTAAACAACTGTCTGTCTTGGCCAGCTCTTGCTTGAAAAGTTGTTTTTTTAACCTTAAAGGGATATTCCGGTGTAATTTAATCCATGGTCTAACACACCGTGACTCCGAGTAAGACTCCCCCTCGAGAGGTCAAGTTAGCTGACCGCTAGCTTAGCTAGTTTTAGCAACCTCAGAAAAGACCGCACGATAACAATACACTGCAGCTTATGTCTCCAACTAGAAACCACCATCAAAAAGCCACAATTAATGGTGAGAACAGCAGCAAACTTCAGCAACAGCACATGTACAGTCCCAGCACACAGTACGAAGCATCAAACATCTGCTAGCTTTGCTGGATTTGTATTAAAAACACAGCACAACTCACCCTCTCCTCCAGCAGCCTGCCTGTGTGGGGAAGCCCTGACGAGTCGATTACCGAGTGCAGTAGATTTCTGCAGCTCAAGGATGAAAATGTCTGATTATTACTCCATGGAATGCTCAGTTCTTATTATTGAGAGCTGACAGGGAAAATAAGGGAAGTAATGGAGAAATAATCAGACATTTTCATCCGTCAGCTGAGGAAATCTACTGCACTCGGTAATCGACATAAGCGGCAGTGTATTGTTATCGTGCTGTCTTTTCTGAGGTTGCTAAAACTAGCTAAGCTAGCGGTCAGCTAACTTGACCTCTCGAGGGGGAGTCTTACTCGGTGTCACGGTGTGTTAGACCATGGATTAAACTTACACCGGAATATCCCTTTAACGGGACTCTCCGGGTTAAATAAAGGTGAAGTACACATGAAAAATCTTTAAAAGCTATCAACTTGCAAAATGTCATTACTTTTATTGTGAAGTAGTTATTGGAAATGCAGTGTGTTTGTCGTCGTGGTTAGCAGTGACAGCAATTATTCAACTAAAATGCTTCTCCAAAACTAGCCATTGTTAATTTAGGTATTTTATTAAACAGTGGATCTCTGATGGGACAGAACAGGAGCCCACAGACGCTACACAAGTTGTAATCCTCATCAAGGTAACGAGCATTTTGGTATTCTCTGTTTTTATGTGGAAAGCGAGTCACAGCATGTGCAGCATGAAATCACTGGCTTGATGCAAAAAGGCTGATTGTTGAGCGAATTCTTTTATTAACACAGTGAGAGCTTGTTCGGCTGCGCTGTAAACCACATTTGCTGTTTCCACAGTAACCGTGACTGCTGCCAAATCAACCAGGACTGAAATCTTCAGGATTACAACTTTTAAGCCCCGACACTGTGTAGGTACAGTCAGAAGACACTGTGGCAGGCGGCTCCTCCACCCGATACAGGGATACTGAGAGGACGAGTCAGAAAACAACTACCACAACGAGCAAAACACAGACCATCGGAATATAAATTCTACACATGGTGGCTTACATTAATCTTTATACCATGGTCTGGGGGAATACTCGATTCTGATTGGCTGTAGGGTGTAGATTAATCCCTGGTATATGGACACCTACTAAGTAGTTCCAGTCAAATTGTCTGTTCACCGTCTAAATTAATGGCTAGCTGGCGTAACCATAGCGACGGGAACGCAGTCAAAGCCTCTGTTTACAGTTTATTTCCAGCACTGAGTGCAGTCCGTCAGTCCTTCAGAGCCTTATCCTCTGAACACCACAGGATGGAGACTGTAACACACAAGCTGCAGAAAGTTCACTTCCCCTCTAAACTTACTGAAACTTTATATCACATAAGCGAATAATCTCACATCCCGTTGGCTGTTCAGCTCTCTGCTTCAGGCTGCGGCCACAGCAACGTTTCACACGGCCGATCATTTGTTCGTGAACATCTTGATATTGATTTGGGGACAATGACATGACTGGTAAGCTAGCTAGTCTTGTTGTTAAACATACTGTCAAATTATATTTACTGTTTGTCAACCGTAAGCAATGTTATCGACTTTGAATCTTGCTAGCATAGCGTTAGCTTTCTGGCTCACCGCTGAGCGGACTAGAATATCTCCCGTTGCCAAGTCGTATCTAAGGTCCGTCCTATTTACTGGAGAGGTGAACAACGTTTCTGTTGCATAAGAACCTTACGGGAGGGTAATGGTTGTTCCAGGTATTAGTCAAACCCTCAGGCGTTACCAGGGAAACTAAGTTAAGTGACCATGGTATAAGCGGGATAATGCCCTTCGAGGTGTCCATAATCAGGAATTTAAGGCCCCCGCGTCATCCATTAATTCCTGATTATGGACACCTCGTCGGGCATTATCCCTTACATAAGCAACATTCTTTTACTGCCAATTTCTTACATTTTACAACAGCTGAAAAATGGAATTCATGATGAGCTTTTTTAACGAAGCTGGACCATTTTAATGATGAAAACTCAATTTACAAGCTGATCTTTGCAGATGTATCAAAGGGAAACAGCTCTAATCTATATGCTTTATGATAGCCGGGCGTATGACGGCGCTGGCAGCCGGACGAGCAGAGGGAGTGGCAGAGATAAAGGATGCAGTCAGTGTTTCTGGCAGGAGAAGAGAGCCGTGCTTCAGAGGTCTTCACCGCAAAAGGCCAGCGAGGCTGACAGGCTGGTCAATAATCTCCACCACACTGCTTCACTCGCCGCCTAATGAGACTAATTAACATTCCATTAAAAGCACGCACGCACTCGCACACACACAAATCCATATGTACGTACATAACACAAACACACACACGCAGCCGCAGCAGAATTGTTAGCCTTTCTAAACTGGGCCTGTTTGGCTCGGTTTGTGAGCGTTCTGCGGTTTGTGTAAGATAAACAATCTGCTGCACATTCTGTTTGAATACGAGCAGCGATGAGCAGCAGAATGTCCGTCCATTTTCTACAATAACTTGACCACAAAAACATCATTTTATGAAGCAAACACACGGTGACCCTTTTCAGTAAACGACTCGTTTCTAGGTCTCGGTTATCAGGAGCCGCTTGAGGCTCTAATTACATTTTTATTGAATTCAACGCAGCTGTATGACATTTAAAAGGGACAATAAATACAAAACATGTTTCGCAAATGTCCACTGTCCTTTTTTTTCACATGAAGTGCCCTCGAGTGGCTGCTGCAGTGGGACGTCAAAGTCCTGTCAAGGGTTTTATTTCACCTCGGAGCTTTAATGAATGCCAGTGTTGTAGTTGAGCCTCGACCTGGACACTTGGAGCTGTCTGTCCTTGTCACTTGCAGCAATAAAAACACGAGTAAAAGTGAAAACTGGACTTAGTTGAAAAAATAACACTGATGTAAGAACCACTTCAACATTTTTTGTTCTGTCTCTGCTTTTTTAAAAAGTAATAGAATGATTTTTAGATTAAGCAAACTCTTACTGCAAACATGTCTATTTTTGCAGTAAGAGGTAGTAATTTGCAGTAAATTACCTATTTCTGCTTGACGAATGTCAAAATTTGATTATTAGCTAAATGAATGTCCCCAAATGGAACTTTCATCCATAAAAATGTTAATCAAGAGTAAAGAGAAGCACTTGGAGCATAAAGTCGTCCTGCTGTTGGAGATCAGAACACTAAATCATCATGAGTAAACACAATTTACTGCCGACAAAACACAAACAAAAAAACTTCATTTTCTCCTTGTTGATTATTTGCACATGCACCACTAGAGATTTCTGTTTGTGCCTAAAAGCAATTCTAAATAAGAGGAAATAGGTGAATGTAACAAGAACAAATCTGTTCATATGATGCCAAATGTTTTGTCAGAACAATCTCTATCCACAAATCCAGCCGTCTTCCTGGGAATTCCTTGAACAAAGTGCTAAAAAAAGATAATTATAGCAGGACTGTACTGTACTGTACCTGTTGCCCTTTGGCAGACTGACAGTGTGCCAGGTTTAAAGTGCAACAGAGGGGTTTATAGCCAAGACTTCACTTCATCAAAGCTTTCAGCCTCCTCCGGCCAATAAGACATCTATGGGAGCTTTACTGTTAATGGGCCAACCTCCAGGCACTTTGGCCTGAGGTGTCATAAAGACCTTAAAACCAAAGACAAATAATATCTATACACACTTTCAATGAAATCCATCAAACAAAATTCCAAAATCACAGTCTCGGGTCTCATATTTGTTACTTCTTTGTGATTTCAGTCAGGTCAGGTCTGATGATCTGGGTTTGGGATTCGGTTTCAGGTTTGTGCAGAACTCTAGTGTGGCGCCAAAACAAACTAAACATCTGGCAGAAATGAGGATACATAACACCGCTAAAAATTAAAATGAAGACAAAAGAGTAAATAGAATTATTAAGACCACATTGCACAACATGGGGGACCAAAGAAAACAAGTGGTCTGATGCTCTGCCTCTGAAACTTAGATCTCATGTTGACAAAAACGTGACAGGAAATCGATACAGTCATCACCACTTCTTCTTTTGTTTTTGTTCGAGTACGAAAGCCTTACAAGGATCTTTTAAAGTTCAAGTGAGGAGAAGCCCCAGGGTGTGTTTTGCCTTTAAATCTACAGCCGGATGACAAAACTGATGCGGATCTCACTGCAGCACAAACCAAAACCCAAGCTTATTTCCAGATATGCTGAACTGCTCCTTTATAGCTGCTCCCTGCAAGTAGGCAAGACACGGAGGCAGCTGTGATGCAATATAACACTGAGACACTTCATTACGTTTATGCTAAACAAACATTACTCTGACGAACACTTAAAGCGGGAGTGAAAGGCAGCCGTCACAATGTACCTATAATATCATGCTGCATAAAAGCGTGATGGATATGAACGGGGATGATTATGAGCGCATTAGTCTCTCTAAGCTGTGTTAAAGCTCACAGGAAGCCCTCAGAGTGCGTAATGTACTGCACAGCAGAGCAGGTAGACGGAGAAAGTGACAGATTTAGAGCAAAGAGGAACTCAGTTAGACATAATGTATATCCAACATCCTGCTACCGCCTCGCTTTATAGTTCAGGGTCCATGGATCATCGAGGAACCAGGATGGGATTCAAGCTGTGATTGGCCACACAAACACACCGGGCATGACAATGTATGAGTCCAACACACACAAACAGGTGCAGTGGGAGCTTGCTAGTAAACAGACACTGTGCTTTTAGGAGCATTTTAGCCCCAATGGGTGTCCATCCACGTCCTTAAAAGAGACTTTTTCCCTCCATTTGCATTTCATTTTCCTCTCGAGGGGCTCCATTACGGCTCTGAGTGGCTCCATTTCTTGTTCAGCTTTCTGAACAGGGTGTCCATTAACATAGATGCCGTGTCTCTCCTCTCGCCCAGAGTCTTTAGGGCTTCATTTTGGCTCGGGTTGTTGTGTCCGTCACTCTGCCATTAAAGGGCTTTTCATATCCTGCTCGCGTCCACCAACTGGGGCTCAGTTTCTTAAAATGGGGTTCCTCATCAGGGGCTGAAAAGAGGGAGGATTGTGCTGAGCTGTGACTCTCCATTCCCACCTCCTTCCCTCCTCAACTCAGCTGCCACATGTACGCTCAACATCTGGCTGCCTTAGTCAGAGTCACTGCTTACAGCCAGAGATTCACATGCCATGCAAAGGCCATTCATTTCAATCATGTGTAAAAATGCTTTGACTGCTTTTATGAACTCTTTTATCTGTGCAATAAGAACAGAAATCCTCAGTAAGGGCAGCTGGTAAAAGAGCTGTTTGGCTGCTTTTTGAGATGTTTATCGGTGCAATAAAAGAAAATCTAAGTGACGGTAGTTGATTCGGAAGTTTCTACTGGAGTAATAAAAAGAAAGCTGCTGTCTTTAAGTGTCTTTTTACTGTTGTAACAAAGCATGTGTGATCCCTGAACTCTGGTGTGTCAGTGCACAAGACAAGGGCAAAACTAAATCCTGGGATATCATCAGTGTTCAAGGAGTTATGTGTGATGAAATGTGGGCTTTTTGGCTATACGAGTGGACTTTGAGGGGAGATTATGTTGTCACGCTCCTGTGTTCTGGTCTATTGAGGCTGCTAATGTTGGGTAATTGGTGTCTCTACCTTTTCAGTGATGGCTTTCTCCCACTGAGGATGTCGAGTGTCTGTGTATAATGGCAGAAAAGTCCTGACTCCAAAAAAACTTTACTCCTGACGATTTTTCTGCAAAGCTAAAATAGTCAAACTTCTGTTTCTGCACATACAACAGCATCAGACAAGAAGAATTACCCAGAAATACCGCAGTTAAACTGCAAATCCTGAGAGTACTGTAGTAATACTTGAACAAAGGAAAGGTGGTGTGGTCTGATGTGTCTCCACTGAAGCTCAGGCTCATGACTCTGCATATCCTGCAAGTATTATGTGATCTGCAGCAGCACTAGATAATAAAGTCTCCTGGTGTTACAAATTGCTAAGAACATGACTGCATGTGTGTGTTGTGTGTGTGTGTGTGTGCTGGCGAGAACATGCCGGTCTCTTACCATGATGGTAGTGACTACGACTGTGCGGTTTTCCATGCCAGACGTGTCGTTAGGGAGCAGCGGAGAGTCCTGGATCAGAACCAGTTTGTCCTTGTCGGTCCAGTAGCCGATCTGCCGGGAAACATAACATGAATGAGACCGTGTACGTGTTCAGTTAGTGTACAACTCGCTGTGCTAACTCGGTGGATTGCTTTTGTCGTTGACTCAAACCTGATGTCTAAAACAGAGTAGTGGAGCTCTTCACTTCTGCCCAAAAACTATCTGGGCCTTTCTGGTCCAAATGCAAAGCTTGGTATACAATAATATTGGTTTTAATAATTAGTGAAATGGTCCAACAATGATGTCTGTCTTGTGAAAGTCCTTCAATAATGACACATTTTAGTGGGAACGGGTTGAAAAATAGGCAACTAACATTTTAATAATCATTCACATTACAGTTATGAGCTATAATTAAACCTTTTGCTGTGACAACATTTACAACTGTTTCTTTTGTCTAAATAAAGACAAACGTTGCTGTGATAACCACCAGTGATTGGAATATAAAACACTGATCAGCCTGAATATGGATGAAGTGGAAGTTCCATTACTTGGAAGAGTTTGCATGTTCGTGTTGCTCGTTTCTTGATTGGTTCACCTACTAGCTTCTTTCCTCACGTGTGAGCTCCACTCCCTGATGAAGGTCATGAGATGAGGGTGAAAGCTAACAAAAGAATCTTGAAGGTGGACTTTTGAGATGGGCTAATGCTGTTAACAAGGTCAGGACTGAACTTCTGTGTTGTAAATTGTCAGACTTTAATAAAAATGTAGAACCAGAAATTGTGAGAAATAAGTAAAAAAAAATAAACAAAAGAAACAAATTAAAAATGAAAGAAAATGTATGGTTATGGTTAAGTTAACGTATGAGTAAAAGCCATTACAGTGGAAGCAATACTATTTTCAGACCATAGTAACATGATTTTATGCGAAAAGATGAAACAGTATTTTGAGTATGTTCAGTTCCAATAACTATCTAATGCTCCACCTACATTTTATTTCTTTGTAAAATCATGACTTAATTCTCATAATGACTCACTTGTCTTCTTGAATTACAAGTAAATTCTAAAAATGCAGAGTGTTCGTGGTTTTAAATAGTATTTTCTGGTTAAATGTTCTGATGAAGCGCATGAACTTCTGTTGAAAGCTCTGAACACAGCAAGTAAGTAGATTCAAGATCATTTTATTAGACTACCAGATTCAGGTATCCGAATTGGACCGAAACTGAAATAAAGTGGATTGATGCATCTTAATTTCAATCCAAACCTCACCCCATCCTACTGTGAGTCCTCCTAAAAACACTAAGTTCTAATAATGAATCACTGCAGAGCCTCAGCTGAAACACCCTCGTGCAAGATTCCAGTTTTAAGATCCATGTTGTTCTGCTTCTTTTTGTCAAAAGCTGTTTCACTGTTGAGCTGATGTTACTGTCATCTTCCAGAAATCCTTCAGGGTCAAACTGACCAGCTGGAACTGACAGACGTGATATGTTGTGGTCACAATATCACCATCTTCTGTCTGAGGAACATCGAGAGGACGCACATGGAGGGCAACTGCTCGGCTGATGTGTGGTGAGCCAATATCTGCAAATACTCTAACAAACTGATATATTGATCTGTTCACAGGCCGGAGCTTTGACTGCGACCATAAGCAGCTATAAGTCACAGAGAGAGAGGAAACTCTGAGCGAGCACGCTGGCTGCTGGTTGGCCGGAGGGAACGGAGCGCTGCGATTGGCTGATACCTCCCTGTGTGCTGGAGCATCAGGATGATTGAGGAACATGGAAAATGCAGTAGAGATGCTGTGACACACACACACACACACACACACACACACACACACACACACACACAGACACACACACACACACACACACACACACACACACACACACACACACACACCGTGTCCTGACAGGACCCTGACTGTGCTGCAGGAAGACAGGCCAAAGCAGCTTCTGATTGATGGGAACTCCTCTCTGCTCCCTCCCTCCCTCAGTCCCTCCCTCCTCCTCCTCTCTACCTTGATTGCTCTCCATTTCATTTTATCCTCTCACCATCACTCTTACAAGTGCTCTCTCTCTCTCTCTCTCCTTCCATTTCACCTGCATTTTCTCAACAGACATCCATCCTTTCATTCCAGACCCAGAGAGGCTGGAGCTTATTTTTACAACCTACTTGACGATAATAGAAAACGCCACACTACATACTGTGTCACCCAGCCCCCAGATACTACACATGACAGCAGTGGGCACATGTTTCGGTCTAAAATATACAGTATTACTGACTTTACTAGGACAAATATTCATTCAAAACACAAATTGAGAGCAGTGTGGTGTGATGTTTTACCCGTCGGGGTCCATTATTCTTCAGTTCAAACACGTCCATTGTGTAGTTGACCCTGCGGCCATAGTGGTCAAACTGGACATTACCTGTTAATCCCTGCAACCGGACCTGCACACAGAAATACACAATGATATAACAGCAGCACACAGTATTTATTCATGCCACAGAAATGTTCAGGGACAAACTTTAGCATCTGAAGGGCCATAGAGGTCAATTTTCTTCTCAAATTTGTAATAAACCAGTTTTTTAAAAAAGATGTTTAACAGTGAAAAAAGCAATTCAATACAAGTAAAAGGAATTCAAGAAAGAATGATCTGACATTACATATCTTCTCAAATAGTATGTTTAGATATGCAAATGATGCATTATGTAAGAAAATAAATGTGCATAAAATTCAAAAACAGTAATCTGAACACTGGATGAAGCCAAGTTCAAAATTCTTGTTTCATTTTGTTGAAATATTAGACCTTGAGAATATAGATAGGAGTAAAACTGGCAGGTTTGGTGTATGTAAGTGCTCTTGAACTGCAGACTTCCAGCTCAGAGTGTGAAAAGACAATATCTAAAGGTATTTATTGTAAATCAGACATAAGACAACAGGGTAAACAACTTAAACTTGTAGATATCACTATGAAACCTTCCGAGTTCATTACTTACAATGGGACAGACATTTTATGATACTTTATGTTTGAATATGCAAATGAGGCATTATCCAATGAATGTACTACATCAGCATTCATTTTGAGATCAGAAATCTGATTCTGAATTTCTTTTAATCACTCCATAGATCAGAAAATAATGTCAACAGCAATATAATACCTTTTTTTAAATTTATTCTACAGAACCGGCTATCAATGATATATGAACAAACTCCTCTGTAAAAACTTTCAGAATGTAGATAGGAATACATCTGCAGAGTTTGGTGTGTGTGATATTGGAGTAAAGATTTATGTCAGAGTGTCAGCAAAAGATATATGTTTTAAAATTCCAAACAGTTTTAGACAAAAAATAAGACACCTGAAGAAAAAAATGAATTACTAGATATAATCATGAAACTTCCCTGGTTGATTCCTTACATTAAGACGTTTTATGACATTTTTTGATTCATTATCTAATTAAAATACACTTTTTGCATAAATGTCCAGAGGAGAAATCTGAACTGAAAGAAGAAAAATGTGTATTTTGGAGGATTTCTTTCCACCAGTCCGAAAGAAGACAAGTTATGAAAGCAAAATAGCACAAAATCTCAAACTTGACCACTCCATGAAACCTGTGGTGTCTGGCCTTACACTGGGAAGATGTTTTTTATTCCCACTGTGCCAAACTTGCATTGAACCATGACTCCTAAACCTGGTTAGAACTGAACCGTGACTTCTTTCTACACCCTTCATTCGTCTTTCATTCCCCCCGTTCCTCTCTCCCTCTCACCTGTTTGAGAGTGCGTTCCATGTCGATGCCCTGGTTCCACGGGGCGGCCGGGTTGGCGAGGCAGTCGCCGGCGTTCCCCCGTCTGGAGATGTCCACCTTCTGCCTGCGCAAGTTCCTGAAGGCCTCGGCCATCACCATCACCCCATCGTACGTCAGCGCTGAGGTGTACTGGGAGACGAGAGGAGGTGATCAGAGATATGTGACACACAGCATGTGGACTCGATAAAAAGTCTGGGGAAGTTTTCGTAGTCCACAAAACATTGCTTGAGACTCACAGCAACTGAAAATTGCTGAAACTGAAATTGTAATCAAAACTACCAGGGAAAAACATAAAATGGTCTCAAGTCTCCAGAAACCTTGACGTCCCACACTGGTTTGAAAAGTTGTTATTTACTCGCTTGACGCCGGGCAACTTTTCCTTTAATGCTGAATAAAAACCCTGCAGAAGGCTCAACTCTGGCCTGTTAGACTCATTAAAAGGAAATAAAACCCAGTGTGGACACACAATTTGATTTGTAAATTACAGTCTTTGTACGCTGGAGGCCACCCTGCTGTTCTGCCGGTTTTTTATGAGCTGGAGGACACACACCCACCAGGAGAAGGTATGAGGCCAATTAAATGCTGATTTAGCCGGACAGGCAGAATGTTCTGCAGTATTTGCTGGTCAGATCTTCTTTAAAATAATCTGTGTGTGCTGCCTGGGAGAGTTTCTCTGCAGGGCCAGGCAGTTCCTCCTAACGGCCCGGCTGCTGCGGCGAGGCAGCAGTTCTTACTCTGCTCATTATTTTCTGGAAATGGAGAGTAGCAGAGGGAGCGATGGGAAGAGCATATTCCCCACAGTGTACGCCTCCCAATTTCCCCTAATCTATCTTTGACCTGAAGACTCCGTGTTGGCTCTGATTATTTGCGTCTGCAGAAATCACTCCCTCCGTCATGAGTCGTACATTTCCCTAAAACTTACCTCCGGCGCCGCAGAAAACTAATTGAGTGAATGACGAAGAGGCAGGAAGATGGAGAGAGAGCACCGGGGAGAAAGAAAGGGGAAAGGCGTGTGTTTTGTCCAGCCGGGTAGCAGTCTGGCATTAATTATCCCGGCTAGCAGGAGTTCATTAACTTTGCCTCCGGCCGGGGGTGGCTCCTATTCATTAGCCCACTGCTCACTGTGACATTATGGCTCTCTACGGAGACTGCTGCACTCTATCCCCTGTTACTCTTTGATGAGCTGCCCGAAGTAACACACACATTCACACACAAACAGTGGAGGTGTTGGATAATATAGTCCGGAACATCTTCACTGCTCAGACCTGAACATAAACAGGGGAACGGAGGGACGGTGTTGGATCTAGTATTTCCAAACCGTGTCAGTTTGCTAACTGCTCACACCTTCATACAAACTGTGTGTAGAATTCTAGCAAAATGTTTGATCTTGTCAGTTGAGCTTCAACGATTAACCAATTAGTTGTCAGCCTTTTTGACAATCGAGTAATCATTTCTAGTAATGACTCAAAATGATTTGATTCCAACATCTTAAATGTTTTTCTGGTTTCTTGATTCCTCAATGAAAGCAAACTGAATATCTTATATTTGCCCATTTTTCTGTTGCTATATTTCCTAAATGTAGCTAGCTATGTAGCAAAGCTCTGATTGGTTCATCGTGCAGCTTTTCAAAGTTAAAAGTGAAGTTAGACACCCTTTGATCCCAGACTGACTGATAATGACATGCTGGATATTTAAAGGTAAAAATGTGCATAGTGCCCAGCTAGCCTAGCACAATGCTAGATGGCTAGTAACGTTAGCCTTAATGTTACCTCTTGAGCCTGGCTGGGAACAGCTTCCTGAGCTGACTGAAATAAGTTGGTCATTACATGATTATCTGAGTCTAAAGCCTTTACCAGCTCCCTCTTTTCTTTTGTGCAGGTCGTGATTTAGGAAGGAGATTTATTCCAACATTAGCTAGAGTTAGTTCAGATCAGTGATAATATTCTCATGTTATCTGGACCGTTGCCCATGGTGCAGCAGCAATAAAAAGAAATGTTTGGATTTGAGTTATACTGAGTATGCTGGTTCAAAATAAAGTGTGGTTATCATTGCGTATATTCAGAATGAACATGATTATTGCTCCCAAGCAGCTGGGCCCCAGAGATCTTTCCCTTTCCTAATGGGTGTCCCTGAGTATCCAACATCACCTCCCTTGACCTGAAACGTCCACCAACTCCATCTCCTTTATTTGCAGACTGAGATCTGCTCACAGTGTAGGCAGACACAACATAACAAGAAGCCTATTCATTTCAGGAGTAAACGCAAAGATCCTTGACCAGATGTCAAGGTAACACAAGCAGATCCAGCTCACATGTTGATACCACAGCTCTCCTTGTCACACCAAAGCTTGCTGTCATCCACAGAGGAATCTCTCATTAGTTCACTACCTGCAGATTCCTGGAACTTTTAAACACGAAGCATCACATTTGTCTTCGCAAAGTGAGTAAACATGCCAGAACAAGGCCCAACTCACCGGTGGTGTTAATATATTAGAGGAAAGAAGAAGAGCCGACTGTGACTCAGGCTGTGGACAAACTTAATGGGGAGCAGAGTAATTTAGTCTGAGTGGATTTCCAGGAGAGAGAGCAATTCATCAAGAAATGGAGTGGGGACAAACACACGCACACATACACACACTTGGCGCACGCACGCACACACACACACACACACACAAACACACACACACACACACAATATCATGTGATATCGCCCTGTGGTGTAAACTTTTAATTTGAACCACCACAATCCATCAGACACACACACACACACACACAGACACACACAGACACACACTCGGCTTGACTCACACCGTTTCCACTCCAGTGCATCTGGTTTTTAAAATAGAAATCTTAGTTGGATACAGATTTGCTGGGGGGGGTAAAGAGGTTTGCTGGCCACCATGGCGTGATGCCTTCTTGCCCCAGTGCCATTTTCAATCTGTGTGCCTGAAAAGAATGTAAAGTGGGTCAGTCTGTCACATCACTACGTACGACAGCGGTGGACAGATTGCTGCTGCTGCTGCTGATGATGATGCCGCCTGTTATTTACGTGCATATGCTCAAGTATTTGTTTAATCAAAGGCTGCTATTTATTAGTTTTGGCATCAAATAAGTCATTTACTCTCCTACGTTTCAGATGTAGCACAAACAAAACAAATAATAAACTAAATAATAAAGCAGAGTGCATCGTTAAAGATTACATCAGTGTTTTTACATAAAACGTAGTTCAAACAAGTTACAGCTGCAACAGTAAAAACGCTGCTTGCAATCTGATAAGTGGAGACAGTTTTTCCTGCACTGAGTCAGAACAGTGTGCTGCTGCTGCTCCTGGGTGCAAACATGCTGATATACACTGTACACTTTTCATCTTATCTGGCACTGTCCTCGCTCGTTTTATCTTTCTTTGCTTTATCTGCTGGTTTTTTCGCTGTTTCAACAGCCGAGTTACCCCGGAGGAACCATGAAAGAACTGTGTTTTGTGCACATTTTAGCCCAGTGACTACAAATAGCATGTAAATTACATGACTAGCCATTCTTCTGCCTCGGTTTTTGGAACATTTCTCTCCCTCCAGGTAGCTGTTGGTTTCAGTCCATTTCACAACAATTTGAACATTAAATTGCAGAGATTTTGGGACTGATCTAAAAGCTCACAGAGAGAGATTTGACAACACCAACTTTCTTTATGGAAAAGGGACTAAAATCACTCGAATAAAAAAAAATGTATAAATGGCTTTGCACACATCTCTGAATCCACCATTCCATCATGGTGGACTCAGAGATGTTGTACTTGAGAAAAGTACTTGAGAAAATTGTAGTTAGTTACATTCCATCACTGTTATTTCTCAACTTTGCCTTTTTGTTTTATTTTATTTTTATTTACTGCAAATGTATATGGGTTGCAATTATCAGTAATCGGTCTCCTTGTTTACTAATAATTGTTATCGGCCCTAAAAACTAGGCCTGCACGATTAGCACGATGGGCCATGCATGCACACCGTTTAGCCAATCAGATGACGGCCAGCTCTGCTCACGTTCCTGCGTGAAAGTTAGTAGCCAGAGTAAACAGGATGGCGGAGGCAGAAGAGCAGAGCGGTGAAACTGCCGACGAAACGCTTGTGGCAAAAAGAAGTAGCAGCTCCGCGATTTGGAGATACTTTGGACACTATCACTGTCTGCAGCAACAGTAACATGTGTAAATTAATGTTAGAAGGGTTTTGTTCAATAAAAGCAGGCTCAAAAATATTTGTTTTTTCTATTTATTTATTTAATTGTCATCAGCTATGAAGTGTTTAAGAGTACCTCAAAGCAGGGAATCTGTTAATGCAGAAAAATCTGAAAGACACAGGAACTGTATGCAAACTTAAATATTTTCTTATTTATCGCAAGTCATATCGTCATTGCAATATTGAAGGGTGTCATCGCACATTTTGCTCATATCGTGCAGGCCTACTAAAAACCACATCGGTCGACCCCTAATCCATACCTTGGGCGGGGCGTCCGAGCCGGGGTACTCCCTCTGATCGAGCTTGTTCCAGCGCTGCATCAGTTTGATTACCATGGGGTTGCTGAAGTCGACCAGCTGGAAGCCGGTAACGTTGGCTCCGCCGTGCATGAAGCGCTCCAGGTTGATGTCCTTAAAACCCTTCATGGGCAACAAGGAGAGAGAGAGCGGTGACGGCAGAAAGAAACAGTGCAGTTATAAAATGACACTCTTTTGACAGCGGCTGTAGGTACTGATAATGACTGATGATGAACTACAGTAGATTTGCTTTAATTACGCTATAATTAATGAGCTAATTGAGAGCAGGTGAAAAATGTGTCAGTGCTCTTAAGCACTGATCCAGGACCATCATGTTCCTCGTGGGCTGTCAGAGGAAGCTGAACATCACATCGGTCTGTGTCAGAGCTGAACAGCTCCCAAACTTATGAGTTCAACTCCCTGATCCTGAAATAGTCTTTTTGACAACAGTCCTTAAAAGATAGATGCACATTTTTTCCAAGAGCATCTTGTTACAAAACCCACATGCTAATAAGCACACTGTCTAGAAGTGGATCTACAGTATCTAGAACTGGAGAAAAATGGGACCCTAGGAACTTATGATCCAGGGAAAGCACATAATAGAGCTTGGGAACATAGCAGCCTTTGCCATGTCCCCATTACATGTCATATAAATATGGGGAACATAGGACCCTGGGAGGGAACATATGTACAGCTGAAGAAATATGGGGAATATACGAACTTGGGAAAATAGGACCTTTGCAACCTATGACCCTGAGGACGTAGGACTTTGGGAACATAGAACATTGAGGACTTAGAATGACCCCACTGTCCGTTCTGGCCTACAAGAAACACATTTGTTACACGATTCCAAATGGGACTGGGGACAAATCACCTTGACCGTAGGTAAGCAAAAACCTCCAACAGTGCTTTTGTGTGGGATTTTCATGTGGGTCACGATCTGCTCTCACAGCCAGTCCTTTAAAGACGCTGGGACAGAGCCTACACAAGTCCACACCTCAACACTGTTTGAACAACTGGACGGGAACAACAGTGAGGTGGGAGTAAGGAGAACATGTGGTGAGAAGAAAGACAGAAGCAAACATGGGAAACAAAGAAACCATCTCTCACCAGGTTGGCCATGATGTAATGGTAGCCTTTGACATGTTTCCCGACGCTGACAATCTGTGAGGAGGCGGAGCACAGCTCAACGTTAATCGGACTGGATTACAGCATAGCAAACGTTAATTACATGAAATGATGCATGTGACAGGCGAGTGTGTGTGTCTTGACACCGTGGGACCGTCAGGTTTAATCCATAGAAGATCGGACGTCCAAACAAATAAACCAACAGTCATGTCAGTATCTCATGGAGGAAGTGAACACTTCACGCTTTCAGAGACAATGCTTCTCGACACTCCATAACAACACACACACATACATACACACACACACACTTACACCCACAAAGCTGCATCTTGGTGATAAAAACTGATTTTGAAAGCTGACATCTGCTGGGAAGTCCCACTGGACATGCAGTTAATAAGCGCATGAACTGAGCTTAAACAGCGCTTTAAGTCTTTTAAAAAAAAGCTTTGATTGATCAATTCAGCTTCACTTCTGTCAAGACCTGAGCCTCAGGTGGTGAAACTCTCCTGTTGGTGAACTCCCACAGCTGCTTTATGCAAGATTAAGTATAAAAATACATCCATTATATCCATCTGAATCACGACATGGAGCTGTAGGAGAGATTAGTGTGCAATCCACCGAGAGGTTAGGAGGAAGTCAGTTTGCTCATATTAGAGGAGCCGTTCAGCCGATCCTTTTATAGGGACTTGTTCTTCAGTGACAGTCATGTAGTCACAGTGAGCTCTGTGGATGAGACAATATATATATACACACATATATTTTTAATTAACCCATTCAGGCCGGGAAAGCATTGCCGCATTTCTACCATTAAAACCGGGGGCGCTGTTGCGTAATTCTACCATTAAAGCCGGGAAAGCGGGTACGTCTTTCTTCGGAAGGCAGCGATTTCGAGGAGTTTCTCGGCTTCGAATAAGACAGCCTCGCTGACATAATCACTGAGGAGGGCTTTGACCACGCTGACCCGATCGACCGGGAGTTATGGTTGAGGCAGATGTTTGAGGACAACGACGATGATAACGATGACGAGTTTGAAGGGTTTGAAAGTGAGTGGAAGACTGACAACTACCACAGTAATCAGCGTAGTGTTTTCAATCGCACAGCAGGGGGAAAGTCGGTCATTTGCCTGCAGACGCCACACCGCTGCAGGCATCTGATCAGATTTTTACGGAGGAACTTTGGGCGCATCTTGTTACCGAGACTAATAATTACCGTGACCAGGTTCAACAAACTCCAGCTCACACTGAGTGCTTCGGGAAGCACTATCGCCGGCACATCTAAGGCAGACTGTTAGTCATTACATTCTGTTCTTGTTCTTTTTTTCTAGTTGATTTTTATTTATTTTCTCCCTGTTTTTTATTTGAAAATAGCGCTGTTCCTGCACTGACACTTTACTTTGACACTGACAATTTGTGTGTTCACTTTATCTAAATAAACTCAATGTCTGAGGAAAGCCACAGGTGTAAGCTCTCAAATACTTTTTGAATTTTGTTTCTATCTGCTACAGAGGCTGAGAAATCAATCATTTAGTAGCTGTTGAATTTCCAGAAAGGTTTTAGGGGTTTTTCTGAAATCGCCCGCAGGTTTTACAGGCGTCTGAGGCCTGAATGGGTTAAAAAACAAACAGAAAAAAAATCATTAAAAGAGAAACATTACAAGATGCCATTTTCATAGTTATGACTGTGCAAAGCAAATAAATGCTGGCTGCTCTGACAAACATGAGCGCCGTGTGTTTACTGACCTATTAGGGTGTCGTGAAATCAAAAATGCATCTAAATGAGCATTTCATTTCAATTATCAAAATCAAATGCAGGATCAGCAAATCCGTCAGGTTTTTTCTTCCTCTCGACGCCTGCCTTCTTTCATGGTACAGCATGTGTGTGAAGAAAACAAAAGCAACATTTGCAGTGTGTGTGTGTGTGTTGCCATTTTTCTTTCAGCCATGTAGTGCTGAATTTAGTTGAAACAGAATTAGAGAAAAAAGCTGATGAATCTACAGAAGCACATGGTATTGTCAGACTGATTACTGCGGGGGAATCAGGATACATTTTAAAAGACCCAGAGAATCGTAGTCTCGGTCAATGTGATTCATTTGTCAAGCGATGGATTTTTGTCATTCGCAGCCAGGCGACTGTAACGTGCAGTAAATATTCCTAACGCCTTCATTCAGATTGTTCCAGAATATGCCACAGTGCCCGTGTGATACGTGGCATCTGGTGTGAGATGGAGCGGAGTCACTGTCGGAGAAAATAATGAAACGAAGGAAGATGAGTCTTCTGTTCTCTCGCAGGCTGCAACACTGATGGATTTTTAAACTTACTCTGGCACAGAAGCTTTAATTAATAACCTCTGGGAGCACAAAGAGACGCTCGCACTCACTTCTCACAGTGAATCACATTCTTCTCCTCGATTTCCTCATTTATCAGGTAGAAAACGCTGCTAATGATTTCATGTTGAACAGTTAGCAAGTACGGAGCGATGAGACGAAAGGCTGGGACTCGTTTGATTCCTATTTGCTTGCTTTGAGGGTTTTTTGTTTTTTTTACCTCGCTTTCCTTTAAAGGTTTCACGGTTTATCAGGCAGGTTTTTTGTGCCAACTAGATAATAATTAAGTGACATATTTATTACAGTGCTCTTTAAAAAGCGGAACAAAACATGCGTATTGTACTTAACCTCGCGCCGCTGCAGCCTTTACGTTAATGAGATGACATTTAACGTAGACACGTGCCATGTTGGAAATGTTGATCCGGTCATCGTGACTTTAAAAGTAAAAGTGACTTTTAACGTGGAATATCGCCGACACATTTACATGACAAGGCGCGAGTCTCAAAGGGGCTTCACAACATCTATCATTGACATTTACTTAAACACCCCTTGGACTGTAACTCTTTGAAAAACTCAAAAAACTTTGAGCTCTTAAGAGTTTTCACTCCCTTTTTCATTTTGCAGCTGTGATACAGTTTCTTGCAAATTAGCCGTGAGCAAATTATTTTCCCATCTGTAAATTAAACAGATTTGCAATAAGAGATGTGATGCCACGACATTCAAAGTAACATCTGGCTGCTCATGAGCCTTGATATGTATGGACCGTGCTGTTAATAAGCAGCTAATGAGGCCCGATTATGGATTCAAATCCTTGTCCTGGATCGGGAGAATTTGGCGAGTTGCAAACACAAACACAGTGACAGTTGGCATGAAGACAAGCTAAAATAGATGTTTATGTCTTTGGCAGAAACTCGGGCCACCAAAGCACTAAATGTAAGTCTGCTGTATCTGTTTCTGAGATGATCTGTGCAGTGATATCTTTCTGCACTCTCTCTCTCTCTCGCACATCTGCAAAGTAAATTGTTAGCACTATGACAGATGTCAGAGTGGAGATTTCCTGAATAATTAAACAATTACAGAGACACCAGTTGCCCCAGGGAAAGGAGGGAAGAAGAGGAGAAGGAGGAAAGTAAACATCGTATTCTGAGTGTGTTTTTGCCAAATAACACCACCAGAGATCAGAACAGACTGTTTTCAAGTTTGAAAGTTTCTAATTAGCACAAACATACACAAAAAAACATCGAGCGAGTGTGTAAAGTAACTTCTCTTCTGTGTACAAATTCAGTTTCTGCGATCCGTTCATTACATTTCAGAGAATGGGAAATAAATTAAGCAATTAGAGTGATGTTACTAATCTTACTGTTACTAATATAATGAGTTTTGGATTTAAAGGTAAAGAAAAATGTCTCATTGCTTTCCTCGTTCTCCTAAGAACAAATATTCTCTTCATTATCACTCAACATATTCTCTATTGAAAAATGGTGTTAAAGGATATTTCTGTTTTGTTGAAGCTTGAGTTTCATTTCATAGTTCTGTTCATCAACTCTGTCAGTTAAGATCATTTTGTACTCACTAATTTAATCAGTGAGATCTTGGAGACATGGTGATTGTGATTGAGGCAAAAAACCCAGACAACTCGATGGCGGTATGGTCTGATTATGTAAAGTAAAGTGAGTATATAATAATAAGTTTGGCTCTAAACTACACTGATGTATAGGGAGAGTTGGATGTGACATGACATGTCAGCCTTGTTGCTTATTCTTTCCAAAGTGTTTTCCCTGCAGATTATAAAAGAGACATTTTGTACATTTTGGTGTCAGGACACCTCAAACTGCAAAGACGGAAGGAAGTATTTCTCTTTGTATTATGAATTTTCATGAAAATGTAATATTTATGAATGGGCCGACGGGCTCAGACAGAGGCACTAATGAGCATGTGCATGGAAGCAAACCGGTACGAGAGAGAGCTTTTTTGGTGTTAGCCCTGGAGGGAACAACTTTTACTGCAGTGATTGGGCATCATTTTGGAATCCAGTATGCTGTTCTGAATTCACTGAAAACTTAAACAGATGTTTCAAAGGAGGACACATTATGCTCATTTTGAGGTTCATAGTTTAATTTTGGGTTACTACTCGAATAGATTTACATGCTTTAGTGCTCAAAAACACATACTCATTCTCATACCGCCCACTGCAGCAGCACTGCAGTATTCCCCCTCCGTCTGAAACGCTCTGTTTTAGCTCCTGTCTCTTTAAGGCCCCGCCCCCCAAATACCCAGTCTGCTCTGATTGGTCAGCTCAAATATACCTGACCCAGCACCGCTAACAACAACAAAATCAATTCTTATTTGCCAAATAAGCACATACATTCTTTAAGTGTGTGACATGGTGACCTGGTGTGATGTCACAAAGTCACGGAATTAAAAGACGGGATTACTGATGAGGCATTTCAGGAGCAGTGTTTTCTGTGGGAGAGAGGAGCTTCTGTTTTTAACTTTCATGCACTTTCATCTTTTGCATGCACGAAAAACTATATAAAACACTGAAGGAGGGGGAAAAACAGAAGAATAATAGGCCTCCTTTAAACTGAGAGTTTGGGTAATAATTTGACTACTCATCTTTGTTTTCCCTCCAAACAGGATTGCCTAACCTCAGACTATATTTACATCCCCTGTGATCATCTGCTTGTGTTTCTTGTTGCATTTGTGGGATGTTGTGTCATCCGCACATCTAAGCAATTAACTTGGCGAGTATAATGTCATTTCAACAGATAGTGCTGATGGCCATAGGTACACACTATAATAATCTGTAGTAATCCCTTAATTCTATCTCAGGTGACATGTCCTTTAGCAGCAATACTAAAAATGTAAAGTTGTCTGTACTCTATGGAACAGATAATTTAACACTATTACAATTCATAATCCAAATTTGAAATGGCAAACACAGTTAGCATAATGAGAAACCAATGAGTCAAATAAAACAGCATCATTTTGTAGCCACATTCACACTACAAGTGAAGTTATTCTTCCTTATTGGAAAGCAAAATCCTGTTGAAGCCGAATCTGCAGGCTTGAATGTCAACATTAAGACCAGTAAATGAGGCTGGACTTTTTGTCTAAAGGTATGTGCTCCAATTTGCTCGGACTGCTGCTTTTTGAAGCTCCAAAAGTTAAAATATACAGTATTACACAGGCAGTACCTAATGTCCTTCAGCAGCTATTGCAGATTTCAACTTCTGCCTCAGGTAGAAAGGTCATATCCTTCTTTTGAACAGCAAACGTAAAGAGACACACACACAAAAAAAACCCCTTAATGCTGATGTCATGGTGGCATCACCTGTTCCAGCATGTTCTGCAGTCTCTCTGCCTCAAGGTCAATCACAAACTTCTTCTCCTGTCTCCGGTCCAGATCCTCCAGCAGTCGTCTGTAATTGGCATCATTGAAGTTTTCGACGCAGATGGCGCTGACCTGCCAGTTGTTCTGTCCTGCCTTCTCCATGATGGCCTGCAGGATGGCGTATCCTGATGCAGTCAGACACACAGGACAGGACACGTCAATGTCAGGGGAGAGGAAATACAGGCTACAGCTTAACTTGACACAAAATGGTGGACAGGTTTACTGAAAATGTAAGAAACCAATCCACTTTTCTTTCAGGACTACTTTAGTTAAGAACAGCCAGTCTCCTGAAGAATTATGTTTATACTGTACAATTCTGAACCTCACTATTTACATCTAGTGCCGTTCTTTGCAAATGCAGGATGCAGTGTTTCCTTTATGTAATGAGGCAACGGACAAGGGTGGTCAGCAACTTTCATATAGCAGATGACAGTATATGTCCTGTTTCAGACCTCCAAAACCGTAACCAAGAAAATGACCTAACCTAAACCATAATGTAGAGACCATACTCAGATATTGGATCTGGAAATGTTGACATTGAAGGTGAAACAAAATTAAATCTGTTCAGGATTTCACAAGGAACATTTACGTTTGGCATCAGGGTTGAAAAAGACTAAGCACATTAGAAAAAGTTAGAAAAATAGGGGGACAGATGTAATTACAGTAATTACATGGATTCCAGCTGCAGTTGAATATTCATATTTACAAATGTGTATTTCTTTAAGGTTCCTGAAAGTTTTCATTCACTGTTTATCACAAAAACGCACATGGTGTGTCCTCTTAATGCCTGAAAGAATAACTATTTGTAATGGAGTTACATGATTAGATTACAAAACCAGAAGTGCCCAACATTTAGCTTTATTTCAACCAAGCGTAATCTAATATCAAATTTAATACATTTCAATATGTTGGATCAGAATTTTTATTATGATCTGTAAGCCACCAAAATACAACAGATTATGTTCATGCATTATTCCCAGAGAAATGACCGGAAATGTGGGAAAAAGCCGGATCATCACTAAATGGAGGCCCACTCGTTAAAACATTACTTGCACTTCGTACACTTTTGTGCACTTTTCACATCATGAGATTTTACATTTTCATAATCTTCTGAAGAATCACTGCACTTATGTGAATAAAAAGTGCTGCATGTGTCCCATAAGTGTCAGTGTGTTCATTGGATTCAGATCTGGATCCAGATTTAACTGTTCTGAACATTTATTACTGTCACCGGACCACTAAGTGCTCCCAGAATGTTTTCTGCTGTCAGTGTTGCAGCTTCTGAATATGTTTACTGATGAAACTGACTCATATACTTCCTGGCTGCACTGTGGCACAGTGGGGCCATCTGAAGTTACAAACCACATTGCTCCTAATTGGTGGTTTGAGGGGCAAACTGGCTTTAGTTGACACAACATCCTCTGGCAAAACAACCTCTTTCCCATCTAGAAGGAACCTCACTGAAGCAAACTTCTCAAAAGCTTTTATCCTTTTCCAGCCAGATCCTGGCTTTTGGTCCAGTCGGGGAAACAGGCTCGTATGTGGCACTGCACTCTGGATGATGCGGGGGGGGGACCCTCGCTGACAGGACTGTGTATAAAGAAGATGAGTGTCAGAGAGAAAACTAGGGAGCTGTGAGGGCGGCTGTTCTCCAGCAGGAACAGATGTCCCCCTTAAACGGCCCCTCCTGGTGGCCATCACAATCTGGCAACCCGTCTCCCTTTGCTCCCAATTAGTGGATTAACCTGTGCTCTGGCAACCCGGCTCCCTCTCCACCTCCTCTATCCCCTCCCCGGCCCCGACTGCTCCCCATTAGAGGGATGTCGGTGCCAGGAGGGACTGCTGGTTGAGGCGACTCACAAATGGATGCGTGCTCACACATGCATGTATCACCTCAGGCTGTCCTCAGTTGATCCTTAAGCAAGAACCGGTTCACGACATTTTGGACAAACAACTACAACTGTTGGGAGGCCAAATGGGGACGCAGTCATTGTTCACTGTACAAAAGCTCGAAAAGTACAAAGAAATTCAAGATCTGCTTTGCTGAAGTACTGAACTGTACAAGATGTGGTACCAGAGCAGAACTCTTGGGACGGACACTTTATCTTTTCTATTTTATGCATCTATTTAAAAAAATTAGAGCCATAAGAGGAAACAGGGGTACACAGATATACTAATGACGGGCAACAAAGGTCCCACTGGACCCAAGTCATTACAGTTCAGGGTCGGCAACAAGGTGAACATTCTCAAAGACTATTATCTGCTTATATCTAACATAGGTTTTTGTGTTGTTATGCCTAATAACACCACATCTGTGGTTCGACATGCACACAAAATAAGAAAAAGACAAATTCGGTTGAAGGTGGAAGTACACAAGCCGCCATTACTGCATGTCATTCTGCTTGTAAACCTGTGCAATGAAACTAATGTATGAAAGGATTTCACTTTTTAACAAATTTTAACAAGAAACAGGACTAGGCAACACATCCTCATTCCAAATGACTGAATAGTTTGAATGCCTGTGACTCCCCAAACAACATCACCGCTCCCAAAAACAGCACGAGCAAGCGCCCTGCTGGACCTCCATTATACGCTGCTCTGGTTAGGTTTAGGCAAGAAAACTACTTGGTCAGATTGAGGAAAACATTGTGGTTTGGGCTAAAATAACTACGGCAGCTAGTCCTCGCAGTCACATGACCATCATCTCATAGTGGTTCCTTAGCATCTTGAGCAATATGCTAACGTCAGCACAGCAACATGCTGACATGCTGATGTTCACCCGGTTTAATGTATACCACGATTATCATCTCAGCTTGTGTGTGATTGCATGTACACATTTGCTAATTTTTGCTAAAACAAAGTACAGCTGAGCAGTGAGACCTACACTGAGATTCATCCTGTAGGGACCAAAGCCATCTGTACTAAATACTTTTTACCCATTTCATCCATTTTGTGTGTTATTCTCATCTTCAAACAAGCTGTGGTGTCCATCTGTGTGTTGTATCTTAGGTGTGAAGTTGTTAAGCAGCAGAGCTGTCCATCAATTGATCAATCTGAGCCCATATTCACACTGTAAATCTGTTTTTTCTCCACGGAGGAAAACCCAAAACAGAAAAATGACTGAGGCTGCTTTCAAGACGTTCAAAGTCTCCAGTTCCCCTGCTGTGAGCATGTTTTATTTTCCTAACTTAACATTTACTTTGTGGCATTTGTGTCTATCTGCCCAGGGACTGCAGACGGATGGTGGCTGGTAGCTAAATCTGATTCAAAGCGTCTCTTGTTATTGCTTGAAATGAAGGTTTTTTGTGCATGCTCCCTGACAAATAAACATAATACAAAGGACAGAGGCTGTGCAGGCCACAGACTAACAGGCTAAAAATGACTCCCTTTGGTAGCTGCAGCTACTTTGCTGCTATTGACTGTATTGACTGAAGCTGTTTCTGCTACAAATGAGCAGCTGTTTGGCTCACTGTTAGTGGGCTGTGGTGTGAAACCGTAGTTTATTGTGCCGGTGTCTACACCAGTATCTTTTTTGGTTTAATGTAGAGTCAATGTTTCCGTGGGCAGAGGTGTCTTGCAGTTTGATAGTGTGATGTATATCCTACATTGTAAATACAATTAAGTGGTGCAATTGTCCTTTATGCTTTGAATTATCTACAGTATGACGGCAGAGGAGCAGCTTAATATGAGGGGTCTCTGTGGTGCTTTTCAATTTCATTTGTTTTGTATTTTGTATGCTACGATTGACCGTTGCTAAGCCCTGTGCGGTGTATCTGTTGCTATGCTTATGCAGTAAACAGTACTATTGCTACAGGTTTTAAAGCTATACGTGTCTTTGATTTCACACAGAAGGTAAATAAAAGAAAAAAAACAGGTGTCTCATTTCCGGCTGACGACTGAAGGTTATGTTGGCTGAAATTCACGCTAGCAGATTTAATAAACATTAGCTAGCTAGCATAAGATAATACCTACGCTATAACTCCTTGCTTAAAAACGTCTCCAGCTGACTTTTTTATGATTAAAATCAATTAGCTGAAACTAGAAATACAACTTGGATGATGCCACTACATGCAAGCAAGAGTTCATAAAGATTATGGACATGCCAGAAAAATCTGGTAAGATTCTGAATGGTAAGAATTAACATTTAATGTACTGAAAAACTCTTAAACTCTAAAGCCATGCTAGCAGCTCTTAGAGGCCAGAGCAAAGACTCCATGAGACCTCTAAAACCTTCAATAATAAGGGTCACTAGAAGAATAGAGCCAACTGAAGGTTGTCAGCTTCAACCTGCTGTTGAACCTGTGTCGTTACCCTTTCACCTAGCCTATATTTGACAAAGGGGAACCTAACTGCCTTGAATGTAATCAGTGCAGAGAATCAAACTGAATAAAGGCTTAAAGTAAAGCAAACCTCCATCCAAAATACAGCATGTTAGGCCTTCTTTCTGATCCTAAGAAAGAAAGAAAGAAAATCATTCTGCTCTAAACCTCGGAGTGTCTAGAAGACACAAGAAAAAAAAAATAAATAAAAAAACAAAATTGATGAAAACTACACTAAATATATATATATTTTTTTTTACAAATCAACTGCAATGCAGGCTCAAGCAGGCAAAAAAAAAAAATCACATTTCTAAAATGTGACAAATTTAGCAAAAAGTACTAAATGTCCATCCAAAGACTAAAACTAAAATCAAACTGAGGAGTCAAGATTCACATTGTAACTTCTACTTCACCGGACACAAATCGGCAGACGGAGTGAGTTGCTCGTACTTGATGCAACAATATGGTATCCCATCACGTCCTATTGTGCCGCATGGTGCACACAGCGCGTGGACAGGAAAGCACAGTGGCGGCAGTCGAGCCAAGTAAAGCGTGCAAAGGGCCAGCTGATTACCAGCTGATAAATGTGTAGCCCTGGGGCTGTATGTGGAGCAGCAGCCAGCCGCAATCAGCATCAGCGTCAAAGACACAGCCACAGGCGAGTGTGCAGACTGACGCCGGAGCATGTTGTGCTGATTGGAGCAGAGCTGGACACTAGATGGAAGCAGCTGCAGCATGTGGAGATGAGAGTAAGCGCACATCTGGGTTTATGTGTGTGATTTCTGGCTCATCCCTCCCTGTTGTCCCGTCTTTACCCAGTATGATGCAGACTGTCAGTGTTTGCCTGCTCGGCCTCCTTCCTTCCTCCCTCCTCAGTGAGTCAGTCCTTTTCCTTTCACCTCTTTCTCTCTGAAGAGTACAGTGAGATGTTTATGCTTTTAAAGGGAGCCATTCATCATGGTCTGTACACACTGCTGCTACCAGTCCATCTGCTGGAGAAAGATCCTCTCATTTCCTCCTCTGCTCTTCTTCTCTTCTCCCCTATTTTCACTTTGGCTCTTGTCTTCACCTCATCTCATCGCTCCTGTACTCATTGTTCCTTTTTTTCTCTTCTCCTCTTCTTAAATCCACTGTTTCCTTCCCGTTCCTCTGTTCTGTTTTATATTTTTCTCCTTCTGTCATTTCCTAACCTTTCCTTTAATTTCCTTTCCTCCTGCTTCCTCTCTTCTCATTTCCTTTCCTCCATTGCGTCTCCCTTCCTCCTTTCTCATCTTTTGAATCATCTTGTCTTCTTTCCTTGCCGTGTTTCCTCTTTCATCTCCTTTTCTCCTCTTTTCTTGTATCCTCTACTCTTCTTCTCCTCTCCTTGCCTTTCGTCATCTCTTCTTTCCAGTTCTTTCCTCTCTTTTCCTTTCCTTTTTATCCCTTCTTGTTTCCTGTCCTCTCATTCCCTCTCTTCGCCTTTCCTCGCTTCTTGTTTCCTCTCTTCTCTCTTTATTTCTATTCTCCTATCTTCAGCTCTTTCTCCCTATACTGTCATGTTCTCATTTCCTCTGCTCACCTCTTGTGTCCTTTCCTATAATTCCCCCTGCCCGTGTTTCCTCCACTCCTCTCCTTCTGCCATCCTTGTTTTCTTTTCTTACATTCTGTCTTCTGCTTCATGATTTCTTGTCCTCTCCTCTCATTTCCTTTCCTTCCTCTTTTTTGTCCTCAGCTTCCCTTTCCTCCTTTCTTTGTTCCTCTCTTCTCCTTCCCTCTTCTTTCATCTTGTTCCATTTCTGCTTTTCTATCTTCACCCCTTTCTCTCTCGACTGGCATGTTTGCATTTCCTCTCCTCTCCCCTTTTTACGTCTCCTCTGCTCTCATCTCTTTCTCTTGTCTCCTCTTCCCTTGAATCCTCTCTTCTTCTCTGTATTCCTCTAATTCCCTCCTGCCTTGTTTCCTCTCCTCTACTCTCATCCCTTTCTCTCCCCTTGTTTCCTCTTCTCTTGAATCCTCTTTTCTTCTCTGTCCTCTTGTTTGCCCCTATTTCCTTTAGTTTCCTCTCCTCTAATTCAATTTCATCTTATTTATTCCTATTCTCCTACCTTTGGCTCTTTTGCCATCTTCTTTTATCTCCTCCCTTCCTGCCCCCCTCTCTCATTTCCTGTCTTCTATTGTCTCATCTCCTCTCTACAACATTTCTTGGAATCCGTTTTTATTTCATTCTTTTTGTTTTACCTTTTGTTGTTGTGCATATGTACTTACGGGAATTCTAGGAAGGCTAATAGGAACAGCACTCACTGTAGTCACTCACACACACACACACACACACACACAGTGCCACAGTATCCAGCGCCTTGTATCTCTAGTGCTTTGATGCAGGGAATCAGACTGGCGCTCATTGACTGAGCTCGGCCATGCGTGGGTTGATTCTACATTATAGTCAATACTGGATGAATGCCCGGCCCTGTGTGTGAAAAAAATCCTCAGGCCAAAGTGCTGCAGCCTGCACGCCCAAAAGCCTTCTGAAAAGCACTCGCATGCACACACACAACACGTACATGTACAGCCAGGCAGTGCCGACGTGCACTCACACATTCATCCCCTCCAACAAAGGCAGCAGACCTCGTGACATATTTGAGGTTTTGAAATATGCAAGCGTGCCTCTTCAGAGGAACTGGCTGAGCACACGCTTACTCACATGACGACTTCATGGACAGAGTGTGCGGTACAAAAGCCTCCACAGGAAGAACAAATAACAATAATCTGAAGGACGGTGCCTGAGCTCGTACAGCACTAGCCATTCTCCATTCAGCTTTTCCAGGCCACTGCAGATAGAACACCTCATGATTTTACGGTTGTGAAAAATGCTGCTGCAGAAATTTGGTTTCACGCTATGGCAGACAGGAAAACAGATTACAAGCGATCAACTACAGCTGGTGGGCAAAATAAACGAGGAAGGGAAACTTAAGGGAGAAAATATGAGAAACTAATAAAGAAGAAATACAAACTATGAAAAAGGAGGATAAATAAAGCAACTAGAAGAACCCAATCCCTGGCACAAATGTTTCTTTAGGTTACGACTATATGGTTGAATTTTCTATTACTCACTTCTCACAACACAGTGCTTATACTCTGGTTTACGCACAAAAAGCACCCGGTTAGGAGTAGGAAAGCCTTAAGGTTTGGCTAAAATGACCCGTTTTGGTGACCACAATCATGGATGGAGATGGTCTGACTTAGCTGGAGAAAAATAGTTGGTTGTGGTCGCCTCAAAAACCGCTGAAAATGTCCCCAGGTCTCCTTGAAAAAGACACGGTTTTGTCGCCACAAAAACAACTGTAAATGTCTGCAGCTCAATCATGAATTATATCTAAATTGCATTATCTGTCCAAATAATGGCAATATCCCTTTTTGACTGTATCATACAGCCCTACACAGTTGTCCTCAAAAATATCCAGGGGTGTGAATCAAACTGTGGTCAGCCAGCTTTGTTGGCTTGTAATGACATCACAGCCATGCCCTCTGCCTCCTAATATAAAAGGTGGCTACCATACATATAATGTGGACGTTTTTATGCCACATCTGGTACAAAGGTCAACCTTAAATCTGTGGTTTGCAGAAATATTAACTGGTAACATTATATCCTGGTGACTGGGCTGGCTGAAAAACTAAGTTGATAGCAAAACCACAAATCCATGATGGAGAAAGCGCTCTCGTTTTTCATGTAGCATTGACTGATACAACTGCAGGTCATCAGCACATTTCATTCAACCATAGCTGGCAACAGTCCCCATGGTGAGCCATCATGTTTCTCATATCTGCTGTGTTGTTCCAGTATATCATATCGCTGACGGATAGTGTTTCCCACTGTTAGGATGACAGGAATCTCCGTAGAACAGCGGAGCTCAAACAACAGTGATCAGTCAGTTGAAATAAGTTGCTGCTGGCTGATTTCAGCACCATGGACAGATCCATCAGGAGCGCTGTCACTTTTAAAAGAAATCAAGCTCCAGCAAATTCAGCAAATACTTCATTCTTTTCTTCTAATTAATCTGAACGCGATTCTGTCTGAGAAGTCTGCTGCAGTGACACCAGTGTTCATTTCGCTGTACCGACTTCACTCTCAAGTTTCAATAAGTATATTAAAAACTACTGTCCACAACAATTGTGACAACAGTGATGTAGACACAAGGAATCACTGAAATGAACTATTACACCCACAGACAAATACAGGGAGGGTTGTGTATGTGTAATGTATTCAACTACAGATTGCTGCATACATGCCCTAAACTGTAATCTGTGACATCATATTCTAAATAGCCTATTTGCATTACTTTTGGAATACTGAAAAATCGTCTTGCTAAGCCCACTTGTCACTCTGAAATAGGGATGCACATTTTAAGCAATTTCTTTAATTGGAAAACAGTTTTAACCACTGACAAGATGCTTGATGCCTATTTACAGGCCACATTAGGAGCTAAAATAACAGAAAAGTACAGATAAGTAAACCTGACGTTACCAGAATGATAAACTAAATGACACAAAATAATCTTGTTATAATAATTTTTGATAATTAGCTTCCATCTGTCACTATTCCACCAACCGGCCCTACAAAATCCAACCCATATTGAGGCTGCTAAATGGCTGAAATGTAATATCAGCTTGTAATTTTTTTAAATGACAAATTACTAGTATTTTAGTTAAATTTAGTTTCTTATACCAGAATTTTTATTTTTATTTTATTTTTTAATTTGAATTGAAGTTGATGTTGACAAGCCAGCTCTCTAACAAACAGGATAACTAATCTAGGTGGCTAATTACTAATTAGTCACTGAGCCAAACTGCGGGTTAATTAGTATCACATATCTGCAATAGACCAAATCACAATGTTTGCTTACGATAACTTCCAAGGAAAACCCCTTCATGACGCATTAGCTTATAACAATTTTACCGTCTGTGTGTAAAGTGTATAAATCTAATTACATTTAAATGCACAACATTTCCACTATGGTTAGCTAGGAGGACTAATTTAATTCACCTGTTGGGCCACAGACAGCTTAGGTTAGCATACCAGCAATTAGCATACGATGTCGCTAGCAAAGCAATATAGCATACGAAATAACGTTAGATAGGTCCAACCATCATGTTTTACTATATATCTTTACAAAATACAGTTCGGGCTAAAAATGGCAACAGAAATATTGAAGTTTGCCCATTTGTTTTATATCTCCACAATGCAAATTAACGGCGGTATTTCTACCCGGAAGTCTCTGTTGTTGTTAGCGCAACACACCGAGCATATTAGCATGACAAAAGGAACTTACAACACGAGTGAAATCTTAGACATGTGGAAAGCAGCTTGTCTGATAAAATGCAAAGCTTTCACTTACTTTAATGGTGCGACATTTCTGACCATGTCTGTAGGTAAAATGTTCTTTATATTCCCATGACAACCACACAATCCTGACGGTTAGCCGGCCGCGCGTCATAGAGAGCAGAGGCCACGCCCCTTATCCGGTTTGCCCTATGGGACCTTATTCCAGTCAAACTTTGTATGATAGTGAATGTAGAGAGACTAATCATTTGATCCCGTTTACATTGTGTCATGAATCACACGTATGATGTTTGTCAGTTTAAAAAAATATATTTTTGTCATAAAATTAATGAAATATAAGACTGTGAAAATATGTAATTATAAAAACTACACACTCAACAGCCGCGTTGGTGATGTCGCCTTGTTGAATCGTCACCAAAACCTGTAACTTAAACATTGTCAATCTGTTCTGGTATATTAGCAGGCGGCACAACTGACAAACTCTCCTTTTCACATTACTGCAGTTGTCAATATGACCAGATTTAGTGTGATTTTCATCTTCTTTAGTACCTTTTTGCCAAGTTGGCGGCCACATTGGTGTTGGTGTTGGAGATGATGTAGTTCACTGAGTGGTTTGACACAAAACTAGATGATATTTTACTTTAATCACGACAAATTATAAAAGAGACATCTGTAAAACTGTTGACAGGACGTCAAGAACTGCAAACAAGGTCGATTATGACTCTTTCTATTATGAAATTTTGATCCATGGAGGTTTTACATTTATAAAACTTTCTACATCTGCTGTTGCAAACGTAGAAATTAAATAATCATGTCACCAAACCATCTAACAAGCAATCTGAAGAATCATTTTGGATTTGACGTTCACCATTTCTCTACAGCCCTACCTTCATGGATAGAGGCGAGGTTGTTTGCTGACTTAGTAAAGTGTAGCTCTCTCGCAGTAAAGGGCTGTGCACATAAATGAAACTGATATTTACTCAACACACCAGGCAGGACATTTAAACAGTGTGTGTAGGGCAGCAGCAGGTCACAGAGTCGAAAATTACTTTCACACTTTATTGTTGTTATCCTCTTATACATCCCTGCTCTCACAGCAGCCTCCTTCTTATTACGTTCTATTGAGTACTGGTTCAAACAAGCTTTACTGTTGCATTATTGCAATGACTGCATTTTACACAAGACATTTCAGACATACACACTTCAAATCACTTTGAAATATTTAGAGCAGAGCTTGTTTCTCTGACGACAGTCAACATATTTTGCACACTGACTTTTCTCTCCACATGGATAAATCCAGGATATATGTATTTTTTCAAAGAACATTTCTCTCAAATCCTTGTATTTCTCACAGAAGTAACAAGTGAGATTCCGTCTCAGCCTCTGTTTGATGACAGAGCGAACACAGCCGGGCCTCCCTGGGTGTCTGTTCCGCCTGCAGTCGTACGAACAAGGACGTAAACAATCAGCATCTCCTCAAAGAGAAGTGAACACCTCTCTCAGACTGACTCAGCGCTGCAGTGGGAGGAAGCCCATAAACATCTGATCACGAATACGAAAAAGGAAGTGTCAACAATATTATTCACACAGTTATGCCTGATGAACCTGATATCGATGCAAACTGTTCATCCTTTAAGACACAGTCAGAGGCACTGCTGACGAGTGATTCAGACTGATTGTCAAAATCTAAAAGCCTTAACGTAGCTTGAATTCAACCGTGTTATTAACCGAACACCATCTACAGTATTTACTGTAGGTGCAACTTTATTGTCCGGTTTGTGAAAGCAGCTGTAAGGAACTTTCACTTGTTGTTAATTCTGGCAGCCCCCTGTGTTGTGAGCGCCACCGCCACGCCAGGCCGGCGGTCAGCTGTCGGGCACTGTCGGGGCCGTCAGTGAGCGTCCTTGTTGGAGGCTTTTTGAGCACGTAGAATCGGCAGCTGTTCACTGGTGAGAGGAGTCACGCTGAGTGGCTGTTCAGCAGTGAAACAGAGAAAGGAAAGCCCTTTGAGCCTGTAATGTCCATGATTCCACCCACTGAGCCAGTGACACTTGCAGATTCTATCAGACATATTCTCAATTAGAAGCAGATTTATTACCAAGAGTGGTGTCAAAAAATGCTGCTTACTCACAACAAACGCTTGTCGTCTTTACGGTGTTTTCAAGTGGAGCTTTTTGGTCGTGAGGCGACACAACAGTCAGCCTTTACCACCACATCTGCTCTTTTCTTTCTCTTTTTCTTCTTCTTCTTATTTTGTGCCTTTTATTATTTGACAGGACAGTCGGAGATCATGACAGGAGAGGAGATGGGGGACGACATGCAGCAAATGTCACTTCTCTTTCTTTTTGCTTGCTATTTTTTTTTGCTTTTTGAGACACTGACGTCTTGAAATATCCGACCGTAACGTCTAAACTCCTCTCACGGGCTAATTCTGTAATCTTGAGGGTTGAAATTGAGGCTTCAGGCAACCTAAAAGCCAGGTTGCGTGTCCTCAGCCCGTCTTACATCGAGGACCTTTTGTTGTGTTTTTGGAGAACACCTGATCAGATACGGGCGGGTTTGTGTCGAGACGAGAGGAGGCTTTTTACCCAGCCGAGCGTGTACGACCTGAGATAAGAGACGGAGAGTAAGGGGGGAATGAGTCGTTCTGAGGGGGAGGCCGCCCTGAAACGCTCCTCTCTCTGTAGCCCCCTTACATCCAATCTGCTCGCTCGCTGCAGCCCCCACAAGCAGCACGGAGACGGAATGACTACCTTCTGGAAAATGTATGAAAGCGAGACGTGGAGATCCGAGCAGCAGCCCATATCCATTCTGTCTTGTAATGGAAATGTGACACGGGGGGTGAGTACAAACCTATTGACTCTGTGTGTGTGTGGGTGGTGGTGGTGGGGCAAAGATTGGGTGGGTGACAGAAAATATGAAAGGGGAAAAAAGAGAAAGTAACACACACACACACATGGCTGAGAGGTGGGGAATGGAGCCAAGAGACAGATAGAGAGGAGGTCCAACACGATCCACCACACCTCTAACAGCAGCCGCACACCGATATCGATCACTTAGTGGCCCCAAGACGTGTTGTGGACACAAAAACAGCCATTATTTTAGAGGCACGTCCACTCACACAGCTGGGTTTGTCATGTAGGGGGCATTAGGGCAGAGAAACAACATAAAGCCTGCCCGCTGACAGCATTTGCAAGAAAACAACGGCAGCTTAGTGTGACGTTTGAGAGCTGCTGGCATTTTGTGTTCATCAAAATGAAATGCATTAGAAAAAGTAGAGATAAACCATCCAACAGGTCCATGAGCATCTTCTGAACTGCCACAGCGTAATGAACCAGAGCACCGGTATCTCAGACGAAAGCAAATGTGCACGTTGTTTGCTTAATAAAGGTGGGAAAAAGAAACAGGCGTTTGTCACCAGACAGAGCTCACCAAACTCTGCAGATCTTTCACAGTGTTCAGCAGTATTTCAGTGTGACAATCTGTGGAATTCAGCAGAATGTTTTTGTGCCATTTTCGTGATAGACATTATAAAGATAAGATCTAAAGATAAGCAAACATAACGCAGTAAAACAACCTCAAATGACCTCCAGCAGGCTGGACTGAATATGTGTTTGTACTGCACACAGACTAACACTCCTCTGTCCGAGTGACCGTCACTGGAGAATTCATTCACCCGATCCCTCGCAGTTAATCTGTGGTCAGAAATGGGTCCTCAGCAGTAAATCACATTTTTCGACACCATTAACTCTGACTGAAGACAACACACACAAGGTGGTGGAGGTGTGTTAATGTTCTCAGCTTTATAAGCAGCATCTCTTTTTGTTTAAAATCTGCGGAAAAACAGCCGAGGTGTCATTGGAATTCTGCAGGCACAGATCCCTCGTGGGCCTGGATAATATAAATCAATATTCTGTTACTCCTCAGCCTGTTTCTTGCTAAAACTGCTTTCAAATTTTAATGTACTTTTTTAGCTCTTAAACGACAAAGTGCCTCACCAGCCCACCGTGTTCAGCTGCAGTGAATGCAAGAGTCCACAGCACAGTGCAGTCGCTGCAGTTTTAAACCTCCCTGTGTTACTGTCACGTGTTCATGTGCCATGTTTTGTTGCCACACGTGGAAATTGTAACCTTCATGAACGTAATTCACATGTGAAAATGAAAACACACGCTGGCACTGCTTCCATAAAGAACACATTTCTAACTTTCATCTTCCAAAAGGAAAGAGGAAACAGCAGTGGACCCTCATCACTCACCTCGGTCGGTGTCATAGAGGAAGACGAACTTGTTCCAGTCGTAGTGGTCGAGGAGGGACAGCAGAGCGCCCCTGATGGACGGCCGGAGCTGCAGGGTGAACTGGCTCTCGCCCTCGGTGGGGAAGCTGGGCGTGATGAGGGAGATGTGCAGGGCGCTGCAGAAGGACGTCAACGTGTGGACGGAGCGCTTGTCGTACAGGCCGAAGATGGCGAAGACACCGCGGGAGTACTGCGAGCAAACTGGGGAGGAAAACAAAACAAGAGGGAGAAGAGGAAAGAAAATGACATTAACTTCCGTGTGATGCGAAGCATTTTAAAAAACATACAATGAAAGCAGCCAGATGAAGCCAAGAAGGAACCTTGAAGAAGGTTGAGAAAGTCACCTCGCTCCATCAGGACTCATGAGCACCTTTTGTTTCTTCCGAGCCGTTTATATTGTCAGTGTGATCCACGTTTCTCCTGTGCTTTCACTCCCAAACACTTCCTGCCAACACACTGCTCTCAAGTCTTTCTCCGTCCCGGATGAGTGTGTGGCTGGAGACTCTGTTTGGCTCAACATCTGGCATCACAGGTCCAACATTTTAATTAGATCAATTAATCTAAATCAAGGCTGCCCAAAGTAGGGCCCCTGGGCCAAAGCTGGCCCGCCACTGAGTTTGAATTGGCTCTCCAAAAAAAGGTAAAATAATTACGTTAATTAATTATACAAACCACTGTTTAAAATGCTCTTTAAATATGTAGGATGTAATTCTTTTTTTTCATAATCTGACCACGACAGGTGACTGACACTTTCCTTCAATTAAGGGTTCTTGGGCTCTTAGGACCACTTTGCTAATTGACAATACAAAACATATGTTTGCTTTTGGCCTGTTGCCCACCATTAAGTGTCAGTTTTGGCCCCTCGAGGGGAAAGAGTTCGGGCAGCCATCACACTTTGAACTTAGAGCTCCACTCATCTGTTTTTGGCCACTTGGGGGCAGCAGAACGAGCTGGGTTTGACCTCTTTAACATCACACACAGAGTCATCTGATCTGGTGTTCAGATCAACTGCAGCTTTAAACATGATGCATTTTTAAAATACTTTGAATACCTCTGCTAAGGAGGTAATGTTGACACCTTTTGTCAGCAGGATTACACAAAAACTACTGGACAGTTATCCACCAAACTTGGATGGAGGATGGGTCTCGGCCCAGAATAGATCCAGGAGGCGACTGTCCAATAGTTCCCAGTGATTATCGAGTAGCATTTTTGCTTAAAATGCCCATCCCTAGTTTAAAATGAAGTGATAGAGGGCTATCGAGTTTGACATCGTATCAGGTTTGACTGAAGTAACAGGGACTGTTGGGCCTTGGCGGAGGTATGCACTCTACTGAGCGTCATTGTAGCTGTTTTTTTTTTTGGTCTCTTATTTTCTTCTATTATTCTCAAATCAAGCGTCCACAGACTTACACAACAAACACAATGTGAGTGTGTGAATCAGTTTACTTAGATTTGATTACGCACATTTCTCCCGTGATAATTCCATTGTGTACAGCAGCAGCACAACAACACAACGCACACAATGGGTGCTCGTCCCCGGAGGAACACATTGTTTGGTTTCAGGGCACTGTGCCGAGATTGTATCAAAGCCTTTGCACGTGACGCGACGATTTACTCAAAGATAAACAGAAGAGGAGCTGGGTAGCTAACGTGAGCGGAGATAGCCATCATAATTGACAAAATCACCTGAAAACAGATGCTGAAAACAAAAAAACTGAGCCGTTTTGAATGACAAGTGATGACTGGGAGACGCGGTGCAAAAATCACCCCAGCAGTGAATGCTTGGCGCCACGACGAGACAAAATAACAAACCATTATCCCGCTGATTACCACTTTAAATCCTTTCAAGAGAACCGCTGAATGCAGTAAACAGAGATCAAAACCAAACGCATCCGTTTCCTCTGGTGCTTTCATCTCAAAGGCTGTTCTCTTCCCTCATTTAGAGCGGCAACAACAGCACCAACATCTCCGAGCGCCGCGCTGAATCGTCGGCGCGCAGATATATTCTGGAGGACGTATTCCCCATTAACTAAACACGCCGCGCTCACGCTGCGCCGCTCCATCGCATCAAAACAGCACAAACTCAACCTGCATCTCGCGTCTCATTGGTCAGACTTTGAATTAAATGGGAACTTTGCATTTTTCAGAAAAAGTCGGCGCGCGCTGCTTAAGGAGATCTCCTCATTATGGAAAGGTTCTGGCTGTCTACAAAAGCCGTACTTTAATTGCCCATTTTTTTACACACAACAAGAGAAAGGGGAGATAATGAGCATCCTCTGCCAGTTTCCGGGTACGAGGAGAATCAGAGCGGGAGGCAAAGTGAAGGAAGAGCTCAAGATGTTCCTCTTGTTAAGGGAAAATGGGGGGTGGGGAGGCGAGCGAGGGGGCTGCTTTACCCACAAACCCGTTGTTTCCATGCAGAGAGCAGTACTTTACTGTAGGGACACAGAGAGAGAGAGAGCAGGAGCGTCTTCACTGATCTGCCTGCAGCCTCCTCCCTCAGCGAGACAAACAAGAACACAGCGAGCGAGACCGAGCGAGGAGAGCCGCGCTTCTTCTGCTGTACTCACAATTAACGTACACGGAGGTGCCGGCAACTATCAGGAACAACAGCAGTCAGGGCTTCGCTGGTGAGGGGTTTGTTGTAATATCGCAGTTCAAGTTTGCGTTTACACGCGTCAGGACTCGTTTAAAGTCGGCCTCGGCGTCGGCTGGGGAGACGTTACCACAAACACGAACGCACATGACTACAAAAGGACTTGTGAGTCATCTGTCTAATGTGAAATGACAAACTCAGATCTGAAACTGAACAGTCGTCCCTCTCTGCGGGGGAAAACTCCAGCCCAGTTGCCAGAACAAAATGTTTTTCTACAATGTACTCGGTGTGATATCACATTCGTGCTACATGTATATAAGCTGACTTCCATGTCAGGACGTGGAGGCCGCCGAGCCGGAGACCACTGTTCAGGACTGTGTTTCGACAGTTGTACGTGTGAAACCACTCGTTGTTTTTAGAGGACAATTTCCAGCCCTGTGGCAGAAGAACCAGGTGTTTTAAGACAAAACACGATCCTTTCCTAAACCTTACCAAGTGTTTTTTGTTGCCTAAACCTCACCAGAACATAAGCCCAGCGCTGTAGACTAACTCTGTTTATGTTCACTGAAAAGATCATTTCACAACTCGTTCTGAAGCCAATCAGGGTCCAACATGCAACTTACACAAGAGCGATGTAGAAACCTGAAGCCTTCAGTGAACAGTGAAGGAATGTAACTAAGTACTCTATAAGTACTTTATGTGAGTACAATTTTGAGGTACTTTACTTGAGTATTTTCATTTTCTGCTACTTTACAATAAAAGGTTAGTTACTTTGCAGGTTGAATGATGCATCAGAGCCAAAATAAGGGCATTTTCAACTATTTTATTTCCTAGACAATCAGATAGAAAAAGAAAAACACTGATTCCGATAATCAGAGAAGCACTGACTTTGTGGTTCCCCTGAGCTCCACCCACAGTCTCAGCATCTCTCAGCTCATTGCTAAAGTCTTCTCACCTATAATGTTACTGTTTATGTTCACCTTCACCGCTCTGCAGCAGGCGAAACAGCTCAGAAAATGCAACGTACATGACTTAGCTGGCACCAAAAAGCAGACAGCTACCTATTTAGTTATAAAGAGCCAGATATTTTGATCAGGAGTTGGTGGAGACCAAAACAGAGCTAAAAAGAGAGTGAATATTGGTCTTATATTCAGGTTGCCAGAAACTTATGAAGTGATTGTGTTGCTCCAGAACTGCTGGATGTGTAAATTAGGAGCAGTTTGCCACATCAGTTAAAGTGATTGTAGGTAAGTGTGTACAGTGTCTTATTTTTGTGTTCTGGTCTCATTATTCCTTGTTTTATTTTGAAAAGTAACTCTCCACTCGTTTCAGGTCACCTTCCCTGTGTGTCACCGGTCTGATGTCTGTTTGTTTTCCTCCGCTTGGAGTGATTTTGTGTTCATTTAGATTTTCCCCTCTTAGCCTGTCCCCCAGTGATTCTTAGTTTCTGTATTTTTCTTACCAGGTTTTTGTTTCCTCCCTTTTGGAGCGCCTTTGGTTTGTTAGAGTTTTTATTTGTTTTCTCCCCCTAGTTAGGATTGATCGTTCCCCTTGATTCTTAGTTTTGGATGGATTAGTTTGTTAGTCAGTGTAGTTAGGAACTTAGTGTTTTCCTCCTTTTGGAGTGACTTTTATTTTATCAGATTCAGCTCAGCTCGAGCAGTTTCATAGCACCTTTTTTTCCACTCTGTTCGAGGAATTTCTCTTGCTGCTAAGTCTGAAATAAAAGTGACTTTTGAGAACACCTGCTCTGCGTCTGAGTCCTGCCTTGAGCCTTGAGAAATCAGATACTGCAACTTTTAGATGCCGTTTGTAAAACTGAATGACTTGATGTAGACTTGACTTGTAGGCAGAGAAACAAAAGCATCCAGACTGGTTATTGTACAGATAGGGGGCGCTGTCACTCACATAAAACATAAATATAAAACACACATTTCTGTGTGTGTGAGCACAGGTCATCTACAGAGATGATCTGTATGCTGGAGCAGAAAAAAAAATGCTGTTATTTGCACGTATGGACACAGCTGCTCCCTAAAGACCACACTCAAATCTACATTAAGGGCTTGTATTGTATTGTGTGTCCGAGTGTGTACGCGTGCTTGCGTGTGTGTGTGTGTGTGTGTGTGTGTGTGTGTGTGTGTGTGTGTATTGAGGGATGAAGGCTCGCAGGATTCGAGGTAGAGAGAGCGTCCAGTCAACCAAGAAAGGAGTCCAGAGGTTGGAACATCCACACAGCCCACTGATGTGCTCTCGAGGGATGGGATGGCACACACACACACACACACACACACACACACACACACACACACACACACACACACCTCTGAATCCTTATATATCAGCCTACAAACTCTCTGTCTCTGGATACAGAAGTGCCAGTCTGAATAACAGCACATCAGTATGCGTGTATGGAAACATGGCGGCCTGAGATCAGACCCTGGCTCACACTCTGTCTCCCCCTGCTGTGTTTGCCTCTAATTACTGCTTGTTTCAGGTCACAAGGTCCAACTCATCTGCTTATTTTGAACTCAAAATGACAATAAATCAAAAAACGATAACAAAACCACCACTCCAACCGATAAATAACGTGTTTCAGATACTGCTCACACACCCGATAATGAGACGTCACGTCATGTTCTGCGCTGATTGAAATTGTGTTCAACTGCCGCTCCTCTGAGAGTCACACAGAGACGGACGGACGAATAGGAGCAATAAACCGAAAGCAACAGAACGGATTATTAGAACACTGACAGGAATTATTCACATATTCACATTCATATCACAAACAGACCGAAGGGCAAACTGCATCTACAAGTAAATGGGGGTTTTGCTAAATCGATGGCAACAACATAATTCATAATGCGATCATCATTTAGTCTTATTTATTTATTTTGATGTTCTCAGTGTGGGAGGAGTTCCTGTCTGGACTAGGTGCAGACTTTTATTTTGAAGGGTACACTCTGACTTCATTCTTTGTCACGTTTTTTGGAAGCGGTGCGTTCTTGTAGAATTCAAAACACTTTGCTTTAGAAGAATAAAAGGAAGACATACATTATGAATCCTTTTTTAAGAGAAGGACCAAAATACACACACGCACACAAGCCAGCGAGAGGTCTGCCCAGTATCAGGTGCCCCAAGCAGCTAGGGTTTCAGTGTCCTGCTCAAGGGCACCATGGCAGTGCCCAGGAGGTGAACTGGCACCTCTCCAGCCAACAGTTCACGTCCTTGGTCCACGCTCCATACTGACTGATCCAGCTGGTCATGAACAGGCCCTAAGCCCCGAGTCCACATGGACCGAGCTCCTGCAGCCCCCTCAGAGGGAATGCTTTGTGTTTGATTTAACAGGAAATAGAGCAAATCGTGTATATGAACACTTCCTGTGTACAATTTTGGCACACAAGAAGTGGAGCTCATTATGTTTCCAGTTTATGTGGCGTAATTAAAAGGATAGCGGTGGAAGGAGACTTGGATGTTTTGTATAATTAAAAGTAGCTAAACCAAAGAAGAAATATGTTATAGATAGAACAATTTCTCTTAAATAAAAATATAAATGATTTGCTACAGAATATTACGGAAGCGTATTGCATTCACTTGATAAATTTATTTTTTTGTCTGTTTTTCGTAATAATTATTTCTGTTTTTCGGACTAATTTTTTTCCTGAGTTTACAGAGCATTTGAAGATCCATTCATTCATTGAGAGCTCGACTTCATGGTTACAAACATGACCGACTTGTTCAGTTTAATCAAGTTTTACTTTGATCTGGGTTTAAGACACTGGGAGATAGTCCTGTCTTTAACTCATATAGATGGTATTATCATTAGTTTGTCAAGGCATGTATGCGCGGGCAGGAGTCACCATAGGTCCACGACATGGTCCACGGGAGAACGGGAGTCTGTTACAGGTTGGATGTTCTCGCGGGAGTTCGAAGTATCTCGATATTTCAGAAAAAAATTACTCCGAAAAACAGAAGAAAAAAAAATTACTCAGAAAACAGAAATAATTATTAAAAAAAACAGACAAAAAATAAATTACTCAGAAAAACAGAAATAATTATTAAAAAAAACAGACAAGAAATAAATTACTCAGAAAAACAGAAATAATTATTAAAAAAACAGACAAAAAATAAATTACTCAGAAAAACACAAATAATTATTAAAAAAAACAGACAAGAAATAAATTACTCAGAAAAACACAAATAATTATTAAAAAAACAGACAAAAAATAAATTACTCAGAAAAACACAAATAATTACTCAGTAAAACAAACCAAAAAATAAATGTATCAAGTGAATGCAATACGCTTCCATAGAATATAATTAAAGTATACTTCAAAATTCAAAATACTCATGATGCAGAAAGGCCCATCTCACACGTTATATAGTGTATCAATGTATCATACTTATTGATACATTAATGCGTTCATCATCTGACACCTGGTCTGCATGGATACATCTCATCCAGCCTCTCCCCTGTGGTCGGAGGTACGCATACCCCGAGATCAGAATCAACCAAGCAAAAAACTCATTTATTCCCAGGGCAATAACTCAATTAAACAGGGCGCGTGATCTGCTGGGAGTCTGGGGAAATACACGGACCAGGGGACGTGAAATAAATGGTTACTACTCATTTTTATGATAACTGTTGACACGCACTTTGAATGTCTGCCTGGACTGTGACCACGCTGATGGAGGCTGCTACAGATGATCTCTGCTATTGTTGTTCCACAAATAGCCTCTCAGAGGACTTTAAGTAGTTTTACATCTACATCTACCTGATACTGCTGTGTAGCTTGTGCACTTATCCCCCAGGAATCAATAGAGTCTCAGCTTAAATTTTAGTAATGCATCATGATTCATTTGCTGATTGTAGTATGTATTATTAAGTTGAACTATTAACTAAAGCTATCGAATAACTGCAGTTGAATAAAAAAAATAAACTGTAGTGGAGTAGCAGAAAAAGGAATGAAGAGTATGATTAAAAACATCAGCGTAAGGTCTATAAATCCTGCAGCAGCTGTCTGATTGGCCGCGTTACAGACGGGCGCCACTGATGCTGGAATATCCCATAAAGTTTCTCACTGTGAGTTCGGTCCAGCTCCGAGTGTGACAAAGGATTCCTTCAAGGTCACATCTAGACACACTCAGGAGCTGCCAATGAGAGCGTCCTGCCCGGAGCAGCCCTGGCACCGTGGCCGGCACAGTCCGGAGCGTCGGTGGAAGCCAAATGGCAGATGATGAGTGTGATCCATTTCATTAAAATAGATTGCCTCAGCAATGAAGGAGGAATCCATCAGCACCATAAACAGCTAACAGCTTGGCCCATGATGGGATCTTTCCCTGGGACACATTTCTGTCAGGTTGTGTAGTTTTACTATCACAAGAACACTTATACATATATACTGTAGTCTTAGACTTCCTGGACCTGCAGACTGATGGAAATCTGGAGTCACTTTATGAGACTATATATGCAGATCCATGATATAATATGTAACATTTCTGCATTAAAGTGTCTAACAACGACTTGACCTTGGTTCTATATTGTATTGAGGTGTGTGTTAACATTATCCCAACATGTTCAAACCCAGAGAAATCTGTGGTTCATTTGTTCCCCTATTTCTTGAGGGAAAACTATCAAGATGATACGTCAGAGTCACATAACGTGAGAAAACTTTAATAACCCCATCTGTGAACATTTCTGTTACGTCACGTCCGACAGATTTTCATCTGCGATAAAGACAACAACTCCCATGGTTCAATGCTACTTCCAACATGTTCTCATTCACCGGTTGGACTTTCAAAATAAAGCTTGCTGACAAACATTTACTTATTGACATATTATAAATGTTGGAGTACTCCTGATGTTGTGAAAAGGTTGCAGTTTGGTTAGGTTCAAACAACAAAAAACAACGCTTGGTTAGGTTTAGGAAAAGATGATACTTTGGCTTTATAATAACTACATTAGGTGACATCACTTACGTAAAACATAACTTAAAAATAAATATGTTTTCATTAAAAGAAGCTACAAACTGTGCCTTTAAACCTTTAAACCTAAAGCTCTGAACGTGCGTCTTATAAATAAATGAAATAAGCTGACTGGAAATTTCTTTGAAAAACTGGAAAGAGTTGCATAATTAAACGTGTGCAACTGAGTGGATGTAATAGGAAAAACTGTTTTAAATATTTAACTCACTGTATAACTCATCTAACTTTTCAATTACACTGTTAAGCTGCCTGTTAGTGATGGTCATAACTTCTGGGAAACCAGAGCGTCGGTACCGGATGCAGACTTTACGAGACTATTTCTGCACAGATTCATTTAATTCATAGAGGAGGTAAAATGCGGCGCTCTGACAGTATTTCTCAATCATTTAAACACCTTAAACTGTAGCTCAGTTTGTCAAAACTCCGATCTGACAGGTGATGTGTTGCCAGTTCAGTTTGAACAGGTGAGAAGTGAGTGAAACCAAGCGGTGATAAGGGCTGGACATTTTGAAAGCCAGTGTGAACAAAGTGTGCTTTATGATGTGGTCTGGTACTTCTACTTGAGCAAAAACAACTGGATGATGCTCAGAGTTTGGCAGTCAGGAGTTTGGTATTGACTCGAGGTTTGAGTTTTCAGTTTTGTGCGTATAAAATGGAGAAAAACTGTAATGTGGAATTTGACAATTTTAGTGTGAATTTTAGTTATGAAACCAAAGTCGTCACTTTGTGTCAAAAAGTGGTGTCTTAAATTCTCTAAAACTGTCTTAAATGTGTAACTTCGGACAATGCGACTGGGAGCTCAAAAGGGCGTAGCTTAGCTTAGGCTACTCTAGAGTCAAGAATACGAAAATACTCAGCATAAAATGTGAAAATGGTGCATGCATCACAGAAACAACTTTGACAGCACGTCAACAGAACAATGACAATTACACATATACTGCAGAAAGCACCAATAAATCTCAGTCAGCCGTTTAGTTAGTTAACATTTCTTGATGCAAGCTATATTTCAGAGCATTTTTAACAAATAATGCTTTTAAAAAGTAAAGGGGACAAAGTCGAGTGTGTTTCATTTGGTCCCCTATAATCTGAGGGAAAACATCAAGACGATACGTCAGAGTGAGGAAGGAAGTTGACGAACATTAAAGTGAATGACACTTTGCAGGTGAACATTTCTGGTTTGTCACGTCAGATAGATTTTCATCTGCAGCGGTGTTTGTTTAACAATGAGGACAACAACTCCCATGATTCAATGCTACTTCCAAACTCATCAAACACAGAGGTTTGTTCAGTGGTGGGGACATGTCCCCGGCGTCCCCGGTGTAAATGACACCTACGCATGAAATAAGTTGACTGGGAATATTTAGTAAATATTGGAAAGATTTGCATAATCAACATGTGCAACTGGGTGGATCTAATAAGAAACACTGGTTTGAATATTCACCTCACCGTATAACTTGTTTGACTTTCAGTTTTATTTTTCAGCTGCCTGTTAAGTGATGTTCTGGGACAAACCATTTTTTTCTGCACCTTAAAAAATCAATTTCAGAAAAAAAACGTCAATGTGACTTTCACTCAGTCTGAGATGTGACACTTTCCACATGTGTTCTCGGAGAAAGATTCACAGAAAATCCAGAGAAGGATGGCTCCGGAGCAAAGAGACAGCCGAGGCCGATAGCAGCGATCCATCAGAGTCAAGCTGTATCAAACAGACTGCGCTCGCTATGACCTAGTAGTGATGTGACAGCAGTAGTGCTGACAGCGAGTGGGCGGCCGCTAGTGACAGGCCGGCCTCCTGGACTGGTCCATTTAGTCCCACACCAGCAGTGACCCTGAAACAGCATCCGCTGGCCTCACACTCCACTGCACAAACAGGTCAGAGCACACACACACTCACTGCCGCTCGCTCTGATCAATGGGCCAGACATTCAGCGTGTCACACACTCACAGAGCAGAGCAGCAGAAGCTCTCCTGTCATTTTACATAACAGTCGTCTGAAAGCCACGCACATCGTCTCTTCTAGCAAAAAAAATAAAATAAACCTCATGTGAGGGAATCTGGCTCGAGTGCATCTTCTGTCTGAATCGTCTGCAGCTGAACAAACCCCTCGAGCTCGGCTAAGCTAAGCCGCGCTAGGCTAACGCTAAAGGTAAGCTTTCCAATCTGCTCCTATTGACGAGCAGGACTTTAGGCCGGCCAAACTGCTTTGTCATCAGCGCTCTGTGTAAATCAGCGGACGGTTGGATAAGGTCTAGTGCCAGTGACACACTTTCCCCACGGTCCCCCAGGTGTCAGGCCCCGCCCACAGCGCCGAGCGGCGCGATGATGACTGCCCCCGACCTCTGCCCCGTCGATATATCGACCTCAGCCGCACAGAACAAAGCTCCATTATTTACCACTTGTTTGAGAGCTCAAACATCCGCTGCGGCAGAGTTACTCGGCTGAATTTATGGCGAAATTCTTTGCATCTCATATCGTTTGCCAAACCTGTTTAAATCAATGGCGTTTCAGCTGAAAAGTGGAATAACAACAGCATGTTTAGCCTGAATGATTTATCACTTCCTGGATTTTTGCCCCCCGTAACTGCTCCATATCGACCAGCCTCTCAAACATCCAATTATTATTTATATCACTAAAGCAATACCTGTATATATGCATTTCATTCTGCAGTAATATAATCCACCACATCACATTTAGAAGATTGGAAGTGCTACATAATATGGAAGGCACGTTAACTTAATATCGCCGTGCCTCACATATGGAGCTGGAATCACCGCCTCATGGCCGTATGCCTCCACCAACCAGTCCAATCTGTCCAGGCTCATATAATATGTGTGGTAAAGACCAGAAGAAAACACTGTCGCTTCGCACACATTTTCAACACTGTAGTCCCAACCTCCCCCTCTGTTCCTGAGGTACGGCGCTGAATAACGGCCAGAACAGTGTCTGTGAAGAACATTACAAGGTGGCGGGGTTACAATCATTCATCATTTAACAACGCCGGGGTCGCAAAACAAAATTGAGGTTGAGTCCTTTTTTAGCCACATCCCAGAAAAAGAAAGAAAAAAAACAAACTATTTCATACGGAGGAGCATGGAGGATGAACTGTGGGCAGATGGAGGAATAAGGCTGTTATGTGGTCTGGTTGTACAGCAGCGATTACTTCTGTATATTTTGCCACATGTTAGTGAAGTTGACCTTTGACCTTTTGATAATATAATATCATCACTTCATCATTTTAGTTTTGGTGTCAGGGTATAAATTCTTAACCTGACTCTCGCCAGATGAATTTGGTTCCGCCTCGCTCCACTCATCCATCTGGGATCGCTCCATTGGAGATGTGTTTCAGAAGGCTGGGCCTTATCAAAAATCCTTGCATATGATTGGATAAACCACTTGTCTGTCATCTTTATTGACGTGCTACTTCAACCACTCACATCGAAACCAACCTGTGACGTCGATGAGAGCGACGTTCTTTTAACGAACAAATATTGGGTAGATTGGACGACACGGATGAAATAGCAGCATCAATGTTGACGCTTGCTTCCTCGATGCGAGCCGCCATTGTTGTCTGAATCAAAACAGTCGCTTCTCCGCTATGTCACATCTATGAAACTCCCGCCCGGCGGTCCTGATTGGCTCGACCTGAAAATCTGGTGCCGAAATCCCTCCCAGCGGGAGCGATCCCAGATGGATGTGAGTGGAGCTAGGCGGAGCGAAATGCATCTGGCGAGAGTCAGGTTAATAAATTCTTGAGTTGCAGCCTAAATCAAAACCAACAATGTCTTTCTCACTTAATCACACAAAGCCCATTTGTCTGTACTTAAGATATAATGTGCATCTGAGTCCAAAATATATTGAATAATATCAAAAAACACTCACTGATTTCCTCAAACAGCTGGGCACTTGTAGCAAGCATCACTCGTACAGATGTATACTGTGCATTTGTTGGGAACTACTTCCTGTGGCGGATTAATACACATTTGGTGCTACAGTAGGAGTTTCCAGCAGCAGGATGTTGCATGTGGGATTCACGCAACAACAAACTGCTGCGCCCACGTTCACGACAATAAGAAAAATATGGAACAAGCACCAGTTTTATTGTTTAAAGCTGAACTAAAGAGTCTTTCACTGATCCCTGAGAGACGCTCGACTGTTCTACGCGTGACATCTAACCGAGTGAATCTCCAGACCTCAGACCTTTGTTTGTAGTTCATTCTTGATTTTCAGCTCACTGATTGGGCTGTCCTGGACAATGTGATGCGTTGTTCCCATTTGATTGGGCAGCTGGCTGATAAGAAATTTTTTTTTATTGTATCTTATTAGCACTAATTCTCGTATTTGGCTCTTTATTTAAGATTTATGAAAAGCTTTACTTCATACAACAAGTCAGACACTGGAGTGAAATAAAGTTGCCACCAATACTGCGTTCAGGAAACTTTTCATGTGCGATCAGTTGGCTGGAATTACTGTAAAAAGCCACTTATGAAGCTATTTTCCAGCATAATCAGCTCTTGAAGTGAGCACAATAGTGGCAAGACATCTTCATCGACTCAAGAAACAGGCAACATGAGTGGAGGTCTTTTATGAAAAGGGATGGCGAGGACGAGAATGAAGCCCCCTTTGTGTTCGTAATGGTTTCAACGAGCCAGAAATCAATACGGACCTCTGTCTGAGCAGTCCAGATGAAAGGAAAGCATCAGTATTTTACCGACCGAACACAGCACTCACGCCGGGCAGGCAGCCATTTTGAACATGATCACAGCGGCAAGCGGCCGCTCAATCCCACGACACGAGCGCTGTCACACACAATACAGCGGCTTCGCCCGACGCTCCCCTTATTTAGAGGTTAATTACTTCGCTGAACTGGTTCCCATTGTGTCAGCGGGAAATCAAAGCGGAGAATCACTGTAGACGAGCCACAAAGTGAAACCGTCTCCAATGAAAACTTCAGTAGCGGCAAATAAAGCCAGCGACCGACAGAGCAGAGTCCGTCTTCATCAGCTTTACCTGAAAGTCTTCCAGTGTGAAGATGTATTGCAGCTTCGCAGTGCAAAAACGCCACGTTTCATCAAGTACATCTGTCTAATTTCCAGTCGAAATATCTCATCACACTTGGTATGAGACAGTATTCTTTTTACCTGAACAAGCTTGAATTCATTGTTTCTTCATTTATCTTTGAAAAGGCAATTTTCCACTGCGTTCTTACTGCTAATTAGTAAATTACTGTCAGGTTTTACCAGAAAGAGA